>JASDDO010000024.1:850127102-850533409 GCA_030015575.1 Agapanthus africanus
ATCAATATATAATATTCGCTCAAGGCATGCTAAAATGCAACATAATAGAAATGTAATAAGCATCACAGAACAATACAGATATCTGGGATCCCCGGGTTTCATAGAGCCACTACTGAAACCCGACGTTCCCCTGGTCGTGTGGATAGCCTGTGCAATGAAATCCTAGACCCCTACGGGCGCGGCAAGTTACTCGCCAAAACTTGAAGCGAGGCAGCCCCCTTCAGCAACGTGAATGGACCACCCAACACTTCACGGAATCTGATAACTTAGGCACCCCTCCTTGGGTCAACCTGTACCCCCTACGAGTGCGGCGAATAGCACGCCAATCCTAAAGTGAAGCCCCCTCCGTCTCAACGCCATGAGATGCGGGACCGTTGCCCTCTAGAACCCGGCTATCCGTGCACCCCACCACGGGGTAATCCTAGTACAAAAAGTAAAATATACATACAACGGGTACATCGACCTCAGCCCGGTCGTGCCCCGAAAGAATAATATACAAACAGGCAGTGACGGCAGTCCACATGTCGGACGCTCGCCCCGCAATATCAAATCTACATAATAAACCAAACTGTACTACCATTGCATCCAGGCTATCCACCATGACAAATCCGCAACATCACAGCACAACACAGAACATCAACGTGAATGTCACGTTCGCAAATCCGTCTAAAAGGGCTATAGCAGTTACACAGGATTTACCGATCAAGTGACATTCACGGTCGCAGATATAATGTAAATACTGTGAACTAACATGTTTAAAATTTTCGATCGATCAAATTTACCGAAGTGGGCCCCAAGCACTACTGTAGCACTCAAAGAAAATCTGGGCCCAAACAGAATTTTCCAAAAACCCCATTTCCAAGACAGAGACAAAACTGCAAATTTTGGTGCACTATTTCCTTAATACTGCGGCGGAACCGCTGCCGGAACAGGGGTATGGCCGCGGTTCCGCGGTGCTACAGGAACATCAGTGAACAAAAATTTCACAGAATACTTAAAAAACCCTGCATGATTTTTTGACATGCTCAGAAAAATTTTTGGAGCAAAAAATAAAATCGACAGAAACTGTTACTTTGAAAATGCGATTTCGGAAAATCTGTTCGATCGAACTTGTAAACACGTTAGAGCAAGCTAGACTAGGTTAAAGGCGTGGCTCTGATACCATGTTAGGACACGGCAGCGCCCCGGCCGTCTGTCCGAGGCCAAAATGCGGAAACAAAATTTTTTCTTAACTTTAAACCGGCGCTACCGCGGACTATAAACCTGGATCGGACCATTAACTTAGTGCTAGCTAAGTGAAGAAAGGGTAGAGAGATATACCGAGCGATCCGTGTCCTTCGGTCTTCTCGTTGTCATCTCGATCTCCCCGCGGAATCTTCGGTCTTCATCTCCTCGTCGGAAGGGCACCACATCGCCGGGTTCTTTTACGAGCTCCCACCTCTGGACCGAGACAACTCGGGCACGAAGTTGGCGAGTCGACGTGTCCAAGAATACTGTAGATGAAGTGTAGATCACTATGTCTCTAGGGGTTTAAGAAGTTGCCATGGTTTTAGTGGAGAAGAAGATGTGAACTTTGGAGATGGCTATATCATTTTGTGTGAGCCAAAAAAGTTCATATTTTTACCCACAAAATGAATCCCATGACCTCCAAAATGTGGCCGGCCTCATTTGTCAAGGGGGGAGAGAGAAAAGTTAAGTGGTGGGTGGAAAACAATAATGCAAGCAAGTGATGATGAGAAACAATGATCACTCCCAAGTCCCCACTCCATCACATAATCATATCCAAAAGTCAAGCAATCATGATCAAAAGAAAGTCAAGGGATGGTGGAACCATCATGAAACCATCATGATGCAACAACTTGCAAAAACAACCCTCCAAATTGCTAATTTGCACATTTGCAAATTAGCCCTCCTCCACCATTTTTCAGCCAAGGAAAGAAACAAAGGAAAATGGCCGAAACGGAATGCAAACTGCCAACTTCAGAAAACTGATCCCGTAATAAATTACAGGAAAACCCCGCTACTGTACATATATACCTGCATTTGTATTGCGACCGAATACAAATGCAATGAGACAAAATCTACACTGTACAATACTAGGATCCGGCTTAAACCAAAGCCCGCTAGTATTATCCGTCCGATCATGATCCGTGCAATACCGCACGTATATGATCGAACCCTGCCATATATCTATACGGCCTCTACAGCGTTTTGCCCGAAACTTGAGAAACAGTCTGTGGGGGACTCTAAAAACTCGTCAATACTTTGGTTATGGATTTAACCACTAGCACGTCAGAGGTATTAGCCATACGTAACGGGCTACCATGTATTGACCAAAAGGGACATCGATGAACGAACTCATCCTGACACCCTACTGAGCCTATCAGTGACAATATCCGTACAGTCCGGTCCGTTCGTCTATGAGTATCGCATGGTGGGCCTAGGGGGTTGGTAAAAGTCAAACCCCCAAAAGCGGTACAAGTCGTGTCGGAGTATAGCCCAGAACACCCTGAGATACTACTGGAATACCTACCAGTAAATCTCCTGCCTCGGCCGAGAGCTTTGTGTAATGGCTCTCCTAGACACAGCGTGACCTCACCCCCAATACCGGGAGAGACGAACCCCTGCAGATCCGCTCACTGTCTCCATGTGGCTCGGGACTGTACCCAACTAAAACCTGTTTGTACGACTCCTTTGAGCCGTGGTAGGGTAGTAATCAAAGTACAGTGGGAACTCACATGAGACAAATGACGATCTCAAGTCGATGAACTAACCTGTACACATGTCACCTGGGAACTGCTATCTGACGTCAGGTATAAGACCAACTAGCATGTTCCCGACGAGTCCTGTCCGGTGTACTCATAACCCAATGAGCACCTGTATACATCTTAGGTGAACCAACTGACACCAGTGGCTTGTGAGACCGACCACCGCCCCTCGTCGGGGTCTCGACTGTATACACTAGTCTACTCTGGAGTATCGATACCCTGTCTCGAAAACTCCCACGACTAGGGACCTTTTAAGGATGTGCTTATAGACCCCAGCTCCCACGTATATGATCGCCATCATACTGCTGGCCGTCAAGCAAGAATCCTAAGGGCTCTATCAAAGTTCAATAGTGACCTGTAAGGTCACCTAAAGCAGTACACGATGATAAAAATAAACCAGATAGCATACTATCATCTTGAGTAAGACTGTCCTACCGGCATAGGTCCTCTATCAATCATTGCAATCACGTGCCTGTGATCTAATAATTGACTCCGAGGGCACTATCTCCAACATTCTTTACTTTCTTTCTGTCTTTGATCTTCGCCTTGAGCGTCATATATTTCATATTGCGTAGTTGTGATTCCGCCAATTGGGGAAGAGCCAGCTCCCGCTTAGGGATGTCTATATTATTATTGTTATATAATGGTTTTGATCAAAATTTATAAAGGAGGTGCTACCCAAATTTCAAATGACGAAAATGTTTTCAAATTGCAGTATATAATCCACTTGTATTTCAAACGAACATTATTTATACTTATAAAAGAACTTGATTTCCGTTATACCCCTATTTCAAAACTTCACCTCCATGATATTTTCCTAAAGGTTTAGATTTCTGGGTTTTCGGATTACTTGGGTTACAGTGGGGTCATATAGACTTCACGTGATCAAAATGCCGATCATGTGCCACTTCCGGATCGTGACATTTATGTACCTATTAGAGCGGGTGGGTTTAATATGGATGGAAAACCCGCCAGTCTTAACGGGTTCAGGTTTCTTTTTGTCCAAAACCCGTCCAACCCGACCCGTGCACAGCCCTAATCACATGTATTATAACCTATATATAAGATGACGAGGGATATGTTTAAAAATGTTTCTCCACACAAATTGAGTGGGGACACGTGCCTCCGCAGCTCACTGTTAAGATATATATACCCTACAGGCCTTTATTATACAAGATGCTGGGGATATATATGTACAGGACAATCTTGTTCGATATGATAGTGTGCTATTTGGTTTGTATCTATCTTAACATGTGTAAATGTTCCTTTTTACGTATTGCTGATACATGTTGATAGAACCCATAGGATCTTTGCTTGAGTACCAGCATTGTGATAACAATTATACTAGTGGAGGTTGGGTGGTCTATAAGCACATCCTTAAAATTGTCCTTAATCGTAGGATTATCGAGACTGGGTATCAATACTCCAGAGTAGACTGGTGTATACGTTTCTTATTCCCGTCAGGGGAGATGGCCGGTCCTACAGCCATTGGTGTACGACACCAAAGATAGTATACAGGTGCTCATTAGGTTATGAGTTACACTCGACAGACTCGTCGGGGGTTGCTAGATGGTAATATACCTAACGTAAGATAGCAGCTCTCAGGTGACATGAGTACATGTTAGTCTGTCGACCTGAGATCGTCATTTGTCTTGTGTGAGTTCCCGCTGTTCTTTGATTACTACCCTACCACGGATCTACTGAGTCATGCAAACAGATTTTAGTTGGGTATAGTCCCGAGCCACATGGAGGCAGTGAGTGATTGTCGGGGATTCATCTCTCCCGGTATAAGGAGTCGATGTTGCGATGTGTACGGTTGGCCGAAACCATAAAACCCTGGCCAGGGCAGTTGAGATTTACTGATAGTTTGATCAGTAGTTTCTCGGATGGTCTTGAGCCACATCGACACGAATTATCAGGTTATTAGGGGTCTAACGTTTTCCACCCTCTAGAATTGATATGAGATACTCTCAGACGAACAGACCGGACTATATGGAGATTGTCACAGTTAGGCTCAGTATGGATACAGACGAGTTTGCTTGTCAGCTTTCCTTTCGACAGATACCTGAGTAGCTGTTATGTACAACTAGTGCCACTGTCATGTTTTTAGTTAAACCCACTGCCAGCATATTGTCGAGTCTATAAAATCCCACACAGAGGGTTTTCCGGTTCAGGCGAAACGGTGTAGTATGCGTATTTTGATACGCTCGGGTGTTCGATAAAACACATGTATTTTATACTCGTGTTTTGATCGGACTTTTTGGTAATACTAGTAGGTTTGAAAGATAACCAAATATGGAACTAGTATTGTATTGCTCTCTTTTAAGAATTCATATTTTAACACGAATACGGTATTTATACGAATACGTGTATTTGTATGAATACAAGTATTTGTGTTTTAATACAAATGCATGTATTTTTTCTTAATATGAATATGCGTATTTTGTATTTTCGATATAAATATGGTATTCATATTTTCGTAGAAATACGGGTATACGTATTTATTATAAATACGCGGCATTTTGGTATACCTGATTATATATATAAATATATATTTATATGTGTGTAAATGTGTACCATGTGAGGTGGCCTCTCTCTTCTTCCCGTCTCTTCTAGTTGTGTGTGGGCTTGTGACTCACACTAGTGAGTCACAAACCCACCCACTTTGTATAATATTTTATTATGTGAAGAGATAAGAAGGAGAAGGTGAGATAATGATGATTATCTCTTTTGTAGCCATTTTTCTATAGTTTATCTTCTTCCTCATTTTCTCTCTAGAGTTTTGAGAAAAAGAAAGAGAGCATCTTTACACAAATACTACATCACTAAGCATCAAGACTTAGCAAATCTTGATTTTTAGTTGCTTCTTTGCTTACTACTAGAAGCTTGAGCTTGAACCGGCATCCTCGGGTGGATCATCTTTGACGTAGAAAGACGAACTTGCAAGTCCAATCCTACAACCCTAGGAGTTTAAGAAGTGGGCTATAAAAGACCTGAAGGAAATGACATCAAAGGTTGTAATCCTTAATATAGTAGATAGCTTCTTTTAGTTTTAGTCAGTTTAGTGTTTGGATTCGATTTCTAGGGTTTTAGTTTATAGTGCTCAAGTAAAATTAAAGTTTTTTGATTCCGCAAATACTGTAATTGACACGTCACGAGCACTATGAACTTACACTGGTATTAGAACAACCAGGCAGGGACGTCGACCTATGGGGGTTCTCACTGTGTGACAGTAGTGGCAAAGCGCATGCTCTTACTCCCAGGGTGCCCCGTGCGGTTAAATGGTCTGGCGAGTTGCAGTCCATCACGAGGGGACTACGTAAAAAGTAGTTGCTAAGGGACCTATGGACGCCACGGCCAGTTTCCACTGCGCCGACTGACCCATCATTGGTATCAGAACCAACCCAAACACTTAAACTAATTTTAGACAATGTTAGAGTATCGAAACCGAAATAACTCCAATATCCAAGTTTCTGTTGAAAATTTTCGATCCTCTAAATTTTTTTTAAACAATTGCAGCTGTTCACCGCCGAAAGACGCGACCGGGAAGTTAGGACGTCTGGCCTGAATTTTGGGGGCAGATACTATTTGGATTTATCCTTCCACCTCTCCGAAAATGCCAAGTTGATTTATGGCACCGTATATCGGAGGTTTGGACGGATGCGGCCGTTGTAGCAGACTTCGTCAGATTCCCCCTCGTTTGCGAGGGGTTTTTTTATTGTGGGGACGCTCTTCCCTGCAGGCGCAAGTCCCTGCAGTTAATTACGTTATCGCATCGCGATAACCTCTTTCTCCTGCTCCGGAAGTTCACTTCGTGTCGTGTGTGTTTTTATTTGTTTTGGTTGCCCGTGGATTGTATACGGAGACTAATTTATGTTGCCGCCCGTAGGGCGTGGATTAGTCCAAATCCGTATATCTTAGATTTGGTGTTTTTATTTAAGTACCGTTAATCTATTTTAGGATTAAGATCGACTTAAACGTATGTGAGCATTTGGGGGATCGATTTGTTTTCGTTAAGGATACATTAGTCCAATTTGAGACTAAAATCCACTTAACGAGGTTTCAGGATCATTTTTATTTCAGATCCAACAAATGAGCATTTGGGCTCTATTTTTTTAGTTTAAGAACGTTTCGGTCCATTATCGCCATTTTGGAGGCGAAGTTCTAGTTTGAGGATATCTCGGTCTGTTGATCACCATTTTGGAGGTGAGATTTTAGTTTAAGGACGTCTCGGTCCGTTGTTGCCAATTTGGAGGCAACGGTTAGTTTAAAGATATTTCGGTCCGTTGATCACCATTTTGGAGGTGAGATTTTAGTTTAAGGACATCTCGGTCCGTTGATCACCATTTTGGAGGTGAGATTTTAGTTTAAGGACGTTTCGGTCCATTGATCATCTTGCGCGCGCGTGTATTTGTTTCGTGACGAGATGAACAACGATGATATGGGATGTACCCAGTTTAGGGTGTGGTCTGATTTGCGGTGTACACATTAGTGCACCAAAAAGCTGTTAGTTGTCGGGACCTGCCACCTCTGTGAAGACATTAAGGAATTACAATGACGTAGATCAGAGGTATGGAGAGATGTACTCTTGAACCAATTCCCGTATTTGAGGGAAAAAGGAGTTAGTGGTAAACCCGGAAATCATTAGTCATATTTTGAGACTAATATTTCCTCGGGAGGATGTGGGATGAATACCGTTTTGGAAATCATCAGTTGGAAGATCAATAGTCGTATTTGGGACTAGGATCAGCTTGGGAAGTCATGAGCACATGGGCTCAGATGGTCTAAATAAGGGAAGTACTATCCTCAGGGGACCTAGCCAATTTGGGCTTGGTCCATTCAGTTTTTTTTATTGAAAAGGGCCAAGCACTTGTTTGGGCTCTGTAGAATCAGTCCTCCTTTTTGTACAAAGAGTGCTGAGCACTTATGTGAGTTCTAACGCTCACATATAATCATGTGGGCTTTTAGTCATGGGGATTGCCTAATAAGTGTCAAAAACTTTACCCCTTTTTGACTTTGTATGGAGTGCTAGGCACTCTTTATGGCACCCACTTGCAAAGCACGTGAGACGCTAGGCACTAGGCGCTGCCTAATGAGTGCTAAGCACTCTTCCATTCTGTGGTGCCCACGTGAGGGACACGTAAGGCACTGGACGTAGCTCATTGAGTGCTAATCACTCTCCTTTATGGCACCCACGTGAGTGACACGTGGGGCGCTAGGCGTTGGGCGCCGCTCTTTGAGTGCTAAGCACCCTTTTTATTGTGGCGCCCACATGAGAGGCGCGTAGGGCGCTAGGCACTGAGCGCCGCCTAATGAGTGCTAGGCACTTTCCTCTGTGGCGCTTACATGAGGTGCTGGGTGTTAGGTTCTTTCTTTTATAAGGACCAGATTTCTTTCAAGAACAAGTTCTTCCCGATGAGAATTAAATTCTCAATTTGTGGGAGACTTATCTTGTGGATCTCAAATCCAGAGAAAGAACTAAGTTCTTGGAGAAGGGTTAAACCCTTAGTGTAAACGAGATGATCTTTGTTCTTCTTATTTAGCTAGAGTTTTTTGAGGAGGGAGATCTTCTTTTCTGTTTCTTTTTTAAGCTCTCTTCATTTTCTTCTAAAAGCTTATGGAGGGCTTCCTCTCTATATTTGGAAAGAGAGATCATTGGTCGTTGGGACCCACCACCTATCCGACAACGCTGAGAGATTACAGCGCCATGTATCGAAAGTGTGGAGGGATGTACCCTTTGAACCATGTCCCACTCATTAGGGGGGAAGAACAGGTTGGAGCTGAAACTCCTAACTGCTGAAAAAGGTTTCTTTGCATTCACGCACGTGCGTCGCACGTGTTGGGTGCATATGCGTTGCACATGCATCACACGTGTTGCGGACTTGGCGGGTCATGTGCGTTACACGTGTTGCACACTTGGCGGGCTCACGCGCGTCGTACGTGTTGCGCACTTGACGGGCATACGTGCATCGCGCATGGCGCTTGCGCATATGTGCATCATAGGGAGGCAGCTAAGGCCCTAGCTTGGAGAACTAAGCTCCTATGGAGAACTAATCTCCTTTGAGGATTGAATCCTCGCACGGTGGGTGCATGTGCATTGCATGTGGTGCACACGTGCGGGCGCTCGTGCATTGCACGTGGCAGACGCTCGTGCGTTTCACGTGGTGCACATGCGCATTATGGGTGGGCAGCTAAGGCCCTAACTTGGAGAACTAAACTTCTATGGAGAACTAAGCTCCTTTGAGAATTGAATCCACTTTTTTCTGAGAAGTATCCTCTCTTATTTATATGGGAGTGGTAGAGAGAGGATTGCTCTTTTTTCCGATGTGGGACTAAACAAGTATCCCCCATATGGTAAAGCATTACTTAGACTATACGTGCATAGCACATTTGCTCATAACTTTTGATTATGGATGAGTTATGAGGCCCGTAATATATCAAATCGAAGGATTTTTTGAGACTCTTTCAATTCCATCATAATTTACTTGATTCTCATTCGGGAGTTTGGCAAAATACAGCCCGAAAAATACTGGTTTGCATTTTCTTAAGCGTATTTCTGCTATTTGATACCTTGGGCTCTTTTGTGCAAATTTTTTTTTTGGCAGAAACAAATGCCCCCCACTACTTTTCCCACATAGATATGTACGTAGGTTAAGTAGTGCAAAGTTATGCATCTTCGTAGAATTGATGGCTTAGAAGAAAGGTTTAAGTCTATATTGCCTAAGACTTTTCATCTTCATGAGCCTTAAGAATCTCAAGAAGGTTTTTTCTCCATATGAGTCATGAAGATCTCATAGGTGTGTATTCTCCCAAGAAATTGTGAGGATTCCTAAGTGTCTTTCACTTTCGTGAGTCGTAAGGATCTCACGTAAGTATTTTCTCCTTACGAGTTGAGCGGACCCGCAAGTGGTTTCTTCACTTTATTAGTGAATGTGGCTTGTGGATGGTGTATAAGAGTCAGTTTGGACCTTCTTGTAGAGCAGCGATGGCTTAGGAAACAGATTTAGATCTGTCGCCTAAGACTTTTCAAATTTATGAGCCGTGAGGATCTCATAAAGACTTTTCTCCCTACGAGTCGAGAGGATCTCGTTGGTGTATTTTCTCCTTAGAAGTCATGAGAACTCCTAAGTGCGTTTTCTCTTGAGAGTCATAAGGATCTCACAAGAGAAATTTCTCCTTACGAGTCGAGAGGACTCGCAAGTGGTTTTTCCCCCTCATCGGTATGCGACTTTAGAGAATATGGCCCGTGGATAATATACAAGAGTCATTTTGGACCTACTTGTAGGGCCGCGATGGCTTAGAAAACAAGTTTTAGATCTGTCGCCTGATACTTTTCAAGTTTATGAGCCGTGAGGGTCCCATAAAGACTTTTCTACCTACGAGTCGAGAGGATCTTGTCGGTGTCTTTTCTCCTTAGAAGTCGTGAGAACTCCTAAGTGCATTTTCTCTTGAGAGTCGTAAGGATCTCATAAGAGAATTTTCTCCTTACGAGTCGAGAGGACTCACAAGTGGTTTTTCCTCCTCATCGGTATGCGAATTTGGAGAATGTGGCCCATGGATAGTATACAAATGTAACATTTCAAAAAAAAATAAAGTATTATTTTTGGGAATTTTCATAATTTAATATTAATTTTTGATGAATATTTTAATAGTCGGTACAATTAAATACCGATAAATAGGGAAAATTCCGGAGAAAATTTTGGAAAATTCTAAAATAGGGTATTTTGTGGAAATATGTCATTTTTAAGATTTTATGGTTACGTAAATGCTATTTTGGTGTTAACCGCGATTAAAAATCGCTAACCGGATTTTTGGATCCTTGTGCAAAATGTGCACATAATATTTTCCACACTTGTCACACTTGTTTCATGTTTGGTCATGGTAGCCTAGGGTTAACCATGTCTAATTGGGCTTGATGGTTTAAACCTTTTGGTTAGGTTGATTTGGAATAATTAAGGATGTAGTTTTGTTTAAATTTGATTAGGGTAGGGGTTGACTTGTAGATAGGAGAGAGAGAGAGAGATGGCTAGGGTGTGCCATGATCCATCTCATTTCTTAATCCCTTGTGTTCTTTCACTCCCCCCTCCTCTCTCTCATATCACTCTCTTCCATTTATCACACCTTTCCTCACATCACTCATTCTCACACTCAAAAACCACAACAGCATCATCATGAGCTGCAACAGCAGCTGATGTAAAATGCCAGCCCACCACCAGCACAACTTCAGCCCCAATCCCTATCAACATCAGCTGCAACAACATCTCTCACACTCACACACACACATATCAGCCCACCATCAAGCACAACCTTGGCCCAAACAAAAGCAACAGCCACATCAACTGCTGCAACAGCACACATCAGCCCCCAATATCAACACTTCAGCCCCAAATTTCTATCAACACCACATACTACAACATCACTCTCCCACTTCACCAAAGAAACAACAACTGCAGCTGCTGTAACAACAGCCACACCCCAACAGAAAACAACCACAGCAGCAACAAAAGCTTCTGCTGCAACAAAACTGCATCAGCTCACAGCAGCAGCAACAGCCTGAGCAACATCAGCAGCTCTACAGCAGCAACAACCCTTCTTCCTTCATCCTCCTTCCCTTCTCCTACATCCTAGGATTCTCTTGAGGTATAATCTTGCAACCCAACTCCTATCTTGCAAGTTATGAGTAGTAGGCTGAAATTTAGTGTTATATTTGTGATTTAGTGCTAGTTTTAGTGATTTTGAGTGAGATGTGGCCAAATGATGGTTTTGATTGTTAGGGTAACCTTATTAGGTGTGTTTGAGACCAGTTTCACCAAGATTACCCCAGTTTCCCAGATGGTTACCTGAAAGTTTCAACTTGGCATATTTTATCGATATTGTCGACTTTGTGGCTTTTCTGGAAACTGCTATCAACCCGGACCTCCTAAAATAATTTTGACTTGCCAGTAGGATGTGCAGGTAGATAGAAACCAAAACCCAAAACCCTAGCCCCCACCTCTTCATCCCGGCCGCAGATATATTCCTTCTGGCCGCAATTTGCGGCCAGAACAGTAGGGAACCTCCTCGTTTTACATGCACGGCTCTTTTACCTGCTAACTTGACCCTGGGTATGTCTAGTTTTGACTGATTCCAGTTAGGGTAGAATCTGGGTTGATTTTCAAGAGTTGGCGTATGATTTACGACCTATTTTCGTGTGGATTTTGGTATTCGATGATTCGTTTCTGTCGGGTGGCGTTTGGACGTCAACGACAGTGGATATTGGCTGTGTTTGCACGCAAGGCTATAGGTTTTTACTTATAAACGTAGCGTGCACCATTTTGGCTTCCGACATGGTTTTCATGTGTTTTAGCGTATGATATCCTTGTAGGTACCCCATGTGGCATCGAAGCGTTGGAGATGCAAATGGCGACATCGGCACCGGCACACACAAAGAAAGGTGAGTAGATTTATATCTACGGGGAGAAGTCGGGTAGATGGCGTATAGCACCCCCGCAGTCCGTGGTGATATATACGGATGCGTATACACACCTATAATTATTATATGTTGTTTGGGAAATTATTGATGTTTAGGATGGATAATTGGTGGACTTAGATGATTTAGTGTCGCGAAAACCTAGAATAGTGGGTGCACTACACATACACACTCCCACACATACATACTTGCATACATCCTTATTTCATACGTGGTTATGGGATTCTATATAGATATGTGTTCGCGTGGGTATGGGACTATGTCTTCACATACGGATTTGAGGATGATACTTGGGTTTGAGATGAGTCGATGATATTTGATCCGAGATCATGATATCGGTGATATGGTAAAATTCATATTTGAGATACGTCTTGATGCTTTAGCGGATTTTGGATGACGATGCCATGTGCATTGTGATATATTTATAAATGATCGACAGGTGATTATGTTACGAGGTATGATATGATATAATATGACAAGATTAGTACGATAGGCCGCTTTCGGCGATGTTTACTCCTTGAGATAATATATGATGATGATACCGATTTATACGAGACTGTCGATTACTAGTCAGATCATAATTATAGTGATGATATTAGCTTTGTACTAGACATAAGTCAGTACCCAGATTATGATATTTGATAAAGAGAATACCAGATGAATGATATGACGAATATGGTATTGACCCGTACCCAGATTTGGGGATGCCGTACGACGGATTTATGTACGAGCTATATATTGATGTTTGATCCGCACTCTTGACTTGGGAATAACCGACTATAGAGATATGGTATCGGATGTGATATTATCGAGGCGGGATCACCGACTATATATATATCGACTCAGAGGTTAGGCGGTTTCCCTTACCTACGGTTAGTTTTAGCTCAGCTTTAGCTCAGCCTTAAAGTTCCATCAACCAAACATGTATTTATTTGAGATAGAGACCAGTGATGTTATTCTTTCGACCTTAGAGTCGCACGTTATACTTCTGTGGATTTCATGCTGTTGAGTTTCCTTTTCTGTTGTGATCCTCGCCTTTAGGCGTTGTATACTATATTGCTAGCTGGTTGACTTATAGTGGTTTTCCTACACTCTACTACTTTCCTTGGTTTGGATTTCTGGGCTCGGCTTACTTAGAGCACGTACGCCTTGAGACGTTCGTAGCCTAAGTGCCGGTCATGTTCCGTACTTTCGGGACGTGACAAATTTGGTATCAGAGCGTTAGATTTTACCTTCGGAGCATAGGATGACCCTTGGCTGATGGAATAGGTGACTAAAGTAGAGTGACGTACCTTGGGTTTGTCCGCGGCATATTTACGATACGCCACTCCACTTAAGAAGCCTTAGGATGTACATTTCTTTGTTCAATATCATATTCATTCCTGATCTAGCCTCATCGGTACCAGTTATGGTTTTGCTTCCATGATTATGGGCAGGGAGAGCTACGGCTAGAGTTGCCGTCAGCATGAGCTCGTCACAAACGAGGACTGACCAGGGCGTAATTCGGGCGACACGCGATTATAGAGATGTGTCTTTTCACCGTGTTTCCGCGCTACGAGCGTTGGATGGATCGCTGTATGAGATTGCTCGGACGTGCCAATCGGCACCAGAGGATTAAGCCACTGACAGAGGCCAGCCAGATTTTGATGACCGTTGATGAATGACTTATTCATGATGATTGAGGCACAGTTCAGCGTGCAGACGAGTGAGCCAGTTGTTGCTGCAAACGATAAGATATTGCCCCAGATGTTGGAGCTATTGCGGTACAAGTTGTACCAAGAGATGATAGAAGGTCGCTAGTCACCAAGGATGAATGACTAGGACATGTGGATCGTTCGCTACCCCGATGCGAGGTCATCAGATAGATTGATTCCAGCTAGATACGACTTCACGCGGAGACGTTGAGAGTCGACAGCAACGAGCGAATGTCAGAGACCTATTATTCCAAGTTTAAAGTATTCGGAAAGACATGCAGGAAATTCTATGGTCCCTCTAGAAGAATGAAACCCTAACTCGACTTAATGACCGTATGAAAGCCCTTGAACCTTAGGGTTTGCGGCAGTTCTGCGGCGCCATTAGTGAGGCTTGGGTTTGCCCTTCTACAGCTGGACCACCGATGCTGTGGTATGTACTCGATACTATTATACTGTACCCAAGATATTGAGCTCTTGGGGGATTATGAGGTCTTGACAAATCGATCGGATGGCTCAACTTAATTCGAATGCTAGATGGTGAGATGCACTTATTGGGAGACTCCAGATACGAGGATAGCCATTGGAGCTCAGTCCATGCAGCCACGACGAGACGAGTCCGAAGCAGTCGACATTAGAGAAAAGTGGAGTAAGAGATTCATACGAAGTCTTGATGCGATGACGTTCCACTCCGCCGACATCAGAGATGCGATGCGCATACCTTACAGGAAGAGTCGCGATGAGTATGCAGCCGCTCCGGAGCAAGAAACAGATATAGTAAAGGACGATGATTTCTGGACAGTTCGGCAGAGATGAGACTTGGAAGAGACCTTGAGCAGGAATTCCTTCCAGGATACTGCTGCAATGATACTTGCACCCAGGATCAGATGCGTCACATGCATTCAGAGAACCAAAGGCCGACGCCAGTGACATGCTACTTTACGAGTGGTCGCGATGATTGACCGAGAGATGACCAGAGAAGTGCCAAAACGGAATCGTCCCCATTAGCACGTCTGACAGGGCCGATGAGCCGATGGATCGTAAGATTGATAACCTACAGGAAAGACGAGGACCTTTCTGGAATGAATTACGAGAAGAATTAGACCCAGGAGTGGTCATGTTACGCACACCAGCAGGCCAGAGTTCAGGATCGTCGACGAGATAGGCTATGAGTGACCACGACAGTTGGCCAGAGATTCGTGGAGGATGCACTTGAGCGGACTATTCCGCCATATTTGATTTCGATGTTTTGGGCGATCTATTCGCATGATTGAATTTGATGATTGAGTATTTACGATTTTTGCACAGTTGTTGTACTTGATATCGTTTTCTTGCCTTGGTTTCGCATGTTTGTGATTTTATGGGTTTTAGACATTTGAGTTGATTTTGTGCATACGCACGCACACGATTTGGTTTTTGCACTCTGTATAGACTACATATGCTGCAGTGCAGTGGCATGTATTTTGTGCACTTGGATGCACTGGACTTCGATTTCGAGGGTGATGCTCGATATTTGTTTTGTGCATTTTATGCACCTGATTGGATTTTGCGCGTGTTCGATACTTGATATTGGATTTCATGGTTTTTTGCATGATGGATGCACCGGATTTGGATTTTTGCGCATGTTGGGCGCACGTTTTGAGATGCGATTTGGTGCACATCAGATGCACTAAATCGAGATTCTTCGTGCATGACAGATGCACCTGATTTTGCTGTCAGGCACACACGTTGCCTATGACCGATGTTGTGTGCACACCCGTTGCACCTCGATGTCATTTTGTGCACCTGCTTGGCACATGTATGGATTTTGATTTCCGTGCGCACCGGACGCACAGGGTTTTCATATGCATTTTTGGGGATTGATTTCTATGGTGCAGTACATTTTCATGATATTTGCTATGTGTTTTCGCACTGAGCAGGACTAGTCAGAGGACAGTGCCTGGATATATTTTGCATGCACTGATAGATTTCAATAGGATTTCCAAAAGCGAGCTATAGTCTCAGTATTTACCTACGTGTCCGATATGACACGAAACATTTAAAACAGGGAACCCTTTTAAATTGTTTTCAAAACGACGGATCGTGCATATTAAACAAAAGGTATATCCGTATATGGCAATTTTCTTATAGAGATGTCCGCCACTGTGCAGTGTTATGCGCATTGCACATCGACTTTAAAGAATTTTGGCATGCATTACTTTCATATATTTACATGTATAGTTCCGATTTCTAGCATATCGGTTTTGCCTTGGATTTGGCATTCGTGTTTTCGCCTTGACTCCAATGATTGCAGGAAGCTTGACGGAGTTTGTTTTCGAGTTATCTGCTCGTTACTCATGCGCATGTATTGCGCTATGATGCCTTTTATGTATTGATGATTTCGGAGCCCCGTTGACTTGGACATTTTATTGAAATGTTTTAGAATTTGGGGGTTTAAATTTAAATTCGGGGACCGAATTTCTTTAAGGGGGGAAGACTGTAACATTTCAAAAAAAAAATAAAGTATTATTTTTGGGATTTTTCATAATTTAATATTAATTTTTAATGAATATTTTAATAGTCGGTACAATTAAATACCGATAAATGGGGAAAATTCCGGAGAAAATTTTGGAAAATTCTAAAATAGGGTATTTTGTGGAAATATGTCATTTTTAAGCTTTTATGGTTACGTAAATGCTATTTTGGTGTTAACCGCGATTAAAAATCGCTAACCAGATTTTTGGCTCCTTGTGCAAAATGTGCACATAACATTTTCCACACTTGTCATACTTGTTTCATGTTTGGTCATGGTAGCCTAGGGTTAACCATGTCTAATTGGGCTTGATGGTTTAAACCTTTTGGTTAGGTTGATTTGGATTAATTAAGGGTGTAGTTTTGTTTAAATTTGATTAGGGTAGGGGTTGACTTGTAGGTAGAAGAGAGAGAGAGAGAGAGATGGCTAGGGTGTGCCATGATCCATCTCATTTCTTAATCCCTTGTGCTCTTTCACTCCCCCCCCCTCTCTCTCATATCACTCTCTTCCATTTATCACACCTTTCCTCACATCACTCATTCTCACACTCAAAAACCACAACAACAACTACAACAGCATCATCATGAGCTGCAACAGCAGCTGATGTAAAATGCCAGCCCACCACCAGCACAACTTCAGCCCCAATCCCTATCAACATCAGATGCAACAACATCTCTCACACTCACACACACACACATCAGCCCACCATCAAGCACAACCTTAGCCCAAACAAAAGCAACAGCCACATCAACTGCTGCAACAGCACACATCAGCCCCCAATATCAACACTTCAGCCCCAAATTTCTATCAACACCACATATTACAACATCACTCTCCCACTTCACCAAAGCAACAACAGCTGCAGCTGCTGTAACAACAGCCACACCCCAACAGAAAACAACCACAGCAGCAACAAAAGCTTCTGCTGCAACAAAACTGCATCAGCTCACAGCAGCAGCAACAGCCTGAGCAACATCAGCAGCTCCACAGCAGCAACAACCCTTCCTCCTTCATCCTCCTTCCCTTCTCCTACATCCTAGGATTCTCTTGAGGTATAATCTTGCAACCCAACTCCTATCTTGCAAGTTATGAGTAGTAGGCTGAAATTTAGTGTTATATTTGTGATTTAGTGCTAGTTTTAGTGATTTTGAGTGAGATGTGGCCAAGTGATGGTTTTGATTGTTAGGGTAACCTTATTAGGTGTGTTTGAGACCAGTTTCACCAAGATTACCCAAGTTTCCCAGATGGTTACCTGAAAGTTTCAACTTGGCGTATTTTATCGATATTGTCGACTTTGTGGCTTTTCTGGAAACTGCTAACAACCCGGACCTCCTAAAATAATTTTGACTTGCCAGTAGGATGTGCAGGTAGATAGAAACCAATACCCAAAACCCTAGCCCCCACCTCTTCATCCAGGCAGCAGATATATTCTTCTGGCCGCAATTTGCGGCCAGAACAGTAGGGAACCTCCTCGTTTTGCGTGTACGGCTCTTTTACCTGCTAACTTGACCCTGGGTATGTCTAGTTTGACTGATTCCAGTTAGGGTAGAATCTGGGTTGATTTTCATGAGTTGGCGTATGATTTACGATCTGTTTTCGTGTGGATTTTGGTATTCGATGATTCGTTTCTGCCGGGTGGTGTTTGGACGTCAACGACAGTGGATATTGGCTGTGTTTGCACGCAAGGCTATAGGTTTTTACTTATAGACGTAACGTGCACCATTTTGGCTTCCGACATGGTTTTCATGTGTTTTAGCGTGTGATATCCTTGTAGGTACCCCATATGGCGTCGAAGCGTTGGAGATGCAAATGGCGACATCGGCACCGGCACACACAAAGAAAGGTGAGTAGATTTATATCTATGGGGAGAAGTCGGGTGGATAGCGTATAGCACCCCCGCAGTCCGTGGTGATGTATGCGGATGCGTATACACACCTATAATTATTATATATTGTTTGGGAAAATATTGATGTTTAGGATGGATAATTGGTTTACTTGGATGATTTAGTGTCGTGAAAACCTAGAATAGTGGGTGCACTACACATACACACTCCCACACATACATACTTGCATACATCCTTATTTCATACGTGGTTATGGGATTCTATATAGATATGTGTTCATGTGGGTATGGGACTATGTGTTCACATACGGATTTGAGGATGATACTTAGGTTTAAGATGAGTTGATGATATTTGATCCGAGATTATGATATCGGTGATATGGTAAAATTCATATTTGAGATACGTCTTGATGCTTTAGCGGATTTTGGATGACGATGCCATGTGCATTGTGATATATTTATAAATGATCGATAGGTGATTATGTTACGAGGTATGATATGATATGATATGACAAGATTAGTATGATAGGCCGCCTTTGGCGATGTTTACTCCTTGAGATGATATGTGATGATGATACCGATTTATACGAGACTATCGATTACTAGTCAGATCATAATTGTAGTGATGATATTAGCTTTGTACTAGACATAAGTCAGTACCCAGATTATGATATTTGATAAAGAGAATACCAGATGAATGATATGACGAATATGGTATTGACCCGTACCCAGATTTGGGGATGCCATACGACGGATTTATGTACGAGCTATCTATTGATATTTGATCCGCACTCTTGACTTGGGAATAACCGACTATAGAGATATGGTATCGGATGTGATATTATCGAGGCGGGATCACCGACTATATATATATATATATCGACTCAGAGGTTAGGCGGTTTCCCTTACCTAGGTTAGCTTTAGCTCAGCCTTATAGTGGTGTAGCTATATGACTCTTATAACATTAGATGCAGTTCAGCCATCATTGTGTTAGTATTCAGCTCCCGCACATTATTATTGTTGCTCTGCATCGCATACTGTATATTCCATTATTGATATCATGCTGTTAGGACACCAGCACCATTACCGATGATGCGTATGTACTACGTACACTTATTTGCCGGCGCACAAACATCCTCATCGGTAATTACCTTGTCACGCACACTTAGAGAATATTATTGCTTGATTTAGCTTGTTAGCTAGTAGTGACATGATATTAGTATGCTTGCCTTATATGCCAACTTGACATTGTAGTTATTACTTATCACATCATGCATACTGTTATTCATTATATGCCGCATTCATGGATTCTCATGCTTATATTCATGGTTTACATGCTATTGATGATTTGGATTTCCATGATATTTTCTGGATTTGGAGGAAAACCGCAAAACATATATATAAACTGCTTTCTCTTTTTAATAAAAATGCGGTTTTCCCATGATGTATGAGTCGTCCACCATGAGTTTTGCTGATGGATTTCGAGACCCAATTCGAGGAGGCGGATGAACCGTTTCGGGTACATGGTGGGCCCGGTGCGGTACCCCGGGGCAAGAAGATCGCAGGAGATGGCGTTGAGCCTGGCAGGAGAGCACTACCGACCGGTGATATTACCCGACGCGTCGGATATCCGGAGGATACCGTCGTGGTCTTGAGATGGATGGTAGGGGCCAATCTGGACTGACGGCGCCCTAGATATTGTGATTGAGACATTGAGATTTTGAGATATTGAGGTACAGAGATTGTGATACAGAGATATCGAGATATTGGGATTTATGTTTTGTGCCGATGCTAGGCACTGTTTATGCTGATTTCATTTATGATACCTCATTTTCAAAATACAGAAATCTCACAATTTATGAAAGCAGTTTTCTTCAGTACATGCATTCTGTTTCATGCATTCATACATCATTCATATGATACATTGCTACCTGAGCACTGACACGGGCATATGGGATTATACTTGGGTTAGATATTTACCCTAGCCATTGTTATAGGTTGCTGGTTATATATATTTGAGGATTATATATTATGATCGTATGACCTAGGATTGCGTCATACATGCGATTTCTGTTCGTAGATCTTTTTCTACTCACGAGTTGGCAACTCACCCCCGTTGTGCCCCAGTTTCTTGCAGGTGTTGCCGTACAGGTTTCATTACGGCTTTGCGGGCACTGTTCCTTTCGGGTGACTTGCTAATAGGTGGGTTTATTGTATCGTACCCATCATTATACATTGTATATTATATTTCAGTTGTATTTAGAAATTCCATCAACCAAACATGTATTTATTTGAGATAGAGACCAGTGATGTTATTCTTTCGACCTTAGAGTCGCACGTTATACTTCTGTGGATTTCATGCTGTTGAGTTTCCTTTTCTGTTGTGATCCTCGCCTTTAGGCGTTGTATACTATATTGCTAGCTGGTTGACTTATAGTGGTTTTCCTACACTCTACTACTTTCCTTGGTTTGGATTTCTGGGCTCGGCTTACTTAGAACACGTATGCCTTGAGACGTTCGTAGCCTAAGTGCCGGTCATGTTCCGTACTTTCGGGACGTGACAACAAAAGTCAGTTTGGACTTACTTGCAGGGCCACAGTGCTTAGGAAACAAATTGATATCCCCGTCGCCTAAGGCTTTTCACCTTCATGAGCCGTGAAGGTTTCATGAAGATGTTTTTCCCTATGAGTCGAGGTGAGTCGAGAAGTTCTCGCAAGTATATCCTAACGTAAAATATAGATAACCCCTGCTCTTTGTGACAGAGGTTCGTTAGGTTTTGTGGTATTAGGGTTTTAGTCTGTGGTACCGTCGCATTGGCTGATGCATTCCCTGATATACAGACTTTACGCTGCTGTTCGAGTAGCCTCGCGACTGTCGTGTCTCTGATCCCTTCGAGGGCTGGACAAGACGTCTTCAAGTAATCTTCTTAAGCAGTTTGATCGTCGGAAGAGCAAGCGTTAGGAATTTTGCCATGCCGCTTTTTATTTGAGGTTAGGCTCAGTTTGGGAGCCCCAATAAGTCATAACCACTCTGCACTGGTATGGGATGATCTCCGATGGTCTTTCGGGTTTTATTTGAGTTACCGTCATGACCATGAAGCTAGGAATTTTGCCTTCGTTTACTTTTGATTTGGCTATTTTGGAGCCCTTGTTGACATTGCATCTGCTGTAACGAGAAGAATGTCGGTATAGTCTTTAGGTTATTTTGTGAACCGTTAAGATTTGGAGCTAGGAATTTTGCCATGGTTCCGTTTTGTTTCGACCCTGGGGTCTTTTGTTGATGTCGCGTCTTCATCCTGCTGGAGTGAGAGAGAAAGCCGTTGTTGATATTGCGTCTGCTGTAACGAGACGAATGTTGAGATAGTCTTTAGGTTGTTTTGTGAACCGTCAAGACTTGGAGCTAGGAATTTTGCCATGGTTCCATTTTGTTTCGACCCTGGGATCTTTTGTTGACATCGTGTCTACATCCTACTGGAGTGAGAGGGAACGCCATTGTTGACATTGTGTCTGCAGTAAAGAGACGAATGTTGAGGTAGTCTTTAGGTTGTTTTGTGAACCGTCAAGATTTGGAGCTAGGAATTTTGCCATGGCTCCGTTTTGTTTCGACCCTGGGGTCTTT
The DNA here is from genome assembly GCA_030015575.1 of Agapanthus africanus. Taxonomy (NCBI): domain Eukaryota; kingdom Viridiplantae; phylum Streptophyta; class Magnoliopsida; order Asparagales; family Amaryllidaceae; genus Agapanthus; species Agapanthus africanus. Next base: position 850,149,004 of record JASDDO010000024.1, read on the forward strand.
TGTTGACGTCATGTCTGCATCCTGCTGGAGTGAGAGGGAACGCCAGGGTTGTCTCTAGGTTGTATATGAACCGTCAAGATCTGGCTCTCCTTTTGATGGAGCCTGGTGGGAAAACATGGTTCCCTTTTTCATTTGTGCCCATGGATTGTATACAGGGATTGGTGTAGACTTACCTGCAGGGCAGAGGAAATTTTATTTTTTATTTTATTTTTTATTTCCACAATGCTCTATCCTTTCATCTTTTCATATCGCGAAAGTCGCGATTGTCCAATCATTTCGGCTATTTATCGCGGTGCCCAATTATTTCGGATATTTTTATATTTTTACTCGCTGCTTTTTATTACGAGTTGTCCAAACATTTCGGCTATTTCATATGCATATATTTTGCTCGCTGATTTTTATTGCGAGTTGCCCAAACATTTCGGCTATTTCATATGCATATATTTTTTGCTCGCTGATTTTTATTGCGAGTTGCCCCATCATTTCGGCTATTTTTATATGCATTTTTCGTTCTCTGATTTTTATTGCGAGTATGGAACTTAAAATCTGATACCAATCTTGGCATCAGCATCGCTACGACTGGAATATTTCCAAGAGCGAATCATCATTTGCCATGAAAGGTCTTGGAGTTTGACACCGATTTAGGCATCAGCATCACTGCAACTGGGATATTTCCAGGAGCGAATCATCATTTACCTTGAAATGACTTGGAGTTTGACACCGATTTAGGCATCAGCATCGCTGCAACTGGGATATTGCCAGGAGCGAATAATCATTTGCCCTTGTCGACCTGAACAAAGATGGTTTAGTAAACAGGGTTAGGATCCTGTCAACTAAGACTTTCAGATTTTATGAGCCATAAGGGTCTCATAAAGTTATTTCTCCCTACGAGTCGTGAGGATCTCATAGGCATATTTTCTCCTGAGGAGTCGTAGGAATTTCTAAGTGTGTGTTCTCTTATAAGTCGTAAGGATCTCATAAGAGTATTTTCTCCTTATAAGTCGAGAGGACTTAGAAGTGTCATTCACCACATGAAGACATTTCTCATCATTGGTGGAACTTGGTGGGGAAATCGTTTATTTATGCCCGTGGATTGTATACAATGGCCAATATTGGACCGCCTGTAGGGCAATTTGGGGAATACGATGGCTTAAGAACAAGTCCAGGTCCTTGTAGCCTAAGACTTTGAATCCTATGAGTCGGGAGGGTCTCATAGGAGGAGTTCTCCTTACGAGTCGAGAGGATCTCGTAAGTAAAAATTTTACAAGATTGCGCCCTTCCGGGTTTTCACAAACTCGCCGGTAGCCCTACTGTTTTTACTCATGGTGCCTTTTAGGTTTTCATCCATACCCATTTTGCTTGTGAACATGCCTTTTTTTTTGTTTTATTTTTTATAAACAAGATTGCGCCCTTCCGGGTTTTCACAAGCTCGCCGGTAATCTTGCTATTTTTACTCACGGTGCCCTTTCGGGTTTTCATCTGTTCCACTTTTTCTTGTGGACATACCATTTTTTTTATAATCTTGGTCATGGTCTTGTTGAAAACTTCATCTAGACCATTGGCACAAGGATTATAGACTGAAGAGTATCTCCAGTCTATTTTATGTTGTTCTGCGAAGCGGCTGATTTTATAGCTCCTGTAGGCTGGCCTATTATCCGAGATTATCCGTCGCGGAGTGCTGAACCGGTAGATGACATGTGTCTTGAAGAAATGGAGAATATTATCCGTCGTCACTTGATTTTGTATCTCAAAAACTATTATCTATTACCGCAATCAAGAACGGCATCGCATGTAGCTAGCCGGTGAGTACGGGTCGGTCCACAGGGATTTTGTGAATCTCCTAGTCGCGCTAACGAGTTAATTCCGAAGGGTGTTCGGATTAATTATTAAATCTAAAAACCTAATTAACCTAGGACAATTATCTAGATCTAGTCTTGCTAGGGGTAGGTTTAGGGATGGTTTGGAAATGCAAGTAAATCTCAATGCTTTCTATACCCGAATGAAGATCTATGAGGAGTTATGGTAATTATCAATAAAGGGGATTAGATCCATTCGGGAAGGTGTTCCTTCCTCTAGGTTCTTGTCTTCCTTTAGAGATCCTTACCCTAACCTCCATGGAAAACGCGCGCAACCGGGCCTTTACACTACGGTATCACCGCTACCTCGAGGGATAGGGTGCCGTAGGGCGCGGTGTGTGCGTGTATGCATGGAGTCCTATTGTAAATATTTGATGGGTAAGAAAGGGATGAGAGATCGCATCTCTCAAAAGCCTTCCCCAAAGCTAAACCCTAAACAAGTTCCTAGGGCATGAAATTTAATCTACCTAGGGCAAAGAATTGAAATCTAAACTAGAGCAAGGAATTAAATCTACTTACAGATGCATTTCTTCAATCATCAATGCAGGGTTGTCAGATCTGAATTTCTGAATTGAAGAGAGGCACCGATGCTCTCCATAAAGAATTTCTGAATTTTTATTAAAAGGAGGCATAAGAAAATACAATATTTAGAGTTCCTATTTATAGAGAACAGGAAACCCTAGGTTACATTTTGATCCGCACATCTACATTTACAAAAATAGCCCTATAAAGACCCGTCAACGCCGCCACCATATTTACCAAAAATTTAATGCTCATAAATCCCTAACCCGGCCGCGGAACCACGGCCCTAGGCCTGGTTTGGCCACGGTTCCGCGGCCAAACAGAAGAGTTGGGCTTTGCAAATTCTGTAGTGGGCTCTTGCTGTCTTGTGCTTCCAGTTTCTGCAGGTCTTTTCTCAAATAGGCTTTTAGGTCTTCTCCAGATCTCCAGTGAACATTGTAGCGGACTTCTACCCGTTCGCTTTGAGTCGATGTCTTGAATCTTGCTTTGTGAATTGTTCCTTATGTAGGCTTGATCAAGAGTCTTCTGTTTATTGGTTAAAGTCCACTTTTTTCATCGTCTTTACATCGTTTTCACTGTTTTCTGTCCAAGAACCTGTAACCTGTAACATGTAGCAGACATGCGTCAAAAACACCTGTTTATTTATAAAAAGAATAAGAATGGGGAATATAATAATGCAATATTATGGTGTGAACAAATACCCCCAAACTTATCTTTTGCTCGTCCTCGAGCAAACTTATTTTTATTCACTAAAATCCTAACCACACTTTCGCAGGGAAACGCGATTGCACTGAGCTCGTGCAACAAGCCGTTAAACCTCTAGGTGTCCCTAGTAGGAGGAGTGTTGTCTCCTGAGAGTTTTCAGCGGATACTACCCACAAAATCCTATCAATTCGGCCCATTAACTTTAATTCTCCAATTTAGTTTTCTAACAAGGAATTCTATTATCGCCGACTCGTAAATTATCCACCCATGTTTTTCACACTTCCTCATTATTTAACTTAAGATTATATATGTTCTATAGGCTTACTTAGGTTTTGGCATCTCTTAAGTTTTCCTTCTAGAGTTCCATCTCCACTTAGGAATTTCTATCAACTCTACTAAAAATACAAGTTCTATTTTTCACTCCTTTCTCTCATCTAAACTCCAATCACATATCCCTACGTGTGTGTTTAAATCACCCCTACACTTGGAAATTCAAATCAAGCAATCATACCCCTGTCCGTTGTCCAAAGTACTTATTAATATGTGAATTTTTAAATGAAATTTGCTTACACATCTTTCATGCGACCGTTAATACTTCTTGAGGTACCAACGACCGATTACAAAATGCGTTTGCACTTTAAAGCGTAATTCCTAGTTTTGCAACACCCAAGGCTTTTAGCAGTGACTCCCAAACCAGTTGGTCTAAGGCACTAGGTGATGAAGCACCCTCGCTAAATATTTTTCTATTTTTGCAGCCTTAAGTAGTCACAAAAACCAGTGTCCATTTTTTTATTCTTTATTCACATTTTTTTTTATTTTCTTCGTACTAAGGACTTTAGACAAGAGCATTTTAAGGTCTCTTCTACTATTCCAAGTTTCAAGGTGCGTGATTGTGCAAATTGTAGGGTATACGTTTTCAGAATCTAGACTTAAGCTAGGAACTATTTTTCAAACTTATACTCTAATGAGAACATCAATACTCTTCCCTTATTTTGTCTTAGCCCAAGAAGTGAACCCAAAATTTGCCTATTTCTAAATAAACTACAAAAACATATACTCTCTATCGTTAAACTTTAAGGAAGGTTATTTTTAGGGTTTTTAATTTACTAAGTCTAAGATCTAGTTGTTCCTAGCCAGTTAACCTATTTGTCAAACTCAAATCAATACTTCCAAAATTGAATACATTAATTTTTATAATTTTCGAAATTTTTCAATTTTTATGGGTTTTCAAATAAGTATGCAAATGCAAAAATATGTACAAATGAATGCGAAGGAAGAAGACGTACCGAGCATACCCCCAAACTTGAACTTAACAGTGTCCTCACTGTCATGCTAAACCAAGAGGGTCAAAATGCCGGTATTCCCCTGTTTATTTATTTATAAAATATTTTTTTTTATTTTTTTAATGTTTTGAAAAAAAAAATTTATTTTTTTTATAGAAAAAGAAAACAAAAATATATATACATATATACAATAAGGTTCCCCTCCAAACTTAAGCTTGGCCTTACACAAGCCAACGGTTAGCACCAACCATTCAAAAATCTTATCGTGGTAATGGTATAGTTGGTGCAAGAATGGAGTGGAAAGAAGAGAAATGAGAAGCACACGAGACCGTATGGGAAGAAGAGTGGAATATGGTCTCGGTGAAGGAGAAGAATGGCGGAAAGGAGAAAGAAGGGTCACGCGATCTTGAGGGTGTAAATCGAGTGAATAAATTAGCGCAATTTGTGATGACCGATGTGTTAAAAGCGATTGCGCTAACCTATCAACCCGTCGAGAAATGGGATCAAATCTCTCAAGATTCGCAAGAAAACATGGGTACGCCGAACTTGGTATTGAAGATGAAAGCGTAACGGTCTCTTGTACGGTCGGAACAATGGGAAAGACGAAAGGAAGTGAACTAGGGATAGTATCATTCTCACCGTAGTAAACTGTCTCGAACTTGAAAGATTCCATTAATGGTTCGAAACTACTGTAAGCATCCGAGTCTGATGGTTCAACTAACTCATCTGAAAATGTAAAAGACTCAAAAACTCGGGCAGTGAGTCATCAACATCGTCCGAAAAAGTGAAATACTCGTAAGTGTTATCGGCTGTGAGAACTGTGTCAGATTCAAAGGAAAAATTTTCAAGCTCACAGTCTTCAAGCGTTGTCGGAACGATGGAAAGGAGGGAGGGTGATATAACAGTTAAAGGTTCAGGAGGATGAATTGGAAAATCAGACATATCAAACAAAAATAGTTCAACCTCAATATGATCCTCAAAACTCTCCTCAATACTATCCTTATAATTCTCCTCAAGATTCAACTCATCCATGCCATTATCATCAAAGTCAAGACGCATATGAGATTCGGGAGAAACATTTAATAACTCGGAATGATGATTTGAACATAAAATCTCAATTAAATCGACAGGTTTATCATCCGAAATATTCCCGGCATCTATATCCTCAATCAAGTGAAAATCAATTTTCTTAGACACCTCATCAAAAGCATGGATATCTATCAATTTAGGTTCTAGATGGGAGGTGTAAAGATCGAAAGGATTAGGTGCGGTTTCACTCGAAAGGGGTTCCTCACAATTTGGCAAATCAAACGCTACAAAGTCGCACAACTCATCATTTTGGATACATGTTTGAAAATTGGAGTTGTTGGATTTAATTGGGTAGGTTTGATTTAGAAATCCTCTCTCATTCTCACTCTGTCCAACCGCCTCCTCATACATTGAAAAATTTGAAGCTAGTTGGAAACTAGCTACCGGTTCACTAGGTTGCATAAGGGCGGCTACGGACGCTTCCATATTCCTAGTCATTTTATTTGTTGCTGCGATATACGCCTCCAACGACTCTTCCAAACTAGACTTAGGTGGTGAGGGGGTTTCGGTGAAAGATTCAAAATCGTGTGGATATGTAAAACTCCCAACAGGCTGTATAGAAACAGTGTCTAGTGAAGGTGGGAAAGTCGGGTAGGACTGGTAGGAAGTGGGTGATTGGACAGGGGTAAGGTCAACATATGGATAAAATGGTGAATATTCGTGTGGATCCCTAGAACTAGATGAGTGGAGAGGGGTGAAAGATCGGCTGCGAGATTGAGCAATATGCTCAGCAATGGACATCGGCTTAGGAGTTACAGCTGGACTTGAAAGAGTGGTGTCAACATACGAAGGTGGTAAAGGTTGACTTGGTTGACACAAAGTGGGTTGAAAAGTCAAACTGTTTCTCCTAGACGCTTCTATTCGATCTTTCAAAGAAATTTTTGGCAAGGAAGGATCGTCTTTAAATTGACCGAACAAATTGACGTACGACGCAAAATTAGGTTTGGGATACCAAAGTTCGGCTAGTGATTTATTATGTGGGGTACCCATGTTGTAAGAAGAAGTGTGACAAGAAAGAAGGTTGGGTGGTGCAAGGATTTATTTGCGGCTAAAAACTTTTGCAAGTTTCTATAAAATTTTCCTTATTCTTCTTTTTTTCTTTTTATTTGGAAATTGTTGCAAAAAGATTATAATAAAAGATATGCAACAGTAACATATTACTTGCAATCAGTTTTTATTTTAAGCGGGGCCCAAAAATCCTGCACAAGACTTGTTATACGGAAGGGAATATATTTTATAGCTCACGGAATCCTGCAGGAATTTCCAGAAAAGATATTTCAAAAATTTACAGAGGAGAAACAGAAGATCTTACAGAAAATTTTTCAGAAGAAGATGCCACCAGATCGCCGCCCTTCCACGGCAATAGAGCTCTAACACCGCGGTTCCGCGGTCTTCTTGATGGCTCAGATCCCCAGAAATTTTATGGTGCGACGAATCGACAAGACGGCCGCGTTTCCGCGGCCTAAGGTGGGTTTCGGCCGCGGAAACGCGGCGGGGTAGGGGATTTAGATCTCCAGAAAAATTTCCCTGTTCTGTTATTTAAAATCGCTTCTGTTCCGATGTTTTGTTTCCTGTTTTGCTTTCTGGAAATTTCTAAATCCGATTTTCGTGTATCCTGCAAAATTAAAACAACAAAGTATCCCTTCCAAAAATAACAGATGGAATATTTTTATATTTTTTTATGATTTTTCAGATTTTTATGATTTTTTTTTATTTTGATTAACCCGAAATTGCGAAAAGGAAAGTTCTACGCCATCCCCGGCAAAGGCGCCATTTGATTTTGTATCTAAAAAACTATTATCTATTACCGCAATCAAGAACGGCGTCGCATGTAGCTAGCCGGTGAGTACGGGTCGGTCCACAGGGATTTTGTGAATCTCCTAGTCGCGCTAACGAGTTAATTCCGAAGGGTGTTCGGATTAATTATTAAATCTAAAAACCTAATTAACCTAGGGCAATTATCTAGATCTAGTCTTGCTAGGGATAGGTTTAGGGATGGTTTGGAAATGCAAGTAAATCTCAACGCTTTCTATACCCGAATGAAGATCTATGAGGAGTTATGGTAATTATCAATAAAAGGGATTAGATCCATTCGGGAAGGTGTTCCTTCCTCTAGGTTCTTGTCTTCCTTTAGAGATCCTTACCCTAACCTCCATGGAAAACGCGCGCAACCGGGCCTTTACACTACGGTATCACCGCTACCTCGAGGGATAGGGTGCCGTAGGGCGCGGTGTGTGCGTGTATGCATGGAGTCCTATTGTAAATATTTGATGGGTAAGAAAGGGATGAGAGATCTCATCTCTCAAAAGCCTTCCCCAAAGCTAAACCCTAAACAAGTTCCTAGGGCATGAAATTTAATCTACCTAGGGCAAAGAATTGAAATCTAAACTAGAGCAAGGAATTAAATCTACTTACAGATGCATTTCTCCAATCATCAATGCAGGGTTGTCAGATCTGAATTTCTGAATTGAAAAGAGGCACCGATGCTCTCCATAAAGAATTTCTGAATTTTTATTAAAAGGAGGCATAAGAAAATACAATCTTTAGAGTTCCTATTTATAGAGAATAGGAAACCCTAGGTTACATTTTGATCCGCACATCTACATTTACAAAAATAGCCCTATAAAGACCAGTCAACGCCGCCACCATATTTACCAAAAATTTAATGCTCATAAATCCCTAACCCGGCCGCGGAACCGCGGCCCTAGGCCTGGTTTGGCCGCGGTTCCGCGGCCAAACAGAAGAGTTGGGCTTTGCAAATTCTGTAGTGGGCTCTTGCTGTCTTGTGCTTCCTGTTTCTGCAGGTCTTTTCTCAAATGGGCTTTTAGGTCTTCTCCAGATCTCCAGTGAACATTGTAGCGGACTTCTACCCGTTCGCTTTGAGTCGATATCTTGAATCTTGCTTTGTGAATTGTTCTTTATGTAGGCTTGATCAAGAGTCTTCTGTTTATTGGTTAAAGTCCACTTTTTTCATCGTCTTTACATCGTTTTCACTGTTTTCTGTCCAAGAACCTGTAACCTGTAACATGTAGCAGACATGCGTCAAAAGCACCTGTTTATTTATAAAAGAATAAGAATGGGGAATATAATAATGCAATATTATGGTGTGAACATCACTTCCCTTAGTGGTACTGCTTCTGCCCACTTAAAAAAGTTGTCAGTCATTGCCAGTATGAACTGGTGTCCTTTGGATGATGCTGGCTCAATGGGGCCAATTATATCGGTTCCCCACATTTCGAACAGCCAGCTAGCTACTGTTGGGTGTAGTGGATTTGGATGTTGTTGGATGAAGTCCCCGTGAATCTGAACGAGTGACACTGCTTCGCATATTTGAGGCAGTCCTGAATTATTGTGGGTCAATAGTAAACCATTTTTTTGATCTTCAGCTTCATCTTTGGCCCGGCTTGATGAGAACCGCAGAGTCCTTCATGAGTTTCTTGGACGACTCTCTTTGCTTCTTCTGGCCCCAAAAACCTTAACCACAAACAGTCAAGCAATCTCCTGTATAGAGTATCATTGACGCAAGCGAAAGACAGAGCCCGTTTCATGAGCTGATGCCTTGACGACGTGTTTTCGGGCGTTCTATGGGATTTGAAGTAGTATATGAAGACTTCCCTCCAATCCTTGCTCTTTTCTTCGTCTTCTATCTGGAGGACTGCTTGTTTGGTCATTTCCTTTTCTTCGGATGATTCTGTTAAATCCTCCGAAGGTATCCCTGCTGGTGTGAGAACCCGGCGGCTTTGCACGATGATCTTTACGTCATTGAGTTCTTCGTCGGCCAATTCTTTAGCCAATCTAGCCAATGCATCCACTTTGTTGTTTTTTGCATGCGGTATACACTCTAAGATGTAGGAGGGGATTTGTGTCAGCAGTTGCTGCACTTTTTCACCATACCTGATCAGTTCTGGCTTACATATCTGATAGTCGCCATTTACTTGGCTGACAATGAGCTGGGAGTCTCCATATATGAGGAGGTATTCGATTCCCATATCGACAGCGATCTCAAGACCCGCTATCAAAGCTTCATATTCACCCTCGTAGTTTGTTGTTGGTTCCGTTAAGGAAAGGGCGAAACGCATTATCCCTCCTTGCGGAGTCACGAAGATGAGGCCCACCCCGGCTTTGATTTTAGGGGTGTTATGCTTCCGCTTCTTCATGGAAGATGCTCCATCTAAGTAGAGTTCCCATTGGACATTATCTCCTTCCTCCTCCCCTTCGATTGTGTCGAACGCGTGTTCGTCTGGCAATTCGCAATTTAAGGGAGAATCGGCTGGTATCGGATGCTCAGCGAGAAAGTCGGCGGTGGCCTGACCTTTCACTGCCTTGAAGGGTCGATACGTTATCGAGAACTCCATCAAGAGGAGGGCCCATTTGGCAAGCTTTCCTGTTAGTATGGCTCTTGACATCAGATATTTGAGAGGATCCACCTTTGATATGAGATGGACCACATGTGCCAAGGCGTAGTGTTATCGTGAAGATCAGTGCCAGACAATGCTTTTCGAAGGGGGAGTAATTGTTTTCTGCCCCAGGAGAACTCGACTCAAATAGTAGAGAGCTCTCTCCTTTCCCTGATCGTTCTCCTGTGCCCACAGTGCACTTTGGCATTTATGATCCCAAACGAACGGGGTCCCCTTCTTCATTAGATGGTTGTAGGGGCGGCATTTGCTGGAGAGGTTGGATATGAACCACTGGATATACGCGAGCTTTCCTTGGAGAGGCCACAATTGTTTAAGAGTTCTTGGCATGGGCATTTCCATAATCGCCTTGATTTTTGATGGGTCTATTTCGATGCCTCAATGTCGTATGATGAATCCTAGGAATTTTCCTGAGGAGACTCCAAACGCGCATTTCAGAGGATTCATCTTTAGATTGTATTTTCGAAAACGCTGGAACACTATGTTCAGATGTTCCCAGTGCTCCTCGTACGATTTGCTTTTCTTCATAAGGTCGTCAATATAGCATTCGACAATCTCATATATGAAGTCATCGAAGATCTTCGTCATAGCCCTCTGGTAGGTAGCACCAGCGTTCTTCAGACCGAAGGGCATCACCTTGTAGCAAAATATGCCTACCGGAGTTCGGAAGGCGGTGTGCTTTTGGTCTTCAGGATGCATTTTTATTTAATTGTAGCCTGAAGATCCATCCATGAAGGAGAAGACCTCATGAGTGGACGTGTTATCGATCATCAGCTCAGTAACAGGTACTAGGAAGTCATCCTTCGGACAAGCTTTATTAAGGTCCCGAAAGTCCACGCAGATGCACACTGTCCCATTTTTCTTCATCACTGGAACAATGTTGGCAATCCAGTCGGAATACTGAACTTCTTGCATGAAGCCAGAGTCAATTAGTTTCTTGACTTCGGCATTGATACTCATCTCGAGTTCGAGCCACATTCTTCTTGGCGCCTGTTTGACTGGCTTGACGTCCGGCGATATAGCCAGTTTAAGCACCGCTATTTTTGGATCCAATCCCGGCATCTCGGAATAGATCCATGCAAAGCAGTCTTTATATTGCATTAGTACATTTTTTAAAGTAGCTACCTGCTTTTTAGATAGCAGCTCACTGATGAACGTTGGCCTTAAATCGTTTTCCGTCCCTAAGTCGATTTTTTTCAGGTTGTCTGCCGTGGTGTGTATCCTATCTTCCAGCTCCTTTGGCCCTGGTGGAAACTTTGAGATCACCTCCTCCTTATCCTCATTTACGAAGCACTTGAAAAAGTCATCCATATTCTCGTGCTCTCCCTCCTTTGAGAGTGTTATCATATGGCAGGTACGAGTTCGTTTCCAAGCCTGGTGTTGATCTGGCCCTACTCTCACAATATAGGTTGCTTTTAGCTCATGCTTTTGCGGTGGGTTTACCCTCCAGCTGTCGAATAGAGAGAACCTGCCTTGTTGATACTGATCTTCGACCCAGTCTTTGAAAGTGAAGCAGTCTTCAAGAGGATGTCCTATTGCTCGATGGTAGGAGCAATAATCCAGGTGATGGACCTCATTTATCTATTCAGGGTACCGAGGCTCTGGGAGCGTCATCATTTGATGCTTGATGACAAGGATGAATATTTTTCGTATCATGTCTTGGGGGAAAGAATATTCCCGACCCATCTTCTTGATAAAGGACGGGTTCCAACCACGTTTTTCTTGATAGCGCGGCTTCTTAGATATACCTTGTTGTTTGCAAACGTTGTTTGCGCTCTTTGTCATGTTTTTACCTCTATTTCGGGATTTTTCCTTCTTGCGAGGACATACAGCGAGCTAGGGATGAAGGGCGTTGTAGTCTTCTTTCTCTGCGGACTGCTGGTTGAGGTGTTGCTTCCTGGCCTTTTCATAAATAGCCATTTTGCGACTGTGATTATCCCGAACCTTCTGACAGGCTTCTTTTACTAGCTTGTCAACTTGTTCTTCGAATGATGGACTTAATGTTCTTAGAGTGGGATCTCGTACTGTTTCGACGTCACGGTTATTTTAAAGAGCATTCACTTTTTCACCAGAGCTGTTTATGATGTGGCAACCATGAAATCGCTCCCGTTTCTTGGACTGAACGTATCCAAGCCCAGTCGTCTCCATTCTCCTGTTGGGCATCTTTCGCTGAGTCCCGGGGACATCCCAAATCTTGTTGTAGAACTGGTCTTGTCGAGTGGTTTGTTTGAAGGGTACACCTTGGCATATTAACAACCTTTTCAATCCCTCTGTGTAATATCTGGGCAGACGGATTGGTTGAAACATGTCTAGCGCAAGATCGGCACCATGCAGACTTCTTTCCCTACTTTAGCCTCCGTAGATTAGTAGAAGAGGGTCGTCTTTTCACCTCTTCGTTTGGGAGGGACGTAGAAAGTTTGCAGCTCATGTACGTTGTATGTATTAAGTGCATCAAGTTCTTTGCAATGCTGTGGCGGAACTATGGTGATTTATAAACTCTGATCAGCTCCAATAACGGTTTGTGCTGACGGGCGAGTGGAGAACACGGCGTTGGCCTCGTCCTCAGAGTCACTGCCAAAGACCTAAATAGGAGTAGATGGTCCAGGCCTGTTGCATTGTGGCTGCCCCGAGTAGAATATTTCCTTTTCTTCCTCGGTGTCACTCCTAAAGATCGGGATGGTGACGACGGACTTCCGTTTATCCTCTGGCTTATGACATCTTTCCATATCTTCGAAGTCTGGTAGGAAGTACTTTGCGTCTTCATATTTTCGGACTTCGTTTACGAAGAATGGATTTAGCTCCCCCATGACGGTATATTCAAAGACATCTTTGAAATACTTCATACACTAGTGTTGTGTAGAAGGGATGACGTTGTACTCGTATAACCAAGGCCGGACGAGCAGAGCGTTATAGAAATTCTTGGCGTCGATGACATGAAATTTGATGTCAGTGATGAGAAGCCCAAAGTGTAATGTCAATATTACGGACCCAAGCGTCCGCGATGACTGAGATTCGAACCCGGAGATAGTAATTTTATCTCGAGCCAGGTGCTGAACGTTCATGCAAATCTCCTTCAGCACCTTCACGTTGAAAAGGTTCACGGAGGACCCGTTGTCGACCAGGATCTTCCCTATCTTGATGTCGTAGTAGTACCCGGTGACATATAGAAGACGGTTGTGCTCGCACGTTCCGAGAAGGAGATCTTCATCACCGAATGTAATGTCAACTGTATTAACCTTTGCTAGCTCGTTCTTCATCTTTTCTTCTGCCAGGAAAGCTTGGAACTGATCGGGCTCTTGTAATGCCCTGATCAGAGAATCTTTTGCTTCTTTAGACAGGAGGAGAGCATCCAGTATGCTCAGTTATGAGGGTATCTTCCTCAGATGTGCCAGGACATTATAATCCACCTTGTTTTTCTTAGGCGGGTCCTTAGCTGCTAGCTCTTTGACGACTCTATCATCGAGGGCAATTTCCATAGGGAATTTTTCCTTCCCCTTGTCTCTTTTACTCGAACATTTGTTTGTAGGCCCGAGCTTCTTTTCAAGCAGCGTGCGGTTACGCAGCTAAATATTCTCGCAGTTCTTCTCCTCTTCTTCTTTTCCGGAAGTGGATTCTTTGAAGAGAGGTCCGAGGGTTATTTCTTCCTCAGAATCGCTCCCAAATGTAAGAACTTGGGATTTTCTTTTTGTCGAACTGATATCAACCATATGACAGTTGCCAGACGTTCCTTCACACTCGTCTGTCGCGCTTCTTTGCTGTCGACGAGCTTTGCACTTCATTAGCTTGAAGTGTTGTCGGTGGGCGACATCTCCTTTCCACCAGTTCATGAAGGCATTGCACTCTTCGGTGGGGTGGGTGACCTTCCGATGATATAGGCAATAGTTCAGATGTGAAATCTCTCCGTTGAGGCGTGTGGCCCCGGGAATATTTCCCTTGAGAGATGGCAGCTTCATCCCCATTGACAGGGCTTTGGCGAACCGTTTTTTCGTCTTAAAACTGCTTTTGTTTGCCGCTGGTGTGCTTCAGTCTGGTTGGAGTACTTTGTGACTCCTCCCCGCTGTGTCTTCTTCATCCTGACGTCGATGCTTGGCCTTCTCGTATATGGCCGTTTCACGTTCTAGGTCAGCTCTACTCTTTTGAAAAGCTTCGTTTAGTAGCATGTCAATTAGGCCTTCTGGCAGCTCCGGGGATTTTGGCACTGATCCTGCCCCCAGTTCCTCTGCGTTGCTTTCCGACGCCGAGGGGGTTTCTTCGTTATTTAACGACAAATGAGAAACCATGTGGCAACTTGCTGCATAATCTTCGGTTTCTCCTAACGAGCCATTTCCCTCATCATCGTCACTATCTCCGTTCTCAAGTATATGGTTGAGAAACTCTTCGAGAGTGACTGGTGTCCGCACCTTCTGGTTGTATTCTTCCAGCGCGTCAATGTACTTTTGCAGGTCCGTACGCTTGTCGTCATACTCGGTAGGCTGCACGGGCTTTTTGGTCTTCTTCTTTTTCTTCGAAGACTTTGAAGTCTTGACTTGGGGGTTTTTCCCATCGTCAACAGTTTTCGGTGCGGATGCGGTTTCAGCATCCCTTCAATAATCTCGGGCTCCAGCGGGCCTTTCCATCTGATTGTCGGACATGCTTGAATATCCTTCAGCATTCTTTTGGTTTTAGCTGAAAGGAGGACTTCCTACGGAGCTTCTTCCACAAATGAGCATGATGCCCCCGGTGTGTCCACCTTTTTAGGAGTGTGTGTCTGTGGCGGGTTCACCCTCCAGTTCTCAGAAAGCGCAAATTTCCCCCGTTGATACTGATCCTCGATCCAATTTTTGAAGACGTAGCAATCTTCAATTGGGTGGCTCACCATTCGGTGATAGGAGTAGTAATTGGGATTGTTGACATCACCGGGCTGCGGTGGACATTTTGGGTCTGGCAAAGTGATGAGTTTGTTGCGCACTTCTAGTTCGAATAGTCTCCTCATTTTATCACGGGGAAACGAGTAAGCACGTCCTAGCTTCTCTTCCAAGGAGTGGCGCGGGCGTGCGTTGTTTTGGCGAGCAACCGATTTCGGGTCACTCGGTTGTTGTTGAGTGTTGGCAATGAAGGCCGCTTTCCCTTTACCCTTTGCATTCTGAGGGTCCATTTTTGAAGAGGATGGTCTGTGGCCCATCTGGCCCAATTGCGCCAACTTGTCGATCAAATTCTGGAAGGTGGTCGGCTTAAAGAACGTCATGAACTGGGACACAGTCGCTTGAGGATCGAGGGTCCCTATGAACATGCCTACGGCAGGAGCTTCTTCGATACGTTGTTCGCATTTTGACCAGAGGTTCCGCCATTGGATTGCGTATTGAACCCAGGTATCTCCTGGCTTCACCCTGGCATTGATTAATGCCATGATCGGGGTTCGCTCGCTTGCGCTGGAGAACCGCTGCGTGAATAGCAGTTTCGTTTCCATGAATGTTTTAACGGAGTCATTTGGAAGATCCGAGTACCATTCGAATACTGTTTCCGACAGGCTGCCAACAAACTGACGAAGCAGTAATTTGTCGTCACCTCCAGTATTTCCGCACAAAGCTCTGAGCTGAGCCACGTGCTGATGAGGATTGTCTGTCCCTTTTTACACATGGAATTTAGGGATCGTATATCCCGGCGGGTACTTGATTTGATCATACCAACCCGGATACGGTCGCCCAGTTCTGGCGACTTGGCCAGCCGTTTCACTCGCTTGATGGCTCGTATTTGTTAAGCTATGTAATCATCAAGGGCGGCATTGGAGATCGTTTCCTCCGTGGCTGTTGATAAAGCTGAAAGAGGGTTCGTTGTTCCCCTCTGTCGTCCTCGATAGTTATCGGTGGGTCTTCAGCTGGAGGTTCTGGCTAGATCATCATTCCAACCATATCTTGGAACAAAAGTGCCATCTTTTTTATATTAGCAGACAGTTCCGCGGCCTCCTTATCCTTTCTTTCCAGCACCCTTCACAAGAACTCTGTATCGGTCTCCTGCTCCTGGCGCTGTTCAGACGCCGCTTCCGGGATTTCTTTCTGCCCGGTGAGTGCTGCCATTTTCGTCAGCATCTCCTGGAGCTTTTGTTGCTGCTCCTGAGCTTTTGTCAACGACCGACTTTGCGATCGATGACCCACGAAAGTACGGCTTTCCTCTTTCCCGGAAGCCATGTAGACCGTGTGTACAACCATGCCCCCAGACTTGAGGCGTTTGGGTCAAGCGCCTTTGGAATTTTCCATAGGCAATGAGATTTTCTCTCGGCCTCCTCCTTTTGTGAGAGGTCAAGGTTGAAGGAGCCGTTGTGACTGGCGCTTGTGTGAAAGAAGTCCTACGCTGTATGGTGGAGGGATGATCTTCCTCTTGTCGAACCTTCATTTTCTTCAGTTGACGAGAGTAGTTCTTGTTGATCACAGAATCTTGGACTTTCTTCCAGACCCTGTGGATTTGGGAAGAGAGACACTGAAGGGGCTGCTCCAGTTTTGCCTGCGTCACGTTTTCAGCAGGAAATAGAGATTTCTACAACACCGCGGTTGGGGAGTTCTTCCGTACTCTTTTAAGCAGATCGAAGCTATTCCCGGTAGGAACAGCAGCATCAACTTCCACCATTGGAGCTGGTGAAATGAGTCTGGAAGGGGAGTTGCCCCCAGCTCTTCTCACTCGGCGCCAGTGGCGACGTCGAGCGTGCCTTGCAGATGGAACCACCTCAGTTGTGGAATCGGCTCCGTCGTGCCCCGTGCTTTGGTGAAGGGCTACTGTTGGTGTCAGCCTGTCGAAGACTGACGTCCGTTGAGAGGGAACAACCAATCTTTCGAAGTTCGATTTTATGGTAGGGGAAGCACCTTTAACGACTTCACCCGCAGCAGGAGTTGGGAGGACTATCCATTTCGGGATAGCCCCTTCAGGTATCGCGGGCCTCTTTGCGGGCCCACTTGAGCTTCGGCTCGGCCTGTTGAATACTGAGGTGGCGGGCTTGGACGACCCGTTGAGAGGGGCCGTGGTGGTTGCAATTCGATCGAAGACCGACATCTTGGGAGCTTCCTGTGGTGGCACTGGGGCGCTAAAACTTGCGAGCGAGAGCATGGCCCCGAAGAACAATCCAGTGGTGGCTTGAGTCACATGCCTCACTGGCATTGAAAAGATGGAGGTCACATTGGGCCCTTATGTCACTCCTCCAGTTGGAGCGGAGCGGGAGTTGCTGTTGCAGTTTGTGCAGTTGTAAGCCATTGATGTTCACTTCTTCTTTCTTCACAGAAACAAGACACTAAATCTTAGTACCTCGAATCCAAAGGCAACCATAGCAAGCCACGATTTTGTTCGCGAACACGACACACGAAGTGTGGAGTGGAAAGAAGAAGAGGTCCCACCGGGCGTGCCAGAATCTGTTCACCGCCGAAAGACGCGACCGGGACTTTAGGACGTCTGGCCTAAATTTGGGGGCAGATGCTATTTGGATTTATCCGTCCACCTCTCCGAAGATGCCAAGTCGATCTATGGCACCGTATATCGAAGGTTTGGAAGGATGCGGCCGTTGTAGCAGACTTCGTCAGATTCCCTCTAGTTTACGAGGGGTTTTTTTATTGTGGGGACGCTCTTCCCTGCAGGCGCAAGCCCCTGCGGTTAATTATGTTATCGCATCGCGATAACCATTTTCTCCTGCTCCGGAAGTTCACTTCATGTCGTGTGTGTTTTTATTTGTTTTGGTTTCCCGTGGATTGTATACAGAGACTAATTTATGTTGCCACCCGTAGGGCGTGGATTAGTCCAAATCCGTTTATCTTAGATTTGGGGTTTTTATTTAAGGACCGTTAATCTATTTTAGGATTAAGATCGACTTAAACGTATGTGAGCATTTGGAGGCTCGATTTGTTTTCGTTAAGGATACATTAGTCCAATTTGAGACCACTGTAAGTCGATGTACAACACCCCACAACTTGCGGGGAGGCGGAAATATGAAAAACGATCTTGTTCTTTGCTTAAACATCGACTAACCGCATGAATCGAAGCTAAACGATAACTAACAACAAACATAGTTGTTAACAACTACTATGTAAAGGGATTATACCTAAAGAACCGTGTCCTTCGTCTTTACGAACTCCACCTCCTCCTCGGCCTTCTCGAAGTAGTAGACGATCCACCCGAGAGCTTTAATCCAAGCTTAGCCTCTAAACTTGAGGCAACTAACCTTCTTTAAGTGCTAATCAAAGAAGCTAGGTGATATAGAGTGAGGGTTATGGTTTAATTAGTCTAACTAATCCTTGTACTCAACACATGAGAGGGGAGGATTAGGGTTTGAAGAGGGAGAGCTTGAGGAGAGAGAAGGTGAAGATAATAATGAAGTGAGAATAATGAGTTATCATAATATATATCAAGCATTTTATTTTATCAAGAAAAGAAAAGAAAATGATTTACAACCATGCTTGATAAATATCTAGTGGTGATTCATCTCCATGAGTCATTAAGCAATTATGAAGCATTAATGACATGGATGAATCATCCATATGACTCACTAATCTCATTCAATGTATATGCCACCTAAACCTCCTCAGTCACCATCTTCTAGAAGCTTCTCGCGCAATTACGAGAACGCCCCTCCTTTCCGCAAAAATACGGAAAAACTTTAGACTGTATAAATCTAATAACCGGATACCAGTAACTGCCTTAAACCAAAGCCGACTAGTAAAAACTGTCCGAAAGTCGTACGTGCGTAAACACACGTATGCGTCCGAACCCTTGTCGTAAAACCATACGACCTCTATATCGTTTCGCCTGGAGTAGGGAAACTCTCTGTGTGGGACTCTAGAGACTCGACTACTACGCTGGCAGTGGGTTTAACCACAGACCGCAAGCGGCACTAGCTGTACGTAACGGTCCCCAGGTAGATGTCGATAAGAAGGCCGATGAGGAAACCCATCCGAACTCCTACTGAGTCTGATGTGACAATCTCCATACAGTCCAGTCCGTTCGTCTAAGACTATCGCATATCGGGCCTAGGCGGCGGCAAGCGTCAGTCCTCTAATAGCGGTATAAGTCGTGTCGGAGCGAAGCCCATTACACCCTGAGAAACTACTGGAACCTACCAGCAAATCTCGCTTGCCCTGGCCAGGGACTTTGCGTAATGGCTCTCTGACACAGCGCGATATCAACCCCCAATACCGGGAGAGACGAATCCTGTCTAACCGCCACTGCCTCCAAGTGCTCGGGACTGCACCCAACTGCTACCTGTTTGCACGACTCCTTTGAGACGTGGTAGGGTAGCAATCTAAGAACAGTAGGACACACTCGAGGCGAAGCAGCAGTGTCAAGTCTGCGGACTATGCTGTACTCATGTCACCTGGGAACTGTTCACTGACGACTGGTATAAAACCAACCAACAGTTCCCTGTGAGTCATGTCCGGTGTACCCGTAACCTAACGAGCACCTGCATACTATCTCCAGTACGACGTACTGACGGCTGTGGGACATACCATCTCCCCAACTGGGATGAGAAGCGTACACACTAGTCTACTCCGGAGTATCGATGCCCTGTCTCGATAATCCAATGACTAGGGACCTGTATAAGGATGTGCTTGTAGACTACCCAGCCCCCACTAGTGTGACTGCCATCACAACGCTGGTAGTCAAGCAAGATCCTAAGAGCTCTATCAATACGTATACTCACATATTAAGATAGAAAAAACCAAGTAGCATACTACCATGTTTAGCAAGACTGTTATATACATGTGAATATCCCAAGCTTCCATTAAGTAATATACAAACTAGTATGATACAATAATGGCCCCTAGGGCATATACACTAACAATCTCCCACTTGCACTAGGGCCATGTACTGGCATATCGAAGACCGATGATCTCGAGTAGCCTCTCGAACTGAATCTGAGGTAGGGCCTTTGTGAATGGATCAGCAATGTTCTCTTCAGAAGCAACTCTCCGAACCTCGATCTCCCGACGATCAATGATCTCCCTGATCAGGTGATACCGCCTTAAGATGTGTCTGGATTTCTGATGGGACCTTGGTTCCTTCGCTAAAGCTATAGCTCCGTTGTTGTCGCAATACATAGGTATTGGATCAACTATGGTAGGAACCACCTGAAGTTCTGTTAGGAACTTCTTCATCCAGACTGCTTCTTTTGCGGCATCGCAAGCAGCTATATACTCCGCTTCCATCGTTGAGTCAGCAACGGTGTCCTGCTTGGAGCTCTTCCAGCACACCGCCCCTCCATTGAGGGTAAAGACATAACCCGACATGGACTTGGAATCGTCCTTATCACTCTGAAAGCCAGAATCAGCAAAGGCCTCTAACCTGAGGTCTTTTCCGCCGTAAACCAAGAACATCTCCTTAGTCCTTCTCAGGTACTTGAGAATGTTCTTTACTGCTATCCAGTGCTTCTCCCCTGGGTCTGATTGATACCGGCTTACCACGCTCAGTGCGTAAGCTACATCTGGTCTGGTGCACAACATCGCATACATTATAGAGCCTACTGCAGAAGCGTAGGGTATAATAGACATGCGTTCCTTTTCCAAATCAGTCTTGGGAGACATCTCTTTGGAGAGGGTGATTCCGTGACAAGCCGGTAGATTACCGCGCTTAGAATCTTCCATACTGAATCTTTTCAGTACAGTGTCGATATACCTGGACTGCGAAAGTCCCAACATCCTCTTGGATCTATCACGATAGATCCGGATCCCCAGAATGTAAGAGGCATCACCCAGGTCTTTCATGGAGAACCTGTGTGACAAGAATCCTTTGACAGATTGTAGCATAGGAATGTCATTTCCTATCAATAGAATGTCATCCACGTACAAGACGAGGAATACGACACTTCTGGCTACAACTTTACTATATATGCACGGTTCATCTGGATTTTTGATAAAGTCATATTCTTTGACTGTCTTATCAAAACAGATGTTCCAACTCCGCGATGCCTGCTTTAGTCCATAAATGGACTTAAGCAGCTTGCATACTTTCCCGCTGCTCCCACTCTGATTGAAACCCTCTGGCTGATCCATATAGACGCACTCTTCTAAATTTCCATTTAGAAAAGCCGTCTTTACGTCCATCTGCCAGATTTCATAATCATGGAAGGCAGCAATAGCAAGAAGGACCCGAATGGATTTGAGCATAGCCACTGGAGAAAAAGTTTCGTCATAGTCCAAACCAGGTCTTTGACGAAAACCCTTTGCAACAAGTCTAGCCTTATAGGTTTCCACCTGTCCATCTACACCAATCTTTTTCTTGAAGATCCATTTGCATCCTATGGGTTTTACCCCATCTGGAGCAAAGTCCAAAGTCCATACTTTGTTGGTGTACATGGACTCCATTTCGGTCTGCATTGCATCTAGCCATCGTACCGAGTCGCCGCTCTGGATGGCCTGCTGGAAGTCAGTAGGTTCATCATCATCTATGATGCAATCCTCTCTATCCCCATCTATGAGAAAACCGTAGTATCTCTCAGGCGGATGAGACGGCCTACTACTCCTGCGGAGGGGTGCGGGAATGTCCTGTTCTTCTTGAACTACCGGTTCTACCAAACTTTCAGTAGCAGTTTGTGGTTCTGGAATTTCTTCCAGTTCTATTTCGCTCCCACTTATTTCCTTTTCTAAAAACTGATATTCTAGAAAATGGGCATTACGAGAAACAAACACCTTTTGTTCCTCTGCGTAATAGAATAGATACCCCTTGGAGTTCTTTGGATATCCCACAAACTGACACTTTACTGATCGTGCCTCGAGCTTGTCCACATGCTGCTTTTTAACAAAAGTGGGACATCCCCATATTTTCAGATACTGAAGATAGGGTTTCTTCCCACTCCACATCCGATATGGCGTGGTAGGCACAGTCTTGGTAGGAACCATGTTCAAAAGATATGCCGCTGATTCTAGCGCATACCCCCAGAAAGATCGCGGTAACTCAGCATTACTCATCATGGATCGTACCATATCCAATAGGGTTCGATTCCGTCTCTCCGATACACCATTATGCTGTGGAGTGTATGGAGGAGTAAGCTGAGAGAGAATTCCTTTCTCTTTTAGGTAACCTAGGAACTCGGCACTCAAGTATTCACCACCTCGATCAGATCTTAGTGTCTTGATACTTTTGCCGGTTTGGTTTTCTACTTCATTCTTATACTCTTGGAATTTCTCAAAAGCCTCGGATTTATGTTTCATCAGATAAATGAATCCGTACCTTGAGTAATCATCCGTGAAAGTAATGAAATAGGAAAAACCACCTCTTGCATGTGTAGACATTGGACCGCATACATCGCTGTGTATGAGTCCTAAGAGCTCGCTCGCTCTTACTCCTTGTCCAGTAAATGGAGTCTTTGTCATCTTTCCATTGAGACAAGATTGACAAGTGTCATAAGTTTGATATTCGAACGAGTCCAAATATCCTTTTCTATGCAACTTAGTCAACCTTCTCTCATTGATGTGACCCAGTCTACAATGCCATAAGAAAGCTTTATTTAAATCTGGAGACTTTCTTTTAAGTGTGTTCTGGACATTGAAAATTTGGAGTTGGTTTAAAACATATATACCGTTATTTAGTGTACCGGACCCAATCAAACCATGATTAAGGTGGATGTTAACAACATCTCTTACAAACGTGAAATCATAACCTTTATTTGATAACAAGGAAACTGATATGATATTACACGTTAAGCTTGGTACAAAAAAACAGTTATGTAAAACCAAAATGTGTCCACTCGTCAATCCTAGGTGATAATCCCCGACGGACGCAGCTCCCACGCTAGCTCCGTTAGCAACCTTTAGGGTCATATCACCTTCCTTCAGCACTCTATGGTTTCTCAGTGCCTGCAATGAATTGCAAATATGAGATCCTGATCCGGTATCCAATACCCAGGAAGTAGAGTTGATCGACAGACAATTCTCAATTACAAACACACCTGAAGTCGAAGCCACAGCTTGCTTCGGTTCCTGGTTCTTGGCGTTCCACGCCTTGCAATCCTTCTTCCAGTGCCCTTTCCTGTGACAATGGAAGCACTCATCCTGGCCCACTACCGGTACTGCAAACTTTTTCTTTCCCTTCCCTCCCACCTTACTAACACCTCCTCTAGGTTTGGTGGCGGCCTTCTTCTTGCTTCCTTTGGCCTTAGCCTTGGACCCGGAAGAAGATGCACCGCTAACAAACATAGCGGGTGTTTCCCTTGTTTTCTGCAAGGTGCCCTCTGCACTCCTTAACATGTTCAGGAGTTCCGGAAGTTCAACTTCTTTTCTTTGAAGGTTGAAGTTCATGATAAACTGGGCGTAGGTGTGAGGAAGGGACTGGAGAATAAGGTCTGTATAGAGCTCATTATCCAAAGTCGTCCCAAGGTCTGCGAGCTCTTCAATATAGCCGATCATCTTTAGGACATGTTCTCCTACCGATGACCCGACAGCCAACCTCGCTCGAAACAAGTTCTTAGAGGTCTCGTATCTTGCTATACGAGATTGCTCTCCATAAAGTTCCTTTGTATGGAGAAATATGCCATCTAGGTTCATATCCTCGTGCCTCCTCTGATGTTCATTGTTCATTGAGGCAAGTACGATGCACTTGGCTTTCGCGCAATCTAAATCCCAGGTTTTGCGGATTTCCTTATCCGCATTGCTGGATTTGGGACCAGGGACAGCAGGTGCCGTAGCGGTGAGGACGTACCCTAGTTTGTCATAGGTCAAAGCCATTTTGACATTCCGCAGCCAATCTTTATAGTTTGGCCCTGTCAGTATATTTTTCTCTAAAAGTAACTTAAGTCCAGTCATTTTCAGGGTCGCTGCAATTAGGAGAGAGAGAAGAAAACTCTTTAGCATGATGCTCTTGCAAGTTTAGAGTGGTTTTTAGTTTATCTAAACTGGATGGCTCCCACTGCTTCTCGAATCCTTCCTCAAACCATAAAAGAAGAATTAGCCAGGACTATTCTCACCGTACAATTCTTGCTTTACCGTTCAGCCAGGCTAGTGTCGATACTTCGAGGGAGGTTTTCCAACGCTTTCGCGAAGTTCCTTAATTAAATAACCTCTTTTCTCTGGGGGCTTAACCCCGCTGACACCTTTCTTGACACCTACTTGGTTTATAGCATTGATTGTTAAGTGACGAATATCCTGATAAGTAGCATATACTCACAGTAGGATCGGGATCCAAATATCATCGTATGATAATGTTGAAGGAATCCTACCAATATTCATCAAACTCCAAATGGTATGCAACTCTTTGCAAATTTCAGTTTCTTTAGAAATTCCCGATATATATTTTTGCCCCATGCTCTTATGACCTTGGCGTTGGTCAAAATATCATAAGTCACATGTCAAGTTTTACCCATCATTATCTTATTAATTTGAACCTATCCGTACATATCCTTGACGTTGGCCAAAATGATCATACGACTGTCCCAAACTAACTCATCTATCTATGCAACAAATGAATACTCAGCAGCTACCAAACACTATGCCTTGGCGTTGGTCAAAATACATAGCTTGAATACTACTGAATACCCAGATGAAATGACGGAGGGCTACGAATGGTTTTGGCGAAACCGTGAACGTAGTGAACTTGATATAACCGAAGGAACCTGATAGCTTTTTTAAAAGGAGTGGTTAAAGCTCCGCATTTAAAAATATCTGTTTTTAAAATTAACCGAGTGGTTTCTTTTAAATTGTTCCAACGATTAAACTTTTTGGTTTATTTTCTTTGCATTATATATAATGCGTCCCATCATTAACCTATCATTGCAGAAAACAACGAAAATACAACGTCCTCTTATGCCATCCGCATTCGCCTCGGGGTCTCGTCATCACCCGTTAGGTTACTTAACTAACGACAGAGCAGGGGCTGGGCTAGTGCGGGTGTAAAACATAAGTGACGTCTAAATAGCTATCATATATAGATATTGTACATTCGTCAGACGCAATAATAGGCATTCCAGATCACAGATGAACTTTATTGGATTTGCAAGCAATCCGTGTTTGTTTTGAGCCTGCAACAAAAGACGGATTACACAGTTGTGATGAATAGCCATTACCCCCACTCAAGACCCCAACGGGTACGGCAAACTACCCGCCCGGCAGTTTGTGCACCCCACCTTGGGTCTGTCCTAGGAGCAAAAACAGTAAAATGAAATAATACAACGGTGGCTACAACCGCAACCTGGATGTGCCCCGCAAAATAATATTACAACAAATTACATTTACATCAAATGAATTAAATAATAACCCATCACATAACCCCGGCTATACATCACAACAGTCCAACACAGTTCATATACACAAACAGATAAAATCCATTACAGAAATGTGCAACCCCCTGCCAACCGACATACTAGCAGTTAGGGGAGGTTTACGAACACATTATACAAACACAGATATAATCCATCAAGCAAATACTGTATAATTTCGATCGATTAAACACTTTTAATTTTGCTCCAATACTTCTCTGTAAATCTGAAACCTGAGCAAAAATAAAATATTCCAGAAAATACCAAATATCACAGAGAAGCAACACAGGAAATTTGGGTTCCTGAATCGCCAACTCGGCGGCGGAAGCGCGGCGGATCGGTGCGATCCGCCGCGGTTCCGCGGCGCTTTAGGCGATTCAGGGGCCCAAATTTCTTGGGTGTTCTTCTACTGTCTTTTTAAGCTTTCTGAACCTCCCTAAAAAATTTTAGGACTTCATTTAAAATTCGACAGAAACTTGTGATTTCGGGGTTTTCCGGTTTCGTTTTTTCCGTTCGAAATTCATACAAATTTGCAAGTAAGTTATTTATTGTTTAGCGAGGCTCTGATACCATTGTAAGTCGATGTACAACACCCCACAACTTGCGGGGAGGCGGAAATATGAAAAACGATCTTGTTCTTTGCTTAAACATCGACTAACCGCATGAATCGAAGCTAAACGATAACTAACAACAAACATAGTTGTTAACAACTACTATGTAAAGGGATTATACCTAAAGAACCGTGTCCTTCGTCTTTACGAACTCCACCTCCTCCTCGGCCTTCTCGAAGTAGTAGACGATCCACCCGAGAGCTTTACTCCAAGCTTAGCCTCTAATCTTGAGGCAACTAACCTTCTTTAAGTGCTAATCAAAGAAGCTAGGTGATATAGAGTGAGGGTTATGGTTTAATTAGTCTAACTAATCCTTGTACTCAACACATGAGAGGGGAGGATTAGGGTTTGAAGAGGGAGAGCTTGAGGAGAGAGAAGGTGAAGATAATAATGAAGTGAGAATAATGAGTTATCATAATATATATCAAGCATTTTATTTTATCAAGAAAAGAAAAGAAAATGATTTACAACCATGCTTGATAAATATCTAGTGGTGATTCATCTCCATGAGTCATTAAGCAATTATAAAGCATTAATGACATGGATGAATCATCCATATGACTCACTAATCTCATTCAATGTATATGCCACCTAAACCTCCTCAGTCACCATCTTCTAGAAGCTTCTCGCGCAATTACGAGAACGCCCCTCCTTTCCGCAAAAATACGGAAAAACTTTAGACTGTATAAATCCAATAACCGGATACCAGTAACTGGCTTAAACCAAAGCCGACTAGTAAAAACTGTCCGAAAGTCGTACGTGCGTAAACACACGTATGCGTCCGAACCCATGTCGTAAAACCATACGACCTCTATATCGTTTCGCCTGGAGTAGGGAAACTCTCTGTGTGGGACTCTAGAGACTCGACTACTACGCTGGCAGTGGGTTTAAACACAGACCGCAAGCGGCACTAGCTGTACGTAACGGTCCCCAGGTAGATGTCGATAAGAAGGCCGATGAGGAAACCCATCCGAACTCCTACTGAGTCTGATGTGACAATCTCCATACAGTCCAGTCCGTTCGTCTAAGACTATCGCATATCGGGCCTAGGGGGCGGCAAGCGTCAGTCCCCTAATAGCGGTATAAGTCGTGTCGGAGCGAAGCCCATTACACCCTGAGAAACTACTGGAACCTACCAGCAAATCTCGCTTGCCCTGGCCAGGGACTTTGCGTAATGGCTCTCTGACACAGCGCGATATCAACCCCCAATACCGGGAGAGACGAATCCTGTCTAACCGCCACTGCCTCCAAGTGCTCGGGACTGCACCCAACTGCTACCTGTTTGCACGACTCCTTTGAGCCGTGGTAGGGTAGCAATCTAAGAACAGTGGGACACACTCGAGGCGAAGCAGCAGTGTCAAGTCTGCGGACTATGCTGTACTCATGTCACCTGGGAACTGTTCACTGACGACTGGTATAAAACCAACCAACAGTTCCCTGTGAGTCCTGTTCGGTGTACCCGTAACCTAACGAGCACCTGCATACTATCTCCAGTACGACGTACTGACGGCTGTGGGACAGACCATCTCCCAACTGGGATGAGAAGCGTACACACTAGTCTACTCCGGAGTATCGATGCCCTGTCTCGATAATCCAACGACTAGGGACCTGTATAAGGATGTGCTTGTAGACTACCCAGCCCCCACTAGTGTGACTGCCATCACAACGCTGGTAGTCAAGCAAGATCCTAAGAGCTCTATCAATACGTATACTCACATATTAAGATAGAAAAAATCAAGTAGCATACTACCATGTTTAGCAAGACTGTTATATACATGTGAATATCCCAAGCTTCCATTAAGTAATATACAAACTAGTATGATACAATAATGGCCCCTAGGGCATATACACTAACAACCACGATCCACTTAAGAAGGTTTCAGGATCATTTTTATTTCAGATCCAACAAAAGAGCATTTGAGCTCTATTGTTTTAGTTTAAGGACGTTTTGGTCCATTATCGCCATTTTAACGGGTGAAGTTCTAGTTTGAGGACATCTCGGTCTGTTGATCACCATTTTGGAGGTGAGATTTTAGTTTAAGGACGTCTCGGTCCATTATTGCCATTTTGGAGGCAACAGCTAGTTTAAGGACGTTTCGGTCTGTTGATCACCATTTTGGAGGTGAGATTTTAGTTTAAGGACGTCTCAGTCCGTTGGTCACCATTTTGGAGGTGAGATTTTAGTTTAAGGACGTCTCGGTCCGTTGATCATCTTGCACGCATGTGTATTTGTTATGTGACAGGATGAACAACGATGATATAGGATGCACCCAGTTTGGGGTGCGGTCTAATTTGAGGTGTACACATCAATGCATAAAAAAGTTGTTGGTTGTCAGGACCCGCCACCTCTCTGAAGACGTTGAGGAATTACAACGACGTAGATCAGAGGTATGGAGAGATGTAACCTTGAACCAATTGCCGTATTTAAGGGAAAAAGGAGATAGTGGTAAACCCGGAAATCATTAGTCATATTTTGAGACTAATATTTCCTCGGGAGGATGTAGGATGAATACCGTTTCGTATATCATCAGTTGGAAGATCAATAGTCATATTTAGGACTAAGATCAGCTTGGGAAGTCATGAGCATATGGGCTCGGATGGTCTAAATCAGGGAAGTTCTATCCTCAGGGGACCTAGCCAATTTGGGCTTGGTCCATTCAGTTTTTTTATTGAAAAGGGCCAAGCACTTGTTTGGGCTCTGTATAATCAGTCCCCCTTTTTGTACAAAGAGTGCTGAGCACTTAAGTAAGTTATGACGCTCACATATAATCATGTAGGCTTTTAGTCATGGGGATTGCCCAATAAGTGTTAAACATTTTACCCCTTTTTATCTTTGTATGGAGTGCTAGGCACTCTTTATGGCGTCCACGTGTGAAGCATGTGAGACAGTAGGCACTAGGCGCTGTCTGGTGAGTGCTAAGCACTCTTCCATTCTATGGTGCCCACGTGAGGGACACATGAGACGCTGGGTGCTGGGTGCAGCTCATTGAGTGCTAAGCACTCTCCTTTCTGGCGCCCATGTGAGTGACACGTGGGGCGCTGGGCGTTGGGCGCCGCTCATTGAGTTCTAAGCACTCCTTTTTTCTGTGGTGCCCACGTAAGAGGCACGTGGGGTGCTGGGCGCTGAGCGCCGCCTAATGAGTGCTAGGCACTTTCTTCTGTGGCGCCCACGCGAGGAACACGTGAGGTGCTAGACGCTGGGTTCTTTCTTTTATGAGGACCATATTTCTCTCATGAACAAGTTCCTCCCGATGAAAATTAAATTCTCAACTTATGGGAGACTTGTCTTGTGAATCTCAGATCCAGAGAAAGAACTAAGTTCTTGGAGAAGGGTTAAACCCTTAGTGTAAACGAGAGGATCTTTGTTCTTCTTATTTACCTAGTGTTTTTTGAGGAGGGAGATATTCTTCTCTGTTTCTTTTTGAAGCTCTCTTCTTTTTTCTAAAAGCTTATGGGGGCTTCCTCTCTATATTCAAATAGAGGGATCTTTGGTCGTTGGGACCCACCACCTCTCCGACGACGCTGAGAGATTACAGCGCCATGTATCAAAGGTGTGGAGGGATGTACCCTTTGAATCATGTCCCACTCATTAGGGGGAAGAACAGATTGGAGCTTAAACTCCTAGTTGCTGAAAAATGCTTCTTTGCATTCACGCACGTGCGTCGCACGTGTTGGGCGCACGTGTGTCGCACGTGTTGTGGACTTGGCGAGCACACGTGTGTCGCACGTGTTGTGGACTTGGCGCACGTGCGTTGCACGTGTTGCAAACTTGGCGTGCGCACGTGCGTCGCATGTGTTGCGCACTTGGCGGGCATACGTGCGTCGCACGTGACGCTCGCGCATATATGCATCATGGGGGGCAACTGAAACCCTAGCTTGGAGAACTAAGCTCCTATGGAGAACTAAGCTCTTTTGAGGATTGAATTCTCGCACGACGGGTGCACGTGCGTTGCACGTGGTGCGCACGTGGCGGGCTCTCGTGCGTTGCACGTGGCGCACATGCGCATTATGGGAGCCAGCTAAGGCCCTAACTTTGAGAGCTAAACTCCTATGGAGAACTAAACTCCTTTGAGGATTGAATCCTCTTTTTTCTAACAAGTATCCCCTCTTATTTATATGGGAATGGTAGAAAAAGGATTTCTCTTTTTCCCGATGTGGGACTAAAAAAGTATCCTCCATGTAGTAAAGCATTACTTAGATTATACGTGCATAGCACATTTGCTCATAACTTTTGATTCCGGAAAATTTATGAGGTCCGTAATATATCAAATCGAAGGATTTTTCGAGATGCTTTCGATGCCATCATAATTTACTTGATTCTCATTCGAGAGTTTGGAGAAATAAAGCCCGGAAAATACTGGTTTGCATTTTCTTAAGCGTATTGCTACTATTTGATAACTTGGGCTCTTTTGCGCAGAAATTTTTTTGGCGGGAACAGCAGCGTGTTCTTTGTAATGTTATAAGAACGGCAGAGAAGAACGAGACACTAATTCCAAAAATCGACCGCCGGTTTTGTCAAAATCCCCGCTATTGGTGGTTTTACTTTTGAGTTGTCTCTTGTGCTTCTCGTGGTGTCTTGTACACTTGGATTTAAGGTTTCTGGTATTATTTGATTATGCCTAGATTTCATCTAGTTTTATCTTCGTGTAGAGGCATTACGGAGTGGTTCTAAATCGAAATTGTAACATCGTTACTTATCTTTTAATGTGTATATGTATTTCTAAACGTCAACTAATTGCTATACGTCGATTAGTACGGGTTGCATATATCTTTTTTGTGTTGTGGTTATGGATATGGAAATAGATATGATCGTCTGATAAAATAGCCGAGGATTTTTTAACATGTGAGATAGTATTTTCTTTTTCATTCATGTATTATTCAAAATGTTGTAATATTCTTTTGTGGGGCACTTCCGAGTTGAGCTTGTAGTCACCGTTGTATTATTTACTTTTCTGTATTTAGGATAGACCCAAGGCAGGGTGCACAAGTAACTGGGTTCTAGAATCCAAATGATGACCGTCTCGGACGGTGAGAACGGGTCACCTAACTCTAGGATTAGTAGAGTTTCTTGCTGCACCTGCAGGGGTCTAGGGGATTGGGTTTGGCTATTCATTACGACTTGGAATTTGTATTTTCATAAATGGCTTAAACGAAAATACGGAAATCCTAATATATCATCTATTTTCATTTCTGTTGCTTCTACTGTGATCTGTGATGGATATTATTGCATGAGACGAATGTGATATATATTATATATATATAAATAAACGTTGCTTATGTTTTGCATCAGCACTAGTCATGTCCCCGCCATGCAGTAAGTTAAGTAACCTTACAGTGAAGACCCAGGACCCTGTGGCGAATGTGGATGGCATAAGCATACGTTCTATTTTCATTTCTTCTGCAATGATAAGGTTAATTGATGGGACAACATTAATCCTAATTAATGTAAAGAAACAAACCTAATATTTGACATCGTTGGAACAATTATAAAACCACTCGGTTTTCTTTAAAAAAACAACTTTTAAATGCGGAGCTTAAACTACTCCTTTTGAAAGCTATTCGGTTTTTTCGATGATATCATGTTCATTAAGTTCACGGTTTTTGCCAAAACCAGCCGTAGCCCTCCATCATTTTCGATAGGTTTCACTAGTAGTCATGCTATGTGTTTTGACCTTCGCCAAGGCATGGTGTTTGGTAGCTAGTGGGTACTTATCTGTAGCATAGATAGATGCATTAATTTAGGACAGGCATACAGATGTTTTGACTTTCGCCAAGAGCTTGTACGAATGGGTCTAGATTAATCAGGAAAATGATGGGTTGAACTTGACTTGCGACTTATGATGTTTTGATCTTCGTCAAGGTCATAAGCGCTTGGGGAAAAAACCACATTGGGAGTTTCAAACATACGGGAAACTTACTAGTGTTACATACCTTCTGGAGTGTGGTAGTTTTGGTTGGTTTCCTTTAAAATTATCATATGATAATAGTTGGGTCCTGATCCTACTGTGAGTATCAGCTACTCTTTGGGAAATTTTTTCACTTTACAATTAGCTTATCAAGTAGGTGTCTAGAAAGATGTTTACGGGGTTATGTCTCTGGGAAAACGGGGTTATTTAATTGGGTCTGTGCGAAAGCACGGGGGACCTCCCTCCGAAGTACCAACACTGGCCTAGCTGAAAGACAAGAGAACTTGCAGGGTACGATTAATCCCGACTAATTCTTCTTTTAGGGTTTGAAGGAGAATTCGAGGAAACAGTGGGAGCCATCCTGTTTAGGTAAACTAATAACCAATCTAAACTTTCTAGAGTATATGCTGAGTGTTTCTTCTCTCTCTTCTAATTGCAGCGACCATCATGACTGGACTTAAGTTGCTACTAGATAAAAACATACTGACGGGGCCGAATTATAAAGATTGGCCATGGAATGTCCAAATGGCCCTTACTTATGACAAGATGGCATATGTCCTTATGGAAAAATCTCTCGCTGTCCCAGGTCCCGATTCCACGGTCACGAACATTGAGATCCGGAATACTTGGGATCTTGGTTGCGCAAAAACCAAGTGCCTCGTGTTACCCTCCATAAATAATGAACATCAGAGATGACACGAAAAGATGGACCTAGCTTCCATCTTCCTCCATACTAAGGTTTTATATGGAAAGCAATCTCGTATCGCAAGATACGAGACCATGAGAAAATTATTTCAAGCAAGATTGGCTATCAGTTTATCTGGCAGGGACCATGTCCTGAAGATGATCAGTCTCATTGAGAAGATCGCAGACCTCGGGACCAGGTTGAAGAACGAGTTATATACTGACTTGATTCTACAGTCCCCACCCTCCACCTATACCCAGTTCATATTGAATTTCAATATGCAACGAAAGGAAGTTACACTTCCAGAACTCCTCAACATATTGAGGACTGCAGAGGGCACCCTAAAAAAATCCAGGAAGATACCCGATCTACTGTTTAGGGAACCTTCTTCCTTTAAATCCAAGGGTAAGACCAAGAGGAAGAAGAAGAAGGCCCCCACCAAACCGAAAGGTGGTGTCAATAAAGTGCAGGGGATAGGAAAAGAAAGGACCGGGGGAACAGCAGCAACAAAGGAGGAATGTTTCTACTGTCATAAGAAGGGACACTGGAAGAAGAACTGCCAGGCTTTGAAAGCCAAGAATCAGGACACGAAGCAAGTTGTGGCTTCGGCTTAAGGTGCGTTCATGATTGAAAACTATTTCTCTATTAACTCTACTTCCTAGATATTAGATACCGGGTCAGGATCTCACATCTGTAATTCTTTGCAGGCGCTAAAAAGTCATAGAGTTTTGGAGAAAGGTGATATGATCCTATGAGTTGGCAACAGAACAAGTGTGGATGCTGTTGCGGTAGGAGAATATCACCTCGGGATGATGAGTGGAAATATTTTGGTTTTGCATAACTGCTTTTGTGTACCCATCATGATGTGTAATATCATATCTGTATCTTTGTTATCTAATGAAGGTATAATTTTGCACTTGAAAGCAATATTATAAACATTCACCTAAATCATGAAATGATTGGGTCAGGTACACTAGATAACAGAATATTTATACTCAATCAACATCAAGTTTTCAACGTTCAAAACACACCAAAAAGAAAGACTCCAGAATCAAATCAAGCTTTATTATGGTATTATAGACCATGTCATATTAATGAAACATGATTAACTGAGTTACATAAAGATGTATAGTTAGATCCGTTTGAATATCTATCCTATGCAACTAGTCAATCATGTATCAGAGAAAAGATGACCAACACTCAGTTCACTGGACACAGAGAAAGAGCCGCTGAGCTCCTGGGACTCATACACAGCGACGTATGTGGTTCGATGTCTACATATGCAAGAAGTGGTTATTCCTACTTCATTACTTTCACCGATATACCGATAATTTCTCAAGGTATGAACATGTATTCTTGATGAAATATAAATCTGATGCCTTTGAGAAATTTAAGGAGTATAAGAATGAAGTGGAAAAACAAACGGGAAAAGGTATCAAGATGCTTCGATCCGATCGGGATGGAGAATACTTAAGTACTGAGTTTCTGGAATATTTAAAAGAGAATGGACTTCTCTCTCAGCTTACTCCTCCATACACGGCACAACACAACGGTGTATCAGAAAGACGGAATCACGCTTTGCTTGATATGGTGCATTCCATGATGAGCAATGCCGAGTTGTCTCTATCCTTCTGGGGGTTTTGCACTAGAATCTGCTGCATACCTATTGAACAAAGTTCCAACTAAGCCAGTGCCTACCACTCCATATGAAATGTGGAATAGGAAGAAACCCCGTCTTAAGTATCTTACGATATAGGGTGTCCAACTTTTTTCAAAAAGCATCATCCGAACAAGTTCAAGGCATGCTCAGTATTGTGTATATTTGTGGGACACCCAAAGAATTCAAGGGGGTATTGTTTCTATTACGCTAAGAAACAAAAAGATTTTGTTTCTCAACATGCCCGCTTTATAGAAACTCTATTTCTTGAAAAAAAATTAGTGGGAGCGCGATAGAACTGGAAGAAATTCCAGAACCACAAACTATTACTGAAAACTTAGTGGAACCTGAGACTTCAATAGAACCGGACGTACATACACCACTCCGCAGATCTAGTAAGCAGTCTCATCCGCCCAACAGATACTGCGGTTTTCTCATAGATGGGGATTGAGAGGATTGCATCATCAATGATGATGAGCCTACTAGTTTCAGTAGGCTATCACGAGCAGAGACTCGGTGAAATGGTTGGATGCTTATAGATCCGAGATGGAATCCATGTACATCAACAAAGTTTGGATTTTGGACGTTGCACCTCCAGAGATAAAATCCGTATGCTGCAAATGGATCTTCAAAAGGAAGATTGGTGCAGATGGAAAGGTAGAAACCTATAATGTTAGACTTATAGCAAAAGGTTTTCGTCAAAGACCAGATTTGGACTATGATGAAACTTTTTCTCTAGTGGCTATGCTTAAATCTATTTGGATCCTACTTACCATTACTGCCTTCCATGACTATGAGATCTGGAAAATGGACGTAAAGACCGCTTTTCTGAATAAAAGTTTGGAAGAGTGTGTTTATATGGATCGGCCAGAGGGCTTCACAGAGAGTGGGAACAGCGGAAGGGTATGCAAGTTGCTTATATCCATTTATAGATTAAAGCACGCATCACGGAGTTGGAACATCTTCTTTGATGAGACGGCTAAGAAATTTGATTTTATCAAAAATGTAGATGAACCATGCATTTATAAGAAAATTGTAGCGAGAACCGTGTTATTCCTCATTTTGTGCGTGGATGACATTCTCTTGATAGGAAATGGCATTCTTATGCAACAATCGGTCAAAAGCTTTGTCATGACCCAGAAGCAAGACGTGACCGGCATTTGAATCACATGAAGTCTATATGACCCCACCGTAACCCAAATAAGCCAAAAATAGGAATTTAAACATTTTTAAGTAAATAATGGAGGTGAAGTGTTTGAAAAAAGGTTATACATGAAATCAAGTTCTGCTTCTTAAAGTATAATAAAAGTTTATAGAAATACAAGTGGGTTATAGACTAAAGTTTGAAAATATTTTCGTCGTTTAAAATTTTGGCGGCAGCTCCTTTGTATATTTTGATAAAAACCAATACATATAAATAAATACAATCTACATCCCCAATCGGAAGCTATCTCATCACCTAAATAGCGGAATCAGAACCACGCAATATATACGATGCCCAAGGAGAAAATCAACTCAAGAAAAAGTAAAAGAAATACCAAAGCATCATCAAATCAACAATATCCAACTCAACATAAAGAATAATATACAAGTCTCGCCTCTAAGTCCAAAAGAATATACAAATCTGATTGATGGAGATTTTTTAACTGGATTACAAGTGAAATATAAATATACAAGCGGCAGTTACGATCTATAATGTAACCCACCTACCAAGCAATCACCCAAAAGAAGAACGTGCCAGCAAGCCGCTACTGATCTGAGCGGTCAGTCCTGCAAGAAAACTATGGCAAAACGTGGATGAGTTCCCAACTCGTGAGTAGAAGACGTCATCAGGTAGAAATCAAATGCATAACGATCTACATAGGTCATACTGTATAATAATATCATGTTATGCGATAACGAAAGTGAACGTGTAAATATATATAATTTCGTGTCTGTATCAATATGTGGTAACATGTCATCCATAGTATGGTTATATATATATATATATATATATATATATATCATCTAATGAGTGTCCATCAACGATATTAAAAATTATCATAAGACACTGAGTGTCCAGTATCGACACTCGAAATCCTCATAAATCCCGTGTCCAATATTGACACGTAAAATTCTCATATCTCAGGAGCCGTCTTTCGGATCGGCCATCTCTCAGGTGCTGTCTCATCGAATCGGCCCTCATATCCATCTGTAATATATCACTCTGGTCGGTATCCTCCGGATATCGGCCGAGTCCTATACGGTCACCGGTAGGTAGTGTTCCCATCCAGGCTAAACGGCTTTCTATACGATCTTCTTGTCCCTGGGTACCGGACCGGACCCACCATGTATCCACAGATGGTGACTCCTCACTCCTCGAATCGGATAATAATCATAGTCCAGAACCGAGAAAACTCATGGTAGACACTAAAATATCATATCAAGAGAAAACCGCATTTTAAAACATTCACGAGTTTTATAAAATTGTATCCGCGGTTTCTTAAATCTCAGAAATCCCATGAAAACACAATCTCATAAAAACATGGCAATAATGGAACAACATGTCAAGGCACGGAACAGTAATATAATGCATGCTGATATGAAATGAGCAGCAACCAAAGGTACTGGCAGGTGTGTTCATATAAACATTGTCACACCCCGTTTCCCAGTGTACGGGCAGAAGACGCGACGAGGCCACTACGTATTTACTCAGAAGTAAACACACTAAACGTATCTAAGCAATATAAAGTAAAAGTACACAAGAGACAGGATGCAACTATATTTATTCAACATTCTTTTTACAATACAGCTGAAATGTAAATACACGGAATGAAAGAAATGCCTAAACAATGGCATAACAGAAATGAAAATATGTACAAGTAATCTAGAGCTCTGGGTCGAAGGCTATCTGATCCAAGTCCTCGCTGCTGGGCTCTGTATCCAGAAGGTCCGATTCACCTGACAACGTTCCAAAGAAGAAGAAATAGAAATGTCGTCAGCGAACAATCGCTCGGTAAGTCCCAAGAATAGGTATAGACAGAATAGACAGAAGGAGAATGTAACTTTTAAGTTGTATTATAATGTTAACGCTGTTGTTTGTAGCTTGGTACAGAAGATGCCAGTGTATATGAGAGGAGTCTAATTTACACCGTGAACTTTGGTAACACGTGGTACAAGACTTCGTCGAAAAAACCACGGAACAACGGCATGGATGTAATTACGTCTTATGTGACCACCTCGTTCCACCTTTAATATATTCCGTACCAGTCTACCCCTTTATAACCCCGCGATGTCTTATTGTATTGATTGTATTGATTGTACGGCTTGTATTGTATTGTCTTGTAATAAATGGAAGACTTGCCGAAACCATGATATCAGTAAATGGAATGGATATAATGAATGTACATGTAGATGGAGTATATCCATGGTTCGGTTCGGTCAATATAGATTGATATATAAATTGAATAGACGGATTCATGTTGAATTGTAGTTTATACTTGATTCAAATTCAAGTCAGATTGATTAGGTTGAGACTCGGTCTGAGTCAGACACTTTAAAAAAAACTTGAAATCCTGAATTAGTTTTGATGTTATCGGTAACTGCTGCACATGGACGGCAGGATTTTTGTCTTTTTCCAAGACAATTACCGTGCTGATAACACCGTTTATTAGATTTTCTACCTTAAATAGGCAAGCACCTATATCTCCGGCTTCGTGAGGCTCAAGGGACTGGTCCCGCATAAACCTATGTTTACTAGGGTCCTTATTGTAATTTAGTATAATTTGAGGAGGTTTTTATGTAAAAATAGTTTGATATAATTTTCAAAATACACCTCAAGCATTTAATTATCGTATTTAGGGTTTTCATAGATGTATATTTAATAAAAGTGAAATTTCTAGTCAGTAGAACCTAATTTTCATAGTATATGATATTTTCTTGAATATTGGAATTGTGTTGTATTTGGATGGTATTTTCATGTAATAGTGATTCCTTTAATTTAGAAAACTTGGAATATTTATATAATTAAAATAGGTATTTTAATAATATATATATATATATATTTAATGAAAATAATTTATTTATTTTCTTGTAGAAATCTCATTTTCTAAAGAAAAATATATAAAAATTCCATCGAGATCGAATGCTCCTTTAGGAGGTCTGCATCTCACTCTACTAGGCCTGAGGATGT
The DNA here is from genome assembly GCA_030015575.1 of Agapanthus africanus. Taxonomy (NCBI): domain Eukaryota; kingdom Viridiplantae; phylum Streptophyta; class Magnoliopsida; order Asparagales; family Amaryllidaceae; genus Agapanthus; species Agapanthus africanus. Next base: position 850,187,100 of record JASDDO010000024.1, read on the forward strand.
ACGATAATCCGCACCAACCCGAACGGGGTCCCCAAAAGTGGGTTGTAGAGGCGCAATTGCAAGGAATTGTTTAATACATCTTTTTATAGAAATGGTTTTATAAGTTGATGGTATTTATTTGCAAAGTCGTATTATCTCATAACTATGTTCCCAAAATTTTCATCGTACTTTGTTAGAGATGTGTGTTGTGATGAGATAGGTCATTACCTTGTGAACTATCTAAAGATAATACAAATTTATATTGTTTTATGTTGGTAAACTAAAGTATGTGGTATTTTACTGTAAAACTGCGATAAAAATTGCAATAAAAATTCTTTTGATGCGAAACTTATTTAATATATTTGTTAATGTTTATTGAACATGATATGAAAAATTGGTATTTTCTTGTTTAAGAAAAATAGGATTTTTAAAGAAAAACCGAGTCGGAAGTCGGATTAACTCCGCATCCGTCAGGTTTTAGAAATAAAAGTTTTTAAAGAAGAAGAATAGAGGGGGGAGAGGAATTACTGGCTTCAATGAGAGGGAAGAGGTAGGAGAAGGATTGGGAAGCGTCGGGACGTCGTTTCGTCACCGGAATCTCCTTGCATCGTTGCCGGAATTTCACTCCTTTTTGTATTTTGAAAAAAAATCCGTACAGAAAGTTTAGGGTTGTTACATTTTACCCTCCTTATAAAAATTTGTCCTCGAAATTTTGTAAAGGAAAAGTATAACAGATTCAAAACAATTTGGTGATCGTGAGTGTGAAAATTAAATACCGGTATTGCATGAATAGTAACAAGATGATACAAGGGTTTGAAAAGGTTGAAAGGAATTACCAGTGTTACATTGTTCTACAGTCTCGGCTTCTACGGCTGTTAATGTGAAAGCCTGACGTCGGGGTACATTCCTCCTAGTTGGAGGCACATTTCTCTGTCCTTAGGGAATGTTTCTCTGCCCTCGAGGCATGTTCCTCAGTGCCTGTTGAAATTAGCGAGTAGGCTGTGCAGATGGTGGAGCTGGGAGTTCAAGACGAGGTGCAGGAGCCTGTATTGTTGGCCGCTGCGAGTAGGTGGTGGATGTGTGAGCTGAGTTGCGTCTATAGGAACATGTTCCAATTCCGTGATTGAATGCGCCGCAAACTAAACACATGCCTTTTGCGCGCCTACATTCCTTCCACAAGTCTCCATCCCTCTTGCAATAGAAGCAAAAATCTGGACTTGGCTGGTTATTAGTTTCTTCTAGTATCCTGGGTTCAACAGTTGGCCTTGAAGAGGCTTCCCCTGCCATCTGAGTGGCAGGGCGCTTCACTCCGACAGATTGAGGTCTGCCCTTCCTCTTCACCACTGTTTCGTATCTTCAGGCAGCCTTCAAAGCAAATCATGGGTTGGGAAATCCTCTGTAGCTAAGGAAGCTTGGATCTCCAGATCTAACCCAAACTGAAAATGTCTAGACCTGATCTCAGCAGTCGGTATCAAGTGTGCCGCGAATCTGTTGCGGTCTAGTGTTAGCCGTGTAGTATGTGATATTTGAAAATTGAAATATAGAGACATATCTTTCCGACTGAGCATGGTAAACTCAGCATCATACTCATCCATGGATTTGGTCCACAACGAACCCTGTTGTAGGTGGATGAACTGTTGTTCCATGTCGAATCTAGCAGTTTCAGGGAAGTATTTCGCGTCGAACATGTCGCGAAAATCCTCCATTTGATAGGTCGGTCAAGACGGCTTTCTTCCGCCTTCCACCAAACCCGTGCATTGTCAGTGAGCTGCAGCTTTGCAACTCAAACCCAAGCTATCTCTGGTACTTATGCTGCTGCCAGATCATCTTCTATACTTTGAGCCTATTCCTCAGCTTCTAGAGGGCTCTCTTTTCCCGAAAATTACTTGGGGTGCAAAGCCCTGAATTACTTCACCCCAGGTGCTTCCGCTTCTGGACGGTTCATCAAGATAGCAGTTTGTTGCTGTTGTCCTTCCAGGAGGCAGCGGATTACCTCAAGTAGTACCATCTGCTCATTGATCGGAGCAGCGACGGCAGGTGTAAGCGGTAGAGGTAGGGGAGTGTTGTTGACATTTATGCTGGTGTTGTTTGGGGAATCCATAACCTTGAAAGAAAATTTTGGGTTAGGACAGATTCAAAATATATGGAATTGGAAGATTCAAGGAATATATAAAGAATGTTTTTAGTTGTTGGTTCTTATATTATATATTGCTTAGTACTTCATGTAGAATTAACCCGTATGTGCATGCAGAATTGACCTGCATGTCCATACAAAGCTGACCTGCATAGGCCAATAATTAAACCTATCATGCCCCGCTTCTCAGTGTACGGACAGAGGACGCGACGAGGCCGCTACGTATTTACTGAGAAGTAAACACACTAAACGTATCTAAGAAATATAATGTAAAAGTACACAAGAGACAGGATGCACATGAGCAACAACTTTATTTATTCAACATTCTTTTTACAATATAGCTGAAATGTAAATACATGGAATGAAAGCAATGCCTAAACAATGGCATAACAGAAATGAAAATATGTACAAGTAATCTAGAGCTCTGGGTCGAAGGCTATCTGATCCAAGTCCTCGCTGCTGGGCTCTGTCTCCAGAAGGTCCGATCCACCTGACAACATTCCAAAGAAGAAGAGATAGGAATGTCGTCAGCGAACAATCGCTCTGCAAGTTCTAAGAATAGGTATAGATAGAATAGACAGAATGAGAATGTAACTTGTAAGTTGTATTATATTGTTAACGCTGTTGTTTGCAGTGTAAGAATCTAGTTCATTTATACCAGTTCTAGTTCTCGTTTTTTTTCTTATTTGTGGTATTTCTTGATTTATCGCGTTTTGGGTGCGAATGGTATTTTACATTTTACTTTGCATTCGACCCAACCCGCTTGCTTGAAACTTGTTTGATTCATATTTATGAATTATCTTGACTTGTTACATAGACATGTGCATTTTCATGAATACTGCATACTGGCATTTTATCTGGCATTGCATCTTTTACCATATAACATTTTAAGTCACGTAAAATAATTTAAAATTACTTAACTTAGCCTACATGATACCCCTAACCCCGTGGTAGCATTCGCACATCTTGTTCTCGTCCCGTTCAGTGAAACGGACGTGGTTGGATGGCTACACGCACGTACGTGCATCCGTTCTTGGAGGTATGCATTTTCGTTACATAAGCATTCATTTTGAAATTTGGACGTCGCATATATTTTTCATATTTTAAATCTGAATTTTTATATCCGATCCGGGCGTGTTTTGGAATATTTTTGTATCCCGCCAAAATTCAAATTTTATTAAATTTAATATCTTTAATTTTAATCGACAGTTTTAAATTCAATTAACAAACTAAAATCTTTTTCAAATTAAAAATCTTAACTCCTCAAAACAAACTCTCTCTCTCTTTCCTTCTCTGCGCCTGGGCCCCACTCCCTCTCTCTCTTTCTTCTCTCTTTCTCTCTCCCTCCAATTGTGCAGATCCCTCTCTCTCTCCCCACTAAATTACAATTTTCTTTCTCCTCCTCCTCCTCTCTCTCTATCTCTCTCCTCTCGCTCTCTCTATCTCTCTCCTCTCGCGATTTCTGTAGACGATCTCGTCACCTCCCTTCTGTTAGGATCACCTCCCTCAACATATTCTTCTCGTCTTCCTCCTCTTCTCTTTAAAAACTCCCCAAGCTCCTATTGCTTCACCCAACATCACCGAGCTCTGCTTTCTCAAACCCTAACCCTAATCTCCTCAGCACTCTCAACCGAGCTTTCTCCTCGCATACCCTTCATCTTCTTCCTCCTTCCACTGCACCTTACACACCCACAGAACCCCACAGAACCCATCATCACCACTTTGCACACATCGTCGCCGATCATCCCTCGCCGTCGCCATTTCCCTCCACCTCTCCTCCTCTCCCATCTCCTCTTCTCTCTCTATCTTCTCTGTTCTCCAACCCTGCACCAACACCCAGCAAACAAAACCCTAGCCGAAACCCTAGCAACCACCTCATCGCCGGAGCTCCGATCATCCCCTCGACACCATCTCATCTCCCTGAATTCACAGCAACCACAACCACAGTGAGCAATCCCTCTTCCTCTCTTCCTCTTTCTTTTCTTTTCTTTTCTTTTCTTTTTTGATTCTTGATCTTTGTATTCTCGTAGTTCTCTGGAGTCGGGATCGTCGTCGACGATCCAAACGACCCAGAGGAAGTGCCTTGCTTGCGTGATCACCCTCGTACGTTGTTTGGAACCGTTCCGTGTACCGTGCGCACGTCGCGACTTTTCGCCGACGTGGGACGTTCCTTACATATCCGTTCTCGTTCCGTCTAGGCAAGTTAATCTTGCTACATGCTATATAACTCATTATATACCTATTTAAATAAATATCACACCTGTATTTTAAATCAAGCATCCCATGTTTCATATTACAGCTTTTCGATGTTCCGTTTATATCTGTATAGTGCATTTCAGATCTAGAGCATGCAAACCAATCTTAATTACATGCTACATTACTTTAGACGCATCTACTTTAACAAATGGAATACCTGTATTTAAAATCATACACCCCATGTTTAGTTTTATAACTTTTCGATGTTACGTATGCATCCATTCATATCATTTCAGATCTAAGTCATGAAAACTTATCTTGTTACATACTATACTATCGTATACTGCATCAAATTGAATAGTTACATTTCATATTGCTTAGTTATATGTTCCGCACTTGTTAGTTCATCATTTTACGATTATATGATGTCCGTTTGCATCCATATCATATATAATATATATAACTGCATCTATAGATCACATTAATACATAACACTGTGATATTAACACCCCATGTTTAATAAAGTGCATCCTAATTAGTATTGGAACTATAAATGTAACCCTAATCGATAATTGTGCATCCATATCTTTGAATTTATATCTATTGGCATACCACATCACATTATTCCATTTTATTGTTATATTAGTACTCCATACTTGATTTTGTGTACCCATACTTATTACAGTTGATTATGAGCACCCACTTGATACTTGTACACCACCTGACATGACCTGATGTACCACAGTTTGACATGTTACCTGATCTTGTTACTAATGCCGACAATCTTGACCTGTTGTCCCTACGGACATATCTTGTTGTCTCTACAGGCAAACCTGTACCTGCTTGATCCTGTGTTGGCATTAGCTCCAGATTTACCAATACCTGACTTGAACACATAACCTTACGGGTATGGGGAAATCAAAAGTGTAAACTAAAGTGTAACTTACAAGGGTATTACTTGATCCGTGGTCCCGGGGGATAACGGGACAGAATCATTCATGATTCTTACTTGATCCATGGTCCCGGGGTATAACGAAATAGAGTCATTCATGACTCCCACTACCTGATCCGTGGTCCCGGGGGATAACGGAACATATCCTTTGAGTTACATGGAGGATTACTCTAATTGATTTCAATAATTTTAGAGTAGATAACCCTATAGCACAGTTTAGACTACTCACTGCACTTCACCTGTTTATATCCTGTTCACTAATATATATTCATGTTACTGCTTACTTGTTATTGATGACTTTTTACTGTTCATACTTCATGCATTCATATCTTATTATATCCTGCTTGCTTAGAATTATTGATATTATGACGCACTGACGTCTGGGTTATGCATGGCCCAGATCCCTTATCCTTATCGCTGGCTGTCCGGGAGTATTTTGATCAACAGGCCGAGCAGTGAGGACCTGTTATTAGTTGGTTTAGTTTCCTTTCGGTATTTTCATTTCTTATGTGAGCCCGCATTATGGGACGTACATTCCAGTTTATTATTGTATTGGATCTTTTAGCTGCCGCATTATTTTATTCTTGACTCGTTATTCTGGCTCATAGACATGTATTAGATAGTTGTTGATTATTGTTCTTGATATCTCTATAGCCGTAATGTGACTGTGGAGGGATATTTCCTATCCACAGGTAGCATGGTTGGCTCTGTCACGTGCCTATCTTAGCGTACTCTGGGAAGCGGGGCGTGACAGAGTTTGTTTGGTATCAGAGCCATAGGATCTAGGTTAATCGGGTTTGATTCTTTTGTAGTTGGGTATTGGACCCAATACACGAATCAGAATACTCGTGATTAGGAACATGTCCTGCCACATTACCATCTTAGCATTTTTGAATCTTAACCTCCTCCTGATTCTTACCTTGACGATATGCAAACCTCTTTGCATCTTGACTTGAAACTTTGGTTTCCTATCGTTTATCTCTAGAATTTAAGCGACTTGGGTGGAGTTATGTGATTGTAGCTATGTACCGTGGCATGATTATAATACGGTACTCTATTTAAGTAACTTGGAGTTCTAGTCTTGATCCCTATCCTTGATCTATAGTTTGAATCTTGTTATCATACTAATCCTTTCGGTATTTTGGTTTCAGGAACATGGAAGACAGAAATCTAAAATTGTATCAGAGGCGTGTTGATGACGCCACTTAGCTTGGAATAATTCGTGGGATGCTGGAGAACCAGAAACGGCAGACCGAGCTGATCCAGCGGCAAGCTGAAGCTTTTCAGGAAGGGTTGCGGACCGTCCAGCAGTCCGTAAACAATGTTGTAGCCAAACCAGTTTATCGTGTGGGTACCGTGGCGGATTTTAGGAGACTTGGTCTGTCCGTCTTTACTGGTCTGGAAGAGCCGTTGCCAGCAGAGCAGTGGTTGGTTGATACGGAGAATTTGCTTGTTGCGGCACAGATTCCAAAGGACAAGAGAGTGGATGTGGTACGCATCCAGTTGGTGGACTATGCTCCTGAATGGTGGCTTGTGGAAGAGACCCGCTTGTCCAAGCCGATCAGTTGGGCGGATTTTTCGAAGAGTTTTTTAGAGAAGTTCTTCCCGCAGACTGCAGGGGAGGAAATGGAAGAAAAGTTTATCAGCTTAAAGCAGAACGGCGGATCCATGGAAGTGGACATCCATAGGCAAATTCCCGCAGACCTTTGGTGGCCAAAGAAGCTGATAGGGCACGAAGGTTTATGTGTAGTTTGGATGTGGACATCCATAGGCAAATTATATCCCTGGGTTTGACCACTTTCTCACAAGTGCTTACAGCGGCCCGAGAGCAGAAGAGCCTATCTATGAAGACTGGGGGTACGCAGCAGCAAGCAGTTACAGTGCGGAAGCCGGCATTTGCACCGAACCGAGCGCATGTACGCAGAGGTATTCCGGTGAACCGACGTGGCGTAACACCTATAAAGAAGCCCGTCGTACATGAGCAGAAGGGAAGAATGTTTTGTTAGTTCTGTCATCTACTAGGGCACCAACAGAAGGATTGTCGAAGGAAGCTTGAACTCTGTTTGGTTTGTGGATCGGCGGATCATACTATCAACACTTGTCCATCAAAGCTTCGCACGAAAGATGATGTTCAGAGGCCACCGCAGAAGCAGTTTCAGGGGCAGAAGCAGTTGACTCAAGGACCCAATCAAGCTCGAGCATTTACTCTGACGGCTGAAGAAGCTAGGGTTTCAGAAGAAGTTGTTTCAGGTATCCTACTTGTTCATGGTTTTCCCGCATTAGCGTTATTCGATTCTGGTGCATCCCATTGTTTTATGTCATCCAAGTTTATTGCTACACACTCGATTTCTTGCACGACCCTGTCTAGTTGTTGGGACATACACACTGGGAATAGGAAGATCATAGCTAGTAGAGAATGTAAGGATTGTTCAGTTGTTGTTTGCGGATGGGAGCTGTTTGCGGACGGGAGGTGATTGATACCGGCAGTTATGAAGTTGTCTTGGGAATGGATTTTCTTGGCACTTTCCACGCTCACATTGATTGTCGGGCAAACAAAGTGATTTTCCAGATTCCCGGAAATCCGGAGTTTTCTTTTACTGGAGGTAACAGTTCTGTCGGGCCAGTCGAGTTTAGGGCTAGGCCGACAAATAATGTTCTTTCGTCTTTGAAAGTTGATAAGGAAGAAGCGCCAGCTGTAGTTCGAGAGTTCATGGACGTGTTCGAAGACATCTCGGGTTTACCGCCAAAACGAGATGTGGAGTTCGCAATTGATCTTATTCCTGGTGTAGCGTCGATCTCAAAGGCGTACTATCCAATGGCACCAGTAGAGTTGGAAGAAGTCAAGAAGCAGGTTACTGAATTGCTAGAGAAGGGTTGGATTCGCAGCAGTAATTCATCTTGGGGACCTCCAGTTCTTCTAGTCAAGAAGAAAGATGGCACAAGGAGGATGTGCATTGATTATCGAGAATTAAACCGGGTGACTATTAAGAACAAGTACCCGATCCCTCGCATTGGCGAATTATTCGAGCAGCTTAGTGGTGCGAGGGTATTCTCGAAGCTGGATTTGCGATCTGGATATCATCAGGTCCAAGTTAAATCGGAAGATATTTGCAAGACGGCATTCCGAACTCGGTATGGACATTACGAGTATTTAGTGATGCCCTTCGGAGTAACGAATGCACCGGTGATATTTATGGACTTGATGAACCGAATATTTTCACCATTCTTGGACCAGTTTATAGTGGTGTTCATTGATGATATTCCGGTCTACTCAAAGAGTATTAAAGAGCATGCAGAACACTTGAAAATCGCACTGCAGACATTGAGGCAAGAAAGATTGTATGCAAAGATGAGCAAGTGCAAGTTTTGGCTTGAAGAAGTGAAGTTTTTTGGGCATGTCGTGTCCGGAGATGGAATTGTCGTTGATCCCAAAAAGATTGCAGCAGTTCGAGATTGGCCGATTCCGAAGAACGTTGCAGAGATCAGAAGCTTTCTTGGACTTGCCGGGTATTACAGAAGGTTCGTGGAGAATTTTGCTCGTTTGGCTGAGCCTTTGACCAAGCTTACGCGGAAGGAAGTACCGTTCGTATGGACGGATAAGTGTGCGTCAGCTTTTGAGGCATTGAAGCAGAGATTGATAACCGCTCCTATTTTATCCGTACCAGACAGTTCCGGAGGATTGGTGATTCACAGCGATGCATATGGGAAAGGATTGGGATGTGTTTTGATACAGCATGGGAAGGTTATAGCTTATGCATCGAGACAGTTGAAGACCCATGAGAAGAATTACCCAATTCATGATTTAGAGCTAGCAGCTGTGATTTTCGCTTTGAAGATTTGGAGACACTACTTATTGGACGAAAGGGTTGAAGTTTCACCGATCACAAAAGACTGAAGTATGTGTTCACACAGAAAGAACTTAACATGAGGCAGCGTAGATGGTTGGAGCTGATGGCTGACTACGATCTTGACCTAAAGTACCATCCGGGGAAAGTTAATGTTGTGCCGGATGCGCTTAGTCGGTTGCCAGCAATTCAGATGTTGACTGCACAGAAGGAACTTATCGAAGACTTTCGAAGATTCGAGTTGGAGATCGTGCTACTGCATTCTTCGGGACAGTTGATGCAGCTGCAAGTACAGTCGTCGTTGATCGAGAATATTAAAGCGTCACAGTTACAGGACCTTAGATTGCAAAAGTTTCGAGAACAGGTTGAAGCTGGACTTCGAACGGACTTGTTGATCCATGAAGATGGTTCATTGCGATATGGTAGTCGTTTGTGTGTGCCAAAAGAAGATATTCGCGAAGAAGTTATAAAGGAGACGCACAGTTCCGCATATTCCGTACATCCAGGAGGCACGAAGATGTACCGAGATCTACGACAGCATTTCTGGTAAGAAGGCAGGAAACGGGAGATTGCCCGCTTTGTAGAAAAGTGCTTGGTGTGTCAGCAAGTTAAGGCTGAACATCAAAAGGTTGCTGGTTTATTGCAACCACTTCCGATTCCTCAATGGAAGTTGGAACATATAACCATGGATTTCATGACAGCTTTACCGCGGAGTCCAAAGGGCAAATATGCAGTTTGGGTGATTGTTGATCGATTGACCAAGGTAGCTCATTTCATACCATTTCGAGTTGGTCGGTCAACGAAAACGTTAGCAGAACGGTACATGCAGGAAATTGTAAGATTGCATGGAGTACCTGTGAGCATCGTTTCTGATTGTGATGCCCGATTTTTGTCGCACTTCTGGAGGAGCTTACAGGAAAGTTTGGGGACTCGATTGAAGTTTAGCACAGCTTATCATCCTCAGACAGATGGCCAGTCGGAGAGAACGATCCAAACTCTTGAAGACATGTTGAGAGCTTGCATGTTAGACTTCAAGGGTTAATAGGAGGATCATTTACACTTGGTGGAGTTTTCTTACAATAACAGTTTTCAGGCAACTATTCAAATGGCTCCATTCGAAGCATTGTATGGTCGCAAGTGTTGTTCACCCATTTGTTGGGATGATGTTGGAGAACGAAGATTGATGGGACCGGATTTGATCATGCAGACAGTAGAGAATGTCAACACTATCCGGAATCATATGAAGGCAGCACAAGATCGGCAGAAGAGTTGGGCCGACACATCGAGAAGACCTCTAGAGTTCGTTGTTGGTGATCTGGTATTCTTGAAGATATCACCGACTAGAGGAGTGATTCGTTTTGGGAGTCGAGGAAAGCTTAGTCCTCGATTCGTGGGGACTTTCGAGATTTTAGAGCGTGTTGGAGAAGTGGCTTATCAATTGGCGTTACCATAATCTTTGGCGAATGTTCATGACGTGTTTCATGTATCTCAACTCCGTAAATATGTTCGAGATGAAACACACGTGCTGGATCATTCAGAGCTGACTGTATGAGAAGATTTAACCTTTGAGGAACGACCGATGTCGATTGTGGATCGAAGGGAAAAGGTTCTTAAGAACAAGGTTATCCCTCTTGTACTTGTTTCTTACGGAAATTGCTCGCATGGAGAATCAACTTGGGAATCAGAAGATGAAATCCGACAGAAGTTTCCACATCTATTCTTGTAGTTTCTTGATTGTTTATCATTTCTTTTTCTTGGAATTTCGAGGACGAAATTCTTTTTGTAGTTGGGTATAATGTAACAACCTAGTTCATTTATACCAATTCCAGTTCTCGTATTTTTTCTTATTTGTGGTATTTCTTGATTTATCATGTTTTGGGTGCGAATGGTATTTTACATTTTACTTTGCATTCGACCCGACCAGCTTGTTTGAAACTTGTTTGATTCATATTTATGAGTTATCTTGACTTGTTACATAGACATATGCATTTTCATGAATACTGCATACTGGCATTTTATCTGGCATTGCATCTTTTACCATATAACATTTTAAGTCACGTAAAATAATTTAAAATTACTTAACTAGGCATGCATGATACACCTAACCCCGTGGTAGCATCCGCGCATCTTGTTCTCGCCCCGTTCAGTGAAACGGACGTGGTTGGATGGCTACGCGCACGTACGTGCATCCGTTCTTGGGGGTATGCATTTTCGTTATATGAGCATTCATTTTGAAATTTGGACGTCGCATATATTTTTCATATTTTAAATCTGAATTTTTAGACCCGACCCGGGCGAGTTTTGGAATATTTTTATATCCCGCCAAAATTCAAATTTTATTAAATTTAATATCTTTAATTTTAATCTACAGTTTTAAATTCAATTAACAAACTAAAACCTTTTTCAAATTAAAAATCTTAACTCCTCAAAACAAACTCTCTCTCTCTTTCCTTCTCTGCGCCTGGGCCCCACTCCCTCTCTCTCTTTCTTCTCTCTTTCTCTCTCCCTCCAAGCGTGCAGATCCCTCTCTCTCTCCCCACTAAATTACAATTTTCTTTCTCCTCCTCCTCTCTCTCTCTCTCTATCTCTCTCTCCTCTCGCTCTCTTTATCTCTCTCCTCTCGCGATTTCTGTAGACGATCTCGTCACCTCCCTTCTGTTAGGAGCACCTCCCTCAACATATTCTTCTCGTCTTCCTCCTCTTCTCTTTAAAAACTCCCCGAGCTCCCATTGCTTCAACTAACATCACCGAGCTCTTCTTCCTCAAACCCTAACCATAATCTCCTCAGCACCCTCAACCGAGCTTTCTCCTCGCATACCCTCCATCTTCTTCTTCCTTCCACTACACCATGCACACCCACAGAACCCCATAGAACCCATCATCACCACCTTACACACCTCATCACCGATCATCCCTCGCCGTCGCCATTTCCCTCCACCTTTCCTCCTCTCCCATCTCCTCTTCTCTCTCTATCTCCTCTGTTCTCCAACCCTGCACCAACACCCAGCAAACAAAACCCTAGCCGAAACCCTAGCAACCACCTCATCGCCGGAGCTCCGATCATCCCCTCGACACCATCTCATCTCCCTGAATCAACAGCAATCACAACTACAGTGAGCAATCCCTCTTCCTCTCTTCCTCTTTCTTTTCCTTTCTTTTCTTTTCTTTTTCGATTTTTGATCTTTGTATTCTCGTAGTTCGCCGGAGTCGGGACGTCGTCGACAATCCAAACGACCTAGAGGAAGTGCCTTGCTTGCATGATCACCCTCGTATATTGTTTGGAACCGTTCCGTCTACCGTGCGCATGTCGCGACTTTTCGCCGATGTGGGACGTTCCGTACATATCCGTTCTCGTTCCATCTAGGCAAGTTAATCTTGTTACATGCTATATAACTCATTATATACCTATTTAAATAAATATCACGCCTGTATTTTAAATCAAGTATCCCATGTTTCATATTACAGCTTTTCGACGTTCCGTTTACATCTGTATAGTGCATTTCAGATCTAGAGCATGCAAACCAATCTTAATTACATGCTACATTATTTTAGACGCATCTATTTTAACAAATGGAATACCTGTAATTAAAATCATGCACCCTATATTTAGTTTTATAACTTTTCGATGTTCCGTGTGCATCCATTCATATCATTTCAGATCTAGGTCATGAAAACTTATCTTGTTACATACTATACTATCATATACTGCATCAAATTGAATAGTTACATTTTATATTGCTTAGTTATATGTTCCGCACTTGTTAGTTCATCATTTTACGATTATATGATGTCCGTTTGCATCCATATCATATAGAATATATATAACTGCATCTATAGATCACATTAATACATAACACTGTGATATTAACACCCCATGTTTAATAAAGTGCATCCTAATTAGTATTAGAACTATAAATGTAACCCTAATTGATAATTGTGCATCCATATCTTTGAATTTATATCTATTGGCATACCACATCATATTATTCCATTTTATTGTTATATTAGTACTCCATACTTGATTTTGTGTACCCATACTTATTACAGTTGATTATGAGCACCCACTTGATACTTGTACACCACCTGACATGACCTGATGTACCACAGCTTGACATGTTACCTGATCTTGTTACTAATATCGACAATCTTGACCTGTTATCCCTACGGACATATCCTGTTGTCTCTACAGGGAAACCTGTACCTGCTTGATCCTGTGTTGGCATTAGCTCCAGATTTATTAATACCTGACTTGAACACATAACCTTGGGGGTATGGGGAAATCAAAAGTGTAAACTAAAGTGTAGCTTACAAGGGTATTACTTGATCCGTGGTCCCGGGGGATAACGGGACAGAATCATTCGTGATTCTTACTTGATCCGTGGTCCCGGGGGATAACGGGACAGGATCATTCATGACTCCCACTACCTGATCCGTGGTCCTGAGGGATAACGGGACATATCCTTTGAGTTACATGGAGGATTACTCTAATTGATTTCAATAACTTTAGAGTAGATAATCCTATAGCACAGTTTAGACTACTCACTGCACTTCACCTGTTTATATCCTGTTCACTAATATATATTTATGTTACTGTTTACCTGTTATTGATGACTTGTTACTGTTCATACTTCATGCCTGCATATCTCATTATATCCTGCTTGCTTAGAATTATTGATATTATGACGCACTGACGTCTGGGTTTTGCATGGCCCAGATCCCTTATCCTTATCGCAGGCTGTCCAGGAGTATTTTGATCAACAGGCCGAGCAGTGAGGACCTGTTATTAGTTGGTTTAGTTTCCTTTCAGTATTTTCATTCCTGATATGAGCCCGCATTATAGGACGTACATTTCAGTTTATTATTGTATTAGATCTTTTAGCTTCCATATTATTTTATTCTTGACTCGTTATTCTGGCTCATGGACATGTATTAGATAGTTGTTGATTATTGTTCTTGATATCTCTACAGCCGTAATGTGACTGTGGAGGGATATTTCCTATCCAAGGGTAGCATGGTTGGCTCTGTCACGTGCCTATCTTAGCGTACTCTGGGAAGCGAGGCGTGACATGTAGCTTGGTAGAGAAGATGCCAGTGTATACTAGAGGAGTCCAACTTACACCGTGGACTTTGGTAACCCGTGATACAAGGCTCCGTCGAAAATACCACGGAACAACAGTATGGATGTAATTACATCTTAAGTGACCACCTCGTTCCACCTTTAACATATTCCGTACCAGTCTACCCCTTTATAACCCGGCGATGTCTTATTGTATTGATTGTATTGATTGTACGGCTTGTATTGTATTGTCTTAAATGGAAGACTTTCTGAATCCATGATATCAGTAAATAGAATGGATATAATGGATGTACATGTAGATGGAGTATATCCATGGTTCAGTTCGGTCAATATAGATTGATATAGATTGAATAGACGGATTCATATTGAATTGTAGTTATTCTTGAATCAAATTCAAGTCAGATTTATTAGGTTGAGACTCGGTCTGAATCAGACACTTTAAAAAGAACTTGAAATCCTGAATTAGTTTTGATGTTATCGGTAACTGCTGCAAATGGACGGCACAAGTTTTGTCTTTTTCCAAGACAATTACCGTGCTGATAACACCGTTTATTAGATTGTCTACCTTAAATAGGCAAGCACCCATATCTCCGGCTCCGTGAGGCTCAAGAGACCAGTCCCGCTTAAAGCTATGTTTACTAGGTTCCTTATTGTAATTTAGTATAACTTAAGGGGGTTTTATATAAAAATAGTTTGATATAGTTTTGAAAATACACCTCAAGTATTTAATTATCGTCTTTAGGGTTTTCATAGATGTATATTTTATAAAAGTGAAATTTCTAGTGAGTAGAACCTAATTTTCATAGTATATGGTATTTTCTTGAAATATTGGAATTGTGTTGTATTTGGATGGTATTTTCATGTAATAGTGATTCCTTTGATTTAGAAAACTTGGAATATTTATATAATTAAAATAGGTATTTTAATAATAATAATATATATATATATATTTAATGAAAATAATTTATTTATTTTCTTATAGAAATCTCATTTTCTAAAGAAAAATGTATAAAAATTCTATCGAGATCGAATGCTCATTTCGGAGGTCTGCATCTTGCTCTACTAGGCCCAAGGATTTATGATAATCCATACCATCCCGAACGGGTCCCCAAACGTGGGTTGTAGAGGCGCAATTGCAAGGAATTATTTAATACATCTTTTTATAGAAATGGTTTTATAAGTTGATGGTATTTATTTGCAAAGTCGTATTATCCCATAACTATGTTCCTAAAATTTCCATCGTGCTATCTAAGAGATGTGTGTTGTGATGAGGTAGTTCATTATCTCGTGAACTATCTAAAGGTAATACAAATTTATATTGTTTTATGTCGGTAAACTAAAGTATGTGGTATTTTACTGTAAAACTGCGATAAAATTGTAATAAAAATTCTTTTGATGCGAAACTTGTTTAATATGTTTGTTAATGTTTATTGAACATGATATGAAAGTTTGGTATTTTCTTGTTTAAGAAAAATAGGATTTTTAAGGAAAACCGAGTCGGAAGTCGGATTAACTCCGCTTCCGTCGGGTTTTAGAAATGAAAGTTTTAAAGAAGAAGAATAGAGGGGGGAGAGAGGACTTACTGGCTTCAATGAGAGGGAAGAGGTAGGAGAAGGATTGGGATGCGTCGGGACGTCGTTTCGTCACCGGAATCTCCTTGTATAGTTGCCGGAACTTCACCCTTTCGCTAACTCCACTTGTACACAAAAGAGACTTGAAAGTTCTTGAGAGTTTTGGCAGGGAATTCTGATTGGGGATGTGAGAAATGGGGTATGGTATTTATAGGGGAAATTAGGGTTTAGGGGGTGAAAAAATGCATTAAAATTGGATTAAATGGGCATTTTATTGCACTCTGGATAAATTCAGAGTAAACAAGCAATATGGGGTTAGTAGGGTAGGCCAAAGGTTGCAAGGGCGAAGAGATTGGAGCATTCTCGATGGTCAAGCCCGGCGGTGCTGGTTTTTGCGGGGGTTTCGTCGGCCCAATACCGGCGGATGGGCTTGGTTCTTTGGCCACGTGTCCCTGACGCTTGGTTTACCCTCGTGCACATGTTTAAATATTCTGTAACTTAACATTCTACGTGTGGTTCATATGTAATCTTGGGCTTCTAAAAATATTAAAAGAGAATTAAATAAAAAGAATGTGTGACTGATGGGATTTGAACTCGGGTGCTATGTCTCAGCAGTGCAAGATCTTACCAATGAGCTACAAGCTCCTTCTTGCTGTTCAGAAGCAAAACAAACTTATAACTCGTGCTCAAGCTTAGGTATTCCTTTCTGTATTTTGAAAAAAATTCCGTACAGAAAGTTGAGGGTTGTTACATTCTACCCTCCTTATAAAAATTTGTTCTCAAAATTTTGTAAAAGAAAAGTGTAACAGATTCAAAACAATTTGGTGATCGTGAGTGTGAAAATAAAATACTGGTATTGCATGAATAGTAACAAGATGATACAAGGGTTTGAAAAGGTTGAAAGGAATTACCAGTGTTACATTGGTCTACAGTCTCGGCTTCTACGGCTGTTAATGTGAAAGCCTGACGCCGGGGTACATTCCTCCTAGCTGGAGGCACATTTCTCTGTCCTTAGGGAATATTTCTCTGCCCTCGAGGCATGTTCCTCGGTGCCTGTTAGAATTAGCGAGTAGGCTGTGCAGGTGGTGGAGCTGGGAGTGCAAGACGAGGTGCGAGAGCCTGGATAGTTGGCCGCTGCGAGTAGGTGGTGGGTGTGTGAGCTGAGTTGCGTCTATAGGGACACGTTCCAATTCCGTGATTGGATGCGCCGCAAACTAAGCACATGCCTTTTGTGCGCCTACAGTCCTTCCACAAGTCTCCATCCCTCTTGCAATAAAAGCAAAAATCTGGACTTGGCTGGTTATTGGTTTCTTTTAGTCTCTTGGGTTCAACAGTTGGCCTTGAAGAGGCTCCTCCTGCCATCTGAGTGGTAGGGCGCTTCACTCCGGCAGATTGAGGTCTGCCCTTCCTCTTCACCACTGCCTCGTATCTTCAGGCAACCTTCAAAGCCAAATCATGGGTTGGGAAATCCCCTGTAGCTAAGGAAGCTTGGATCTCCGGATCTAACCCTTGCTGAAAACGTCTAGACCTGATCTCAGCAGTCGGTATCAAGCGTGCCGTGAATCTGTTGCGGTCTAGTGTTAGCTGTGTGGTATGTGATATTTGAAAATTGAAATATAGAGACATATCTTACCGACTGAACATGGTAAACTCAGCATCATACTCATCCACGTATTTAGTCCACATCGAACCCTGTTGTAGGTGGATTAACTGCTGTTCCATGTCGAATCTGGTAATCTCAGGGAAGTATTTCGCATCGAACATGTCGCGAAAAGTCCTCCATTTGATAGGTCGGTCAAGACGGCTTTCTTCCGCCTTCCACCAAACCCATGCAATGTCAGTGAGCTGCAGCTTTACAACTCAAACCCAAGCTACCTCTGGTACTTATGTTGTTGCTAGATCATCTTCTATACTTTGAGCTCATTCCTCAGCTTCTAGAGAGCTCTCTTTTCCCGAAAATTTCTTGGGGTGGAAAGCCCTGAATTGCTTCACCCCAGGTGCTTCCGCTTCTGGACGGTTCATCAAGATAGCAGTATGTTGCTGTTGTTCTTCCAGGAGGCAGCGGATTGCCTCAAGTAGTACCGTCTGCTCATTGATCGGAGTAGCGACGGCAGGTGTAAGCGGTAGAGGTGGGGGAGTGTTGTTGACATTTGTGCTGGTGATGTTTGGGGAATCCATAACCTTGAAAGAAAATTTTGGGTTAGGACAGATTCAAAATATATGGAATTGAAAGATTCAAGGAATATGTAAAGAATGTTTTTAGTTGCTAGTTCTTATGTTATATATTGCTTAGGACTTCATGCAAAAATTAACCCGTATGTCCATGCAGAACTGACCAGCATGTCCACACAAAGCTGACCTGCATGGGCCACCAATAAAACCTGTCACGCCCTGCTTCTCAGTGTACGGGCAGAGGACGCGACGAGGCCGCTACTTATTTACTCAGAAGTAAACACACTAAACGTATCTAAGCAATATAAAGTAAAAGTACATAAGAGACAGGATGCACATGAACAACAACTTTATTTATTCAACATTCTTTTTACAATACAGCTGAAATGTAAATACATGGAATGAAAGCAATGCCTAAACAATGGCATAACAGAAATGAAAATATGTACAAGTAATCTAGAGCTCTGGGTCGAAGGCTATCTGATCCAAATCCTCACTGCTGGGCTCTGTCTCCAGAAGGTCCGATCCACCTGACAACATTCCAAAGAAGAAGAGATAGGAATGTCGTCAGCGAACAATCGCTCGGTAAGTCCCAAGAATAGGTATAGACAGAATAAACAGATGGAGAATGTAACTTGTAAGCTGTATTATATTGTTAACGCTGTTGTTTGTAGCTTGGTACAGAAGATGCCAACGTATACGAGAGGAGTCCAACTTACACCGTGGACTATGGTAACCCGTGGTATAAGGCTCCGTCGAAAATACTACGAAACAACGGCATGGATGTAATTACGTCTTAAGTGACCACCTCGTGCCACCTTTAACATATTCCGTACCAGTCTACCCCTTTATTGTTGGAGATAGTGCCCTCAGAGTCAATTATTGGAACACAGACACGTGATTGCAATGATTGAGGGAGGACCTATCCCGGTAGGACAGTCTTACTCAAGATGATAGTATGCTATCTGGTTTATCTTTATCATCGTGTACTGCTTTAGGTGACCATACAGGTCACTATTTTAGCCCCTAGGATTCTTGCTTGACTACCAGCAGTATGAGGGCGATTATTTACATGGGAGCTGGGGTCTATAAGCACATCCTTAAAAGGTCCCTAGTCGTGGGAGTTTCGAGACAGGGCATCGATACTCCAGAGTAGACTAGTGTACACAGTCGAGACCCCGACGAGGGGCGGTGGCCGGTCTCACAAGCCACTGGTGTCAGTTGGTTCACCTAAGATGTATACAGGTGCTCATTGGGTTATGAGTACACCGAACAGGACTCGCCGGGAACCTGCTAGTTGGTATTATACCTGACGTCAGATAGCAGTTCCCTGGTGACATGTGTACAGATTAGTTCATCGACCTGAGATCGTCATTTGTCTCGTGTGAGTTCCCACTGTGCTTTGATTACTACCCTACCACGGCTCAAAGGAGTCGTGCAAACAGGTTTTAATTGGGTACAGTCCCGAGCCACATGGAGGCAGTGAGCGGATCTGCAGGGGTTCGTCTCTCCCGGTATTGGGGGTGAGGTCGCGCTGTGTCTAGGAGAGCCAATACATGAAAAGTCCTTGGCCAAGGCAGGAGATTTACTGGTAGGTATTCCAGTAGTATCTCAGGGTGTTCTGGGCTGCACTCCGACACGACTTGTACCGCTTTTGGGGGTCTGACTTTTACCAACCCCCTAGGCCCGCCATGCGATGCTCATAGACGAACGGACCGGACTGTACGGATATTGTCACTGACAGGCTCAGTAGGGTGTCAGCATGAGTTCGCTCACAGACGTCCTTTTTGGTCAATACCTGGTAGCCCGTTACGTATTGGCTAATACCTCTGACGTGTTAGTGGTTAAATCCACAGCCAAAGTATTGACGAGTCTTTAGAGTCCCCACAGACCAGTTTCTCAAGTTTCTGGCGAAACGCTGTAGAGGTCGTATGGAGATATGGCAAGGTTCAATCATATACGTGCGGTATTGCACGGATCGTGATCGGACATAAAATACTAGCGGGCTTTGGTTTAAGCCGGATCCTAGTATTGTACAGTGTAGATTTTGTCTCTTTGCATTTGTGTTCAGTAGGAATACAAATGCGGGTATGTATATACAATAGCGGGGTTTTCCTGTAATTTATTACGGGATCAGTTTTCTGAAGTTGCCAGTTTGCATTCCGTTTCAGCCGGTTTTCCTTTCTACCTTTCGTTGGCTAATTTTTGGTGGAGAGGCAATTTGCAAGTTCACAAATTAGCATTTGTGGAGGGGGTCCTTTGTAATTGTGTGGCTTCATGATGAGATTCTTTTTTAGTCTCTTCCATTGCATTTAATGTGATGGTGTGTGAAAGGATTTGATGAGAAATGGTGTGACCATTTTTTCCTTCTCATTTTTGGCTTTACTTTTTCTTCTCTTGATTATTCATTCTTTTTCTCACCACCATCATGAGGAGGGGCCGGCCACTTGTGGGAATCGAGAGGGTTCATTTCTAGTATGAGGAATTTTTCATTTCATCTCATTTTTCTTGCTACAAAATTCCACACTTCACTCCAAAGTTCATTCATCCCTCTATCCAAAGGCAACTTCAAACCCCAAAGAGACATACCTCTCTACACTTGCCTACAGCATTCCTTGGACGCGTCGGCTAGCCAACTTCGCGTCCGAGTTGCCTCGGTCCAGAGGTGGGAGCCCGTAAAAGAACCCGGCAATGTGGTGCCCGTTTCGACGAGGAGGCGACGACCGGAGATTCCGCGAGGAGATCGGAGTGGAGACGAAGACCGAAGGACACGGATCGCTTGGTATATCTCTCTACCCATCTTTTGGTTTGCTAGTAGTTAGGTTAATGGCCCGATCCGGGTTTAATAGTGCGCGGTGGTGCCGGTTTTCTAGTTTGAAAAGTTTTTCGTTTCCGCATTCCGGCGTCGGATTGACGGCCGGGGCGCCGCCGTGCACTTACATTGGTATCAGAGCCACGCCATTAACCTTGTCTAGCTTGCTCTAGTATGTTTAAAGACTCGATCGAACAAAAATCCCAAAAACCGTATTTCATGTGCATCAGGTTTCTGTCGAAATTTTTTAGGCTCCAAAAATTTTTCAGGTTGTTTCAGAAACATATGCAGGCAATTCTAAGCATACTGGGAAAATTCGATGCAATGATTCCTCACTATGACCGCGGAAATGCGGCCAAACCCCTGGTTTGGCCGCGGTTCCGCGGTGGGAAACTGTTCTCATTGCACCAAAATTTTCCAGTAGGCTTATGGGTTAGAAATAGGGGTTTTAGGATATTCTTTTTGGGCCCAGATTTTCTGTGAGTGATACAGTAGTGCTTGGGGCCCACTTCGATAAATTTGATCGATCGAGAATTTTAAACATGTAAGTTCACAGTATTTACATAATGTCTGCGACCGTAAATGTCATTTGATCGGTAAATCCTGTCTAACTGCTATAGTCCTTTTAGACGGATTTGCGAACGTGACATTCACGTTGAAGTTCTGTGTTGTGCTGTGATGTTGCGGATCGGTCGTGGGGGATAGCCTGGATGCAATGTTAGTACAGTTTTGTTTTATATGTACATTTGATATTGCGGGGCGAGCGTCCGACATGTGGACTGCCGTCACTGCCTGTTTGTATTATTCTTTTGGGGCACGACCAGGTTGAGGTCGATGTACCCGTTGTATGTATATTTTACTTTCTGTACTAGGATTACCCCGTGGAGGGGTGCACGGATAGCCGGGTTCTAGAGGGCAACAAGCCCGCATCTCATGGCGTTGAGACGGAGGGGGCTTTACTCTAGAATTGGCGGGCTATTCGCCGCACTCGTAGGGGGTATAGGTTGACCCAGGAGGGGTGCCCAAGTTACCGGATTCCGTGAAGTGCTGGGTGGTCTATTCACGTTGCTGAAGGGGGCTGCCTCGCTTCAGGTTTTGGCGGGTAACTTGCCGCACCCGTAGGGGTCTAGGATTTCTTTGCACAAGCTATCCACACGACCAGGGGAACGTCGGGTTTCGGTAGCGACTCTATGAAACCCGGAGATCCCAAATATCTGTATTGTTCTGTGATGCTGATTACATTTCTGTGATGTTGCTTTTTATCATGCCTTGAGCGAAATATTATATATTGATATATATACTAGTAGATGTTGTATATGTTTTGCATCCGCGCTAGTCCAGTCCCCGCTCTGTCGTTAGTTAAGTAACCTAACGGGTGATGAAGGGACCCAGTGGCGAATGCGGATGGCATATACGTATATCATTATTTTCATTCTTTTGTGGTGTGATCAATTGATGGGACTGCGTTGATTCGGATCAATGCAAGCTAAACAAACCTATTCTGATGTTGTTGGAACATTTTTCAAAAAAATCTGTTATTACAAGGACGTTCACTTTTGTTTTGCACAGTGGTATTCAGTTGGAATATCCTGCTCCTCAGTCGACGAGGCAAGGGCCGAGAACCCTTCACCGGGAGTGACCCCTTGGACAGAAGTTTACGTCAGGGCAATAACTTCACTATAGTCATTTACTTTTGCTTTGCATCGTGGTATTCAGTTGGAATATCCTGCACCTCATTCTACGGGGAAAGAGCCGAGATCCCTTCACAGGGAGTGACCTCTTTAGCAAAGGTTTTCGTCACTATATTTTAAAAAAAAAAGCTATCCGGTTCCTTCAACAATATCAAGTTCATTACGTTAAAGGTTTTCGCCAGAAACCATTCGTAGCCCTTCGTCATTTCATATGGATAGTCAATAAGTATTCAAGCTGTGTATGTTGGCCAAAGTCAAGGCACAGTGATTGGTAGCTATTGGGTATTCATATGCAGCATAGATAGATACGTTGGTTTGGGGCAGTCGTACTACTATTTTGGCCAAAGTCAAGGGTATGTACTGGTGGGCTCAAATTAACCTGGAGAATGACGGGTAGAACTTGACATGTGACTTATGATATGTTGGCCAAAGTCAAGGTCATAAGAGCATGAGGCAAAAATCACATCGGGAGTTTCTAAAGAAACTAAAACTTGATAGATATGCGCATACCTTCTGGAGTGTGATAACGTGAGTGGATTCCGTCACGTTATCATGCGATGATAGTTGGATCCCGATTCCCACTGATGAGTTGGTTTACTCCTCGGGTGATCCCGACTAATTCTTCTTTTAGGTTTGGGGAAGAATTTGACATTACAGTGGGAGGTTTCCTGATTAGATAAAGTGATAACCATTCTGATCTAGGTTAGAGTGCACGCTTAGTTTTTCTTTTCTCTCTCTCTTTGGCAGCGACCATTGACCCGACCCTAGACTATGACTCAGTGACCAAGTTAACCGAACCTTCTTAACACTGGCTTTTGGATTGTCAGAGTTGCAGACCTCATTGCCACTCCTACTTTTACCCTTTTCTCCAGGACACCCCGTATTACTACGAACGTCCACTTCCATTGGACAAAACCATCGTATGGTTATATACGAACTCGAAGGAATGTATTCGAGAATGGTTTCCGGTTCTGGAGAAAACGAATAGGACTATTCAGTTGTCTTTTCCTTTTACCTTCTCTCAGGTTGCGAGTACTCCTTGGTTTAGAAGATAGTACACCTATTACGCAAATTGGATAGTCTTCTTCCAAACCTTAGACTGGTGCCGACCGGTAAGGAATGAAGAAAACCAATTAGCCTAAACGGTGTACAGAAGGTATTAAGTTAAGACAAAGAAATGGATTAGTAAGAGGGCAAAGTAAATTGCGACTGATATTCACGACCAAACCAAATATTTCTTCGCCAATCCTAAATCACCTTTGTATTTCTCCAGGACACTCCGTATCACTACGAAGATCCACAGTTTATTGGATACTCCATCGTATGGTTATATACGAACTCGAAAGGAACTTGTTCCAGTTCGGGGATGGATTCTGGTTCAGGAGAAATAGGAATAAGGTTTATTCAGTTGTCTTTTATCTTCACCTTCTCTCGCATTGCGAGTGCTCCTAGGATTAGGACAGTACGCCCATTATGCTTATTGGATAATCTTCTTCCAAACCATAGACTGGTGTCGAACGGTAGGGAAGGAAGAAAACCATTTGGCCTAAAGGGGTGTGCAGAAGGTAACGACTAAAGACATATAAAGGGATTTGGAGAGATGGCAAACAATTATACGGTTATAGTTGTGAATCTGGATAATGGAAGAGGCATTACTAGGAATACCAGGATACCCTATCGAAACATTTCAATGTTTCAGTTTCACTGTGTACTGTTAAAAGGAAACCGATTTCCCAATTAGACACTTGCTCCAGGGTCTGTATTTACCAGGTATGATTCTCACATCTGTATGGTTTTACAGATGATGAGTGGGAGTAAGTTATTGGGAATTAGGTGATCATCCTCATTATATCGGAATTCGTTGTAATTGGTGATATTTGAGGAAGTCACCTGGGTTGTTTGCCGGACGGCAAATATTTGGTTTTGAATATCTGTTGTTATGCACCAATTTCAAATTGATATATCTGTACGTCTATTTTTATAGAGTGAGATATACCTTTTTGAAATTATGTCTATGACATTTACCTATATCAGTGGATGGTTAGGTAAGGAGCATTGAACAGCGGTGTAATTCTTCTTAACCATAAGTATAGTTTTCAACCTACGACACACAGGGATTGAGTCATTAGACTCAAGGGACTTTTACAGAGTATTGTATGTTGTCCAGTGTCCATTAGGACAGAGGGGTTGGTACCCGTACTATATTCTGTTTACTTTTGACTTCTCTAGTTCTTAGACAGGTGTTTCGTAGAAACACAAGGTCTGAGTTTTGAGAAGTTATAGGTATATGAGTAAAGTAGAGAACCAGGTATTGCAAGTATCGGGATTCTTCAAGGTGATCGAAGATGTAGATACTTGTGAATGGTATTCAGTTGATAGTAATGATTAAGAGAACTAGCTTCTCTTTCAGGTTACTCATAATTGGAAGCATTCCTAAGTTGAGTAACGCTGATCGGCCTCCTTCCATTTAGTTGACATGCACTGGAGACAGCTGCATGATTTGAATCTGGTTCAATTAAATTAGTGCCTCTGTTTCTGTATTGGATATAGAACAGTTCATATCTTGACATTGTTAAGGTACGGGGAGTTGTCCAGCTTATGCTTAAAACCAGACTCTGGACAACTTAAGGCACGTTTCTGTAATGGCTGTTTGTGGGTTGACCCGGGCTATGACGAGGGTTGACTTTCAACCATCTGGAAGATCAATAGTGATATTGTTCTTGACTCGCCACAGTTTTAATAAAAATGGATTTTTTCAGAAAACAGTAGTGGGAGTATGGTAGAACTGGAAGTGATTCCAGAACCGCAAACGATTACTAAAGATTTGATAAGAACCTAAAGATTCAATCTGGTTTGACATTCCATTGGCCACTCCGCAGATATGGTGGGTAACCTCAGGCGCTCGAGAGGTACTTTAGTATGCTCAAGGACGGTGGCAGGGAGGTTCTTGTTTACCCAGACTTGCCATTGCTGTTGTTCCAGACTGTGAGACCCGGCAGGAGGATGAGTATAGCGTCATTCTAAACTAGCTTTAGAAGCGCACGTGTATATGACTCTGCCAGAGGGTTGTCGTAGTCAGTGGGAGAAACGAAAGCATTGGTGGACAAGTAGCTTATGTCTATAGACTAAAGCAGATATAGCGGAGATAGATCATCTATTTCTGATGTGACAGTCATAGGTTTGACTTCATCAGAATAGGGGATGGATCTGTTAAGGAGGTAGTAGGGTGTGATGTCCTGGTATTTGGATGACATACACAGAGTAGGAAATGATATTCCTATACTACGATCGGTTATACTTTGGTTGTCACACAGTAGTTTCTCCACACGGGATTTGGATATAATATCAAGACATTCTGGTTACTAGATCTTTAGATCTAGATTTGGGTGGTTTCCCAATCAGGGTACTTTGACAACATTCTATGAGTATTTAGAATGGACGACTCCTGGCACGGTAGTATACCTGCAGGTGATGGAGTCACCCTCTCTAAAGGTGTCTTACAGACTAAAGGGGAGAGGGATACGCATGGTTGGCAGATCACTTGCTTAGGCAATTGAGTTGATCATGAGATGTCAAGTACCACACCAGATATTGTTTTTACAGTAGATGCAATAACTTGATATTGATCCAATACTGGAGAAACAATCGAAGCAGTTTTAGAACATAAGTTGATGTTCTAGGGAAATGATAACGGCAGCCTCCTTTAGGAGACGGTTATCATTCCAAGCTTCCAAGATGACCTGGATGACAGAGTGGCTGTCAGAGTTATAGTTTTTCCTCTGACGAGGGGCAGTATTTTGGACAGATGGTCCAGGTGGATACTGAGGGAAGGATGGCACAGGATACTGATTAAGTTCAGTTGACGATACAGTCTAAGAAGTTTGGATTTGGAGTTCATTTATGAGCTAGGTCCCATCAGACATCCAAACATATTCTAAGACAGGTATTGCTCACTTCGGGAGATGGGTTTCTCCGCGAACTTGAGATAAAGAGAGACATAGAAAGAAACATCACAGCGGATCCACTCACTGAGGCTATTCCTCGAACGCAATAGTTTCGCAAACGAGCTTTGTGAGACTGACTAGTAGAGGAGTTGAGTGTTCAGTATCACACGGGCTGTGAGTATGCGACATCGCAATAATTAGCCTTGAGTGCAAGTGGGAGATTGTTGGAGATAGTGCCCTCAGAGTCAATTATTGGATCACAGGCACGTGATTGCAATGATTGAGGGAGGACCTATCCCGGTAGGACAGTCTTACTCAAGATGATAGTATGCTATCTGGTTTATCTTTATCATCGTGTACTGCTTTAGGTGACCATACAGGTCACTATTGCACGTTGATAGAGCCCCTAGGATTCTTGCTTGACTACCAGCAGTATGAGGGCGATCATATACATGGGAGCTGGGTTCTATAAGCACATCCTTAAAAGGTCCCTAGTCGTGGGAGTTTCGAGACAGGGCATCGATACTCCAGAGTAAACTAGTGTATACAGTCGAGACCCCGACGAGGGGCGGTGGCCGGTCTCACAAGCCACTGGTGTCAGTTGGTTCACCTAAGATGTATACAGGTGCTCATTGGGTTATGAGAACACCGGACAGGACTCGCCGGGAACCTGCTAGTTGGTATTATACCTGACGTCAGATAGCAGTTCCCTGGTGACATGTGTACAGGTTAGTTCATCGACCTGAGATCGTCATTTGTCTCGTATGAGTTCCCACTGTGCTTTGATTACTACCCTACCACGGCTCAAAGGAGTTGTGCAAACAGGTTTTAGTTGGGTACAGTCCCGAGCCACATGGAGGCAGTGAGCGGATCTGCAGGGGTTCGTCTCTCCCGGTATTGGGGGTGAGGTCGTGCTGTGTCTAGGAGAGCCAGTATATGAAAATTCCTTGGCCAAGGCAGGAGATTTACTGGTAGGTATTCCAGTAGTATCTCAGGGTGTTCTGGGATGCACTCCGATACGACTTGTACCGCTTTTGGGGGTCTGACTTTTACCAACCCCCTAGGCCCGCCATGCGATGCTCATAGACGAACGGACCGGACTGTACGGATATTGTCACTGACAGGCTCAGTAGGGTGTCAGCATGAGTTCGCTCACAGACGTCCCTTTTGGTCAATACCTGGTAGCCCGTTACGTATTGGCTAATACCTCTGACGTGCTAGTGGTTAAATCCGCAGCCAAAATATTGACGAGTCTTTAGAGTCCCCCACAGACCAGTTTCTTAAGTTTCGAGCGAAACGCTGTAGAGGCCGTATGGAGATATGGCAGGGTTCGATCATATACGTGCGGTATTGCACGGATCGTAATCGGACGGAAAATACTAGCGGGCTTTGGTTTAAGCCAGATCCTAGTATTGTAAAGTGTAGATTTTGTCTCTTTGCATTTGTGTTCAGTGGATATACAAATGCGGGTAAGTATATACAGTAGCGGGGTTTTCCTGTAATTTATTGCGGGATCAGTTTTCTGAAGTTGCCAGTTTGCATTCCGTTTCAGCCGGTTTTCCTTTCTTCCTTTCGTTGGCTGATTTTTGGTGGAGGGGCAATTTGCAAGTTCGCAAATTAGCATTTGTGGAGGGGGTCCTTTGTAATTGTGTGGCTTCATGATGAGATTCTTTTTTAGTCTCTTCCATTGCATTTAATGTGATGGTGTGTGAAAGGATTTGATGAGAAATGGTGTGACCATTTTTTCCTTCTCATTTTTGGCTTACTTTTTCTTCTTTTGATTATTCATTCTTTTTCTCACCACCACCATGAGGAGGGGCCGGCCACTTGTGGGAATGGAGAGGGTTCATTTCTAGTATGAGGAATTTTTCATTTCATCTCATTCTTCTGGCTACAAAATTCCACACTTCACTCCAAAGTTCATTCATCCCTCCATCCAAAGGAAACTTCAAACCCCAAAGAGACATACCTCTCTACACTTACCTACAGCATTCCTTGGACGTGTCGGCTAGCCAACTTCGCGCCCGAGTTGCCTCGGTCCAGAGGTGGGAGCCCGTAAAAGAACCCAGCGAAGTGGTGCCCGTTTCGACGAGGAGGCGACGACCGGAGATTCCGCGAGGAGATCGGAGTGGAGACGAAGACCGAAGGACACGGATCGCTTGGTATATCTCTCTACCCATCTTTTGGTTTGCTAGTAGTTAGGTTAATGGCCCGATCCGAGTTTGATAGTGCACAGTGGTGCCGGTTTTCTAGTTTGAAAAGTTTTTCGTTTCCGCATTCCGGCGTCGGATTGACGGCCGGGGCGCCGCCGTGCACTTACATTTATAACCCCGTGATGTCTTATTGTATTGATTGTATTGATTGTACGGCTTGTATTGTATTGTCTTGTAATAAATGGAAGACTTGCCGAAACCATGATATCAGTAAATGGAATGGATATAATGGATGTACATGTAGATGGAGTATATCCATGGTTCGGTTCGGTCAATATAGATTGATATAGATTGAATAGACGGATTCATGTTGATTGTAGTTTATACTTGAATCAAATTCAAGTCAGATTGATTAGGTTGAGACTCGGTCTGAGTCAGACAATTTAAAAAGAACTTGAAATCCTGAATTAGTTTTGATGTTATCGGTTACTGCTGCACATGGACGACAGAATTTTTGTCTTTTTCCAAGATAATTACCGTGCTGATAACACCGTTTATTAGATTGTCTACCTTAAATAGGCAAGCACCCATATCTCCGGCTCCGTAAGGCTCAAGAGACTGGTCCCGCTTAAAGCTATGTTTACTAGGGTCCTTATTGTAATTTAGTATAACTTGAGGGGGGTTTATGTAAAAATAATTTGATATAATTTTCAAAATACACCTCAAGCATTTAATTATCATCTTTAGGGTTTTCATAGATGTATATTTTATAAAAAGTGAAATTTCTAGTGAGAAGAAACTAATTTTCATAGTATATGGTATTTTCTTGAAATATTGGAGTTGTGTTGTATTTGGATGGTATTTTCATGTAATAGTGATTCCTTTGATTTAGAAAATTTGGAATATTTATATAATTAAAATAGGTATTTTAATAATAGATATATATATATATATATATTTAATAAAAATAATTTATTTATTTTCTTGTAGAAATCTCATTTTCTAAAGAAAAATGTATAAAAATTCCATCGAGATCGAATGCTCCTTTCGGAGGTCTGCATCTCGTTCTACTAGGCCTAAAGATGTGCGATAATCCGCACCATCCGGAACGGGGTCCCCAAAAGTGGGTTGTAGATGGGCAATTGCAAGGAATTTTTTAATACATCTTTTTAAAGAAATGGTTTTATAAGTTGATGGTATTTATTTGGAAAGTCGTATTATCCCATAACTATGTTCCCAAAATCTCCATCGTTCTATGTTAGAGATGTGTGTTGTGATGAGATAGGTCATTACCTCGTGATCTATCTAAAAGTAATACAAATTTATATTGTTTTATGTCGGTAAACTAAAGTAAGTGGTATTTTACTGTAAAACTGGGATAAAAATTGCAATATAAATTCTTTTGATATGAAACTTGTTTAATATGTTTGTTAATGTTTATTGAACATGATATGAAAGTTTGGTATTTTCTTGTTTAAGAAAAATAGGATTTTTAAAGAAAAACTGAGTCGGAAGTCGGATTAACTCCGCTTCCGTCGGGTTTTAGAAATGAAAGTTTTTAAAGAAGAAGAATAGAGGGGGAGAGGGGACTTACTGGATTTAATGAGAGGGAAGAGGAAAGAGAAGGATTGGGAAGCGTCGGGACGTCGTTTCGTCACCGGAATCTCCTTGTATCGTTGCCGGAACTTCACCCTTTCGCTAACTCCACTTATACACAAAAGAGACTTGAAAGATTTTGAGAGTTTTGGCAGGGAATTCTGAGTGAGGATGTAAGAAATGGGGTATGGTATTTATAGGGGAAATTAGGGTTTAGGGGGTGAAAGAAATGCATTAAAATTTTCATTAAAATTGGATTAAATATATATTTTATTGCACTCTGGATAAATCCAGAGTGAACAAGCAATATGGGGTTAGTGGGATAGGCCAAAGGTTGCATGGGTGAAGAGATGGGAGCATTCCCTACGGTCAAGACCGGCGGTGCCGATTTTTGCGATTGTTTCTGTTTCCTCCAATCAGAGCAAAACTCTGTTCAAATTTTGAAATTTAAAATAAAGCAGCGCTTCAAAAAAGCGCTTGCGCCAAGAGCGCCAGCGCTCACGTGCAGAGCATGGGAGCGCTAACGCCAAGTGCGCCAGTGCTAAGAGTCAAAGACTCTGAGGAAGCGCTCACGTGCAAAGCACGAGAGCGCCAGCGCCAAGAGAGCCAGCGCTAAGAGTCAAAGACTTTGAAGCAGCGCTCACGTGCAAGGCACGAGAGCGCCAAGCACTAGAACTAAATGTTCTCCACCGTCGGATCAAAAATCCAATGAAGATGATAAATCATCAAATTACCAGAATAAAATTTTGTTAAGGCAATACTCCTCAGAATCTTTCCAAACAGGAAAGATTGTGCTCTGTAAATCAGAGCACCATTGGATCAATGATCCAATGGTGATTAAAAATCACCAAGATACAGAATAAGCTCTGTATGGGAAAATATTTCCCAATCTTGTTAAAAAACAAGAAGATTGTTTTCTGTAAAACAGAAGCCCTAGGATTAAAGATCCAACGGTGGGAAACATCCCTAAATCAATCAGAGAAAAGATCTCTTTAACTGATTGAATAAATCAGCCTCCACTATATAAAGGCCCCAAGACTTCAAGTCTTGCAGAGAGGAACCCCCCCCCCCCCACAAACTTTGACAAATTTCAAAGAGAAGAGCAAGCTCTCGGAAGAAGAATTTCTTCAAGGTAAATAAAACAAAGAGATCAAAGCATCTAATCAAAAGAAGAAGAACCTAGTTCTTTTTCTAGATCATAGATCTATAAGACAGAGGTCTTTCACAAAAAGATATCATAGCATCTCATCATAAAAAGGGGGGAGAAGAACTTAATTCTCTTCAGATCACAGATCTATAATGACAAAGTCTTTCACAAAAAAAAAGAGATTGTAACATCTCCTATAAAAATAAGAACCTTGTTCTTAAAGCCACAAGACAAAGTCTCTTATAAACGAGAGTTTAATTCTCAGAGCGCAGAACTGATCAAAACTGCCTAAAAAGAGCCTTAGCGTTCCAATTAAAAAG
This sequence comes from Agapanthus africanus, assembly GCA_030015575.1. Lineage (NCBI taxonomy): Eukaryota > Viridiplantae > Streptophyta > Magnoliopsida > Asparagales > Amaryllidaceae > Agapanthus > Agapanthus africanus. The sequence goes on from JASDDO010000024.1 coordinate 850,218,689, forward strand.
AAGCGCCTTAGCGCTCCAAGACTGGCGCACAGCGCCGCAGCACTCCTAGCACTCCAATTTAAAGAAGCGCCTCAGCGCTCCAAGTCTGGCGGTCAGCGCCCAGCAAGCGCTATTTGAAAAGAAGCGCCCAGTGCTCCAAGCGCTATTTTAAAAGAAGCGCCCAGCGCTTCAAGGTAGGCGCTCAGCATCAAGCGCACCACGTGCTCCTCACGTGGGTGCTATTTTATAAAGAGCGCTCCGCACTCATTGAGTGGCGCTCAGCGCCAAGCGAGCCACGTGCTCCTCACGTGTGCGCTATCTCACAGGAAGCACCTTAGCGCTATAAGTCTGGCGCTCAGCGCCAAGCGCGCAACGTGCTCCTCACGTGGACACTAAGGGAACATAAACTGTTCTTTAAATAAAGCCCCAGAGCCATAATGAGGGCTCAACACTCAATAAAAAACAAAAAAGATTGTCAAAACCCAAACCAATGCTCAACATTGTTAAATAAAAATGGTTGAGCCTAAACAAATATTCAACATTTTAACTGAGTAGGCCTAGCCCAAGTTGGCTACAGACCCCTAATTCAGATTAATTGAGCCCATATGCTCATAAATCTTTATAACCGATCTTAGTCCCAAAATTGACTACAGATCTCCTAACCAATATTGGTTCAAGGGCATATTTCTTCACACCTCTGATATGTGTCGTTGTAATTCTTCAACGTCTTCAGAGAGGTGGCGAGTCCTGACAACCAGAAAAACGACGGACCGCAATGTCCTAAAACTAACAATGGACCGTAATGTCCTTAAACTAACTATGGACCGCAACGTCCCTAAACTAAACTCTATGGACTATGAGGTCCTTAAACTCATGGACTATGATGTCCTTAAACTTATGGACCGCAACGTCCCTAAACTAAACCCCCATAGATTATGACGTCTTTAAACTATGGACTATGATGTCCTTAAACTCCACAGACTATGATATCCTTAAACTTATGGACCACAATGTCCCTAAACTAAAACAATAGAGCCCAAAATGCTCTTTTGTTGGATCTAAATGATCCTGTTAAGTAGATCTTAGTCTAAAATTAGACTAACGTATCCTTAACAAACGTTTAAGTTGATCTTAATCTCAATTAGATTAATGATCCTTAAACCCAACCCAAACCCAAATCTAAGAAAATACATATTTGGACTAATCCCAGCCCTACAGGCGACAACATAAATTAGTCTCCATATACAATCCACGGACAACCAAAAATGAAACAAACACACACGATATGAAGTGACCATCTGGAGAAGGAGAAAGTGGTTACCGCGATGCGGTAGCGTAATTAACTGCAGGGGCTTGCGCCTGCATGGAAGAGAGTCCCCACAATCAAAAACCCCTCACAATGAGGGGGACTCTGACGAAGTCTGCTACATCGGCCGCATCCGTCTAACCCTTCGATACATGGTGCCATAAATCAACTTGGCATCTTCGGAGAGGTCGATGGATAAAACCAAATAGCATATGACCTCAAAATTTAGGCAAGACGTTTGTCTTCCCAGTTTTCGGCGGTAAACAGATTATGGCACACCCGGTGGGACCTTTTACTCTTTCTACTCCACACTTCGTGTGTCGTGTTTCGCGAACGAATCGCGGTTTAATGTGGTTGCCCCTGGATTCGAAGTACTAAGATTTGGTGTTTCGCTCCATGCAGAAAAAGAAGATCAATGGCTTCTAACTGCTCCAGCTGCAACAATTGCAACAACTCCCACTCCGTCCTCGCAGGATGAGTGACTTATGGGCCTCAAGCGGCCTCCATTTTCGCGATGCCAGTGGAACAGGTGAGGCAAGCCACCACTGGGTTGTTCTTTGGGACCATGCTCCCACCAATAAGCTTCAGCGCCCCACTGCCGCCGCAAGAAATTCTGAAGAAGTTGGTCTTTGATCGGCTTACGGCTACCGCGGCCCCTCTCAACGGGTCGCCCAAATCCAACGCCTTAGTCTTTAACAAGCTGGGCCAAAACTCCAATGGGCCTGTGAAGAAACCTACCATACCTGAAGGGGTTATCCCAAAACGAATAGACATTCCTGCTCCTAAAGTCGCCAAAGCGGCTTCTCCTGCTATAGGGTCGGTCTTCATAAGACTGGCCGTTCTAGCTCCCGCTCCAGGTGAAATAACCAAGGCTGCTTCCCCTGCCAAAAAGTCGATCTTTTCAAGATTGATCATTCCCTCTCAGCGGACGTCAGTCTTCGATAGGCTGGCACCAACAGCAACCCTTCACCAGGAAAGAGGGCATGATGAAGCCACCCCCATAGATGAACCAATACCGTCTGCAAGACATGCTCGACGTCGCCATTGGAGACGGGTGAAAAAAGCTGGGGGCAATTCCCCTTCTGGATTTACTCCGCCAGCTCCAACGGTGGAAGTCGATGCTGCTGTTCCAACTGGGAATAGCTTTGAACCACTTAGGAGGGTGCGCAAGAACTCTCCGATGGCCGTGCTAAAAAGATCTCCTCCACTTATGGAGAACGCTACAAAGGCAAAGCTGGAGCAGCCCCCTCAGCGGCTGTCCTCCAAAATTCACAAGGTCTTACGAGGGGTCCAAGATTCTCTGGTTAACCAAGACTACTCCCGCCAACCAAAGAAAATGAAGGTTCGGCAAGAGAAGGACCAACCTGATAAGCCACAGAAGGTGTCGTCTACTTGGGTGCCCGCTGCAACGGCCCCCTCAACTTCAACCGCTCACAAAAGGAGAAGGCCGGAGAAAACCCCCGTGTCTGTGACGAATCTCAAGGGCACTGAACCCAAACGCCCTAAGTATGGGGGCATGGTAGTGCAAACTGTTTATATGGCTTCCGGAAAAGAGGAAATCCGTGCTTCTACGGGTCACCGACCGCTCACCCGATCAGTAACAATGGCTCAGGAGCAACAACAGCAAAAGCTCCAAGAGATGCTAACGAAGATGGCTGCACTCACTGGGCCAAAAGAAAGCCCGGAAACATCGTCGGAGCAGCGTCAAGAACAGGAAACTGATGTTGAATTCCTCCGAAGAATGCTCGAGAAGAAAGACAAAGAGGCCGCAGAACAAGTGGCCAACATAAAACAAATGGCGCTTTTATTCCAAGACATGGTCGGGATGATTATACAGCCGGATCCTCCAGCTGAAGACCCCCCGATTACTCTTGAAGATGACACAGGGGAGACATCGAACCCTCTTCCATCTCTATCAGCAGCCAAAGAGGAGACGATCTCCAAATCCGCCCTGGATGACTATATCGCTTAACAGATACGAGCTCATAAGACGAGCGAAGCGGCCGGCCAAATTGTTAAGACTGGACGACCCTATCCGAGTTGGTATGACCAAATAAAGTACCCGCCAGGATATACGATCCCTAAATTCCATGTATATAAGGGGACGGGGAATCCAAACCAGCACATTGCTCAATTCAGAGCCTTGTGCGGTAATACTGGGGGTGATGACAAACTGCTGCTTCGCCAGTTTGTTGGCAGCTTGTCGGAGACAGCGTTTGAATGGTACTTTAAGCTCCCGAACGACTCCGTTAAGACATTTGCAGAAATGGAGTTATTTTTTACACAAAGGTTTGCAAGCGCTAGCGAACGCATCCTAATCACGGCATTGATCAATGCCAGGGTGAAGCCGGGAGAAACATGGGTTCAGTATGCAATCCGGTGGCGGAACCTATGGTCGAAATGCAAACAACGCATCGAAGAAGCTCCTGCAGTAGGCATGTTCGTTGGTACTCTTGATCCGCAGGCGACCATATCCCAGTTCATGATGTTTTTCAAGCCGACTACCTTCCAAGCCTTGATTGACAAGCTGGCCCAAATGGATCAGATGGGTCATAGACCGTCTTCTTCGAAGATGGAGCCTCGAAACGAAATGGGAAAAGGAAAAGCGACCTTCGTCGCCAATGCTCAGTAGCAGCCCAGTGGTCCAAAACCAATTGATCTCCAAGACGCCAGACAGTGATTCTTTAACAAGAAGCTGAAGCGCCCTTATTCGTTTCCCCAGGATAAAACAAGGAGACTGTTCGAGCTGGCAGTGCACAACAGACTCATCACCTTGCCGGATCTAAAATGCCTACTATAGCCCGGTGACGTCAACAGTCCCAACTATTGCCCTTACCATCAAATAAAGGGCCATCCAATCGAAGATTGCTTCGTCTTCAAAAACTGGATTGAGGACCAGTACCAGCAAGGCAAATTCGCGTTGTCTGAAAACTGGAGGGTAAACCCGCCCAAGCCGCACGCTCTTAAAAAAATGGACACGCCGGGAGCATCATGCTCTTTTATAGAAGAAGCTCCATGGGAGGTCGCTCTTTCAGCAAAAATAAAAAGAATGCTAAAGGATCTCCAAACATGTCCGGCGATCAGGTGGAAAAGTCCGCTAGAACCCGAGGTCGTCGAGGGAATGCTGAAGCCACGCCCGACGCCAAGAATTGGTAGTGATAGTCAAAACGCCCATGCCCGGTCGTCAAAGTCTTCAAAAAAGAATAAGAAGACCAAAAAGCCCGTGAAGCCTGATGACAAGCGCACGGACCTGTAAAGACATATTGACGTGCTGGAAGAATATAACTAGAAGGCACGAACCCCGGTCATGCTCCAAGAGTTTCTCAACCACATCCTTGAGGACGGAGATGATGACAATGATGGGGGAGAAGACTCGTTAGATGAACCTGAGAACCATGTGGCGAGCTGCAACGTGATCTCTTACTCGTCAATAGAGGGTGAAGAAGCTCCTGATGCAGAGAAACTGGGGGCAGATCCCGAACCGGAACTCCTAGAACCGTTAGACGAGATGATTGACATGTTGTTGAACGAGGCCTGTCAGAAGAGCAAATCTGACCGAGAGCGTGAAATGGCCAGATATGAAAGGGCCAAGCGTCGGCGTCACGTTGAATAAGCTCCGGTATCGAGAAGCCATAGAGTACCCCAACCAGATGGAAGCACTTCTTCCGCCAGCAAAAGCTGGTTTAAGACAAGGAAGCAGTTCGCTAAAGCCTTGTCGATAGGAATGAAGCTGCCACCTCTCAAAGAAGACACTTCAGAAAATACATTCCCCGACGAACTAGATGCACATCCAAACTACTGCTTATACCATCGGAGGATCACACACCCTACCGAGGAATGCATGGCCTTTAAGAATTGGTGGCAAGGATACGTTGCCCATCGGCAGCATTTCAAGCGGATGAAACGCAAAACGCGTCGAGAGCAGAAGAACATGACAGATGAGCGCAAAAGAACTGCCGGCAACTATCACATGGTTGATTCCGGGGGATCGCAAGTTCTCACCTTCGGGAGCGATTCTGATGAAGAAATAGCCCTCGGCCCTCTTTTCAAGGAATCCGTCTTCGAAACAGAAGAGATAAAGACCTACGAGAACATTCAGCTGCGTAATCGCACGTTACCCGAGAAGAATCTTGGGCCCACAAACAAGGGGTCGAGTAAAATAGATAAAGGGAAGGAAAAAGTCCCTGAAGATCGCCCTCGATGATCAAGGCGTCAAAGAGCTGACAGCCAAGGACCCGCCAAAGAAAAACAAGGTGGATTACAACGTTCTGGCACACCTGAGAAAGATACCCTCGCAGCTAAGCATTCTCGATGTCCTTCTACTATCTAAAGAGGCAAAAGATTCTTTGATCAAGGCACTACAAGAGCCCGAGCAGTTTCAAGCTTTCCTTGCCAAAGAAAAGATGAAGGAAGAGCTGGAAGAAGTGCACACTGCTGACGTCACTTTCGGCAATGAAGACCTCCTCCTCGGGACGTGCGAGCACAACCTTCCCTTGTACGTCACCGGATACTGCCATGACATCAAGATAGGGAAGATCCTAGTTGATAACGGGTCCTCTGTCAACCGCCTAAATGTGAGGGTGTTAAAAGAAATCTGCATGAGCGTTCAACACCTTGCTCGGGATAAAATTACTATCTCCGGATTTGACTCCCAGTCATCATGGATGCTCGGGTCTGTAATTTTGACGTTACGTTTTGGGCTGCTCGTCACTGACATCAAATTTCATGTCATTGACGCCAAGAAATGCTACAATGCTTTGCTCGGTAGGCCTTGGTTACACGAGTACAACATCATCCCTTCTACACAACATCAGTGTATGAAGTATTTCAAAGATGTTCTTGAGTACACCGTGACAGCGGAACTGAACCCATTTTCCGTAAATGAAGTACGAAAGTACGAGGATGCAAAGTATTTCTTGCCAGACTTTGAAGACAAAGAAAGATACCATAAACCGGAGAATAAGCAAAAAGCTATCACCACCATTCCGGTCTTCGGGAGCGATACCGAGGAGGAAGAAGAAATAGTCTATTCGGGACCGCCCCAATGCAATAAGCCTGGACCGTCTACCCCTATGTTGGTCTTCGGCAGCGACTCTGAAGATGAGGTCAATGCAATATTTTCTGTTCGGCCATCAATACAATCCTTCACTGGCAATGAACGGAGTTTGCAAATCGCCATGGTTCCGCAAGAGCATTACAAAGAGCTTGACGCACTTGATACCTATAGTGTGCAGGAACTGTAGATGTTCTACGTCCCTCCCAGGAGAAGAGATGAAAAGGCGGTCCTCTTTTATTGATCCACGAAAACCAAAGTGGAGAAAGAAATCTGGCATGGTGCCGATTCTGCACTTGACAGGCTCCAGCCCATCCGTCTGCCCAGATACTACACAGAAGGATTAAAAAGGCTGTTGAGGCGCCAAGGCATACCCTTCAAACAGACTGCTCGACAAACTCAATTCTACAACAGGATCAGGAACGTCCCTAGAACTCGGCGAAAATTGCCCAACAGGAGAATGGAAACGATCGGGCTTGGATATGTTCAATCCAAGAAACGGGAACGATTCTATGGCTGCTACGTTATACATGACTTCGATGAAGAAGGGAACGCTCTGTTAGAAAACGCTGCAGTTGAACCAAAACGAGATCCCGCCGTAAAAATGCCAAGTCCGTCATTTGAAGAACAGATGGAAAAGCTAATAAGGGAGACGGGTCAAAAGGTCCGGGATGACCACAACCGTGAAATGGCCATTTACGAGAAAACCAGAACGCAGCGCCTCCTTCAGCAGGCTGCGGAGTATGACGATGCTCTTTGTCGCCAGCCCGTCATATAAAAGACCCGACGCAGAGGTAAAGACAAGCTAAAGAACGGAAAAAACGTTCGACAGCGGCAAAGCGGGTTCAAGAAGCCACGCGATCGAGAATTGAGCAGCCGGGATTCGTCTCTTATAAAGAAGATGGGTCGAGCATATTCTTTTCCCTAAGACAAGGCAAGAAAGATATTCGATCTTGTCATGAAATATCAAATGATTACGCTCCTGGAGTCCAAACACCCTGAGCAAGCAGACGATGTCTCTCACCCGGATTATTGCTCCTATCACTGAGAGATAGGACATCCTCTCGAAGATTGCTTCACATTCAAAAACTGGGTAGAAGACCAGTATCAGCAAGGCAGGTTCGCTCTATCCAGCAGTTGGAGGGTAACCCCACCACAGAAGCATGTACTGAAAGCCACATATATAGCGAGAGTAGAACCGGATCAACATTGGTCTTGGAAGCGATCTCACACCTATCACGTGATAACGATGTCGGAAGAAGGAGAGCACGAGAATATGGATGACCTATCCTGGTGCTTCGAAAACGAGGATGAAGAGGAATTGATCTCGAAATTTCCACCGGCGCCAAAGGAGTTGGAAGACGGAATACATACTACTGCGGACAATCTAAGGAAAATCGACTTGGGGACGGCAAACGACCCGCGACCAATGTTCGTCAGCGAGCTGCTGTCTAAAGAACAAGTAACTACGCTAAAAGATGTGCTCATGCAGTATAAAGACTGCTTCGTGTGGAACTATTCCGAGATGCCGGGGTTAGATCCAGAAATAGCCGTCCATAAATTGGTGATTTCTCCGACGTCAAGCCAGTCAAACAAGCGCCGGGAAGAATGCGGCTCAAACTTAAAATGAGCATCAACGCCGAGGTCAAGAAGCTAATCGACTCCGGTTTCATTCAAGAGGTTCAGTACCCTGACTGGATCGCCGATATAGTCCCAGTGATGAAGAAAAATAGGACGGTACGTATCTGCGTAGACTTTCGAGACCTCAACAAAGCCTGTCCAAAGGATGTCTTTCCCGTAACGGTCACCGAGCTGATGATAGACAACACGTCCACTCATGAAGTCTTCTCCTTCATGGACGACTCATCAGGGTACAATCAAACAAAGATGCATCCCGAAGACCAGAAGCATACCGCATTCTGTACCTCTTTGGGCATATTCTGCTACAAAGTGATGCCTTTCAGTCTGAAGAACGCTAGTGCCACCTATCAAAGGGCCATGTCGAAGATTTTCGATGACCTCATACACGAAATCGTCGAGTGCTATATTGACGACCTCGTGGTAAAAGCAAATCGCACAAGGAGTATTGGGAGCATATGAAGATAGTATTCCAACGTCTTCGGAAATACAATCTGAAGATGAACCCTCTCAAATGCGCATTCGGAGTTTCCTCCGGCAAATTCCTAGGATTCATCGTACGACATCGGGGCATCGAAATAGACCCGACAAAGATCAAGGAAATTATGGAAATGCCTCCGCCAAGGACTCTGAAACAACTGCGGTCTCTCCAAGGAAAGCTCGCGTATATCCGACGGTTCATAGCTAACCTCTCCGGCAAGTGCCGCCCCTACAGTCACCTAATGAAGAAGGGGAACCTGTTCGTCTGGGATTGTAAATGTCAGAGTGCACTCAACGAAATCAAGCAATAAATGCAGAATTCGTCGTTGTTGACCGCTCCGGTCAAGGGAAAGCCTCTCATTCTGTACACAACAGCCCTTGAAGGTTCTTTAGGCGCGCTATGGGCACAGGAGAACGACCAAGGGAAGGAGAGAGCCCTCTACTATTTGAGTCGAGTTCTCCTGGGGGAAGAAAACAACTACTCCACCATTGAAAAACACTGCCTGGCGTTAATCTTTGCGATAACGAAGCTCCGGCGTTATGCTTTGGTGCATGAGGTCCACCTAATATTAAAAGTGGATCCTCTCAAATATTTGATGTCAAGAGCCATACTAACAGGACGGCTCGCTAAATGGGCCCTACTCTTAATGGAGTTCTCGATAGCATACCCACCCCTCAAGGCAGTGAAAGGCCAAGCCATCGCCGACTTCCTCACTGAGCATCCGATACCTGCCGATTCACCCTAAAATTGCGAATTGCCAGACGAGCATGCGTTTGACACGATCGACGGGGGGAGAAGAGAGAGTGATACCCGATGGGAACTCTACTTCGATGGGGCACCTTCCATGAAGAATCGAAAGCACAGCTCCCCCATAATCTTCATGACTCCACAAGGAGGGATAATGCGCTTTGTCTTTTCCCTAACAGAGCTGAGGACAAACAATGAAGCTGAATATGAAGCTTTGATAGCAGGTCTTGAGATCGCTGTCGACATGGGAATCGAAAACCTCCTTATATACGGAGACTCCTAACCGGTCGTTAGTCAAGTAAACGGCGACTATCAAACGTGCAAACCAGAGTTGGTAAGGTACGGTGAGAGAGTGCAACAATTGCTGACTCAAATTCTAGCCTACGCCCTGGAAAGCATACCGCGTGCGAAAAATAGCAAAGCAGATACATTAGCCAAACTCGCTAAAGAACTGGCTGACGAAAACCTCTATGATGTAAGGATCGTGGTACAAAGCCGTCAGGTTCTTGCACCAGCGGAAATATCTCCGGAGTCATCTGAAGAAAAGGAAGCGACCAAGAAAACGACCTTACAAATAAAAGATCAGGGAAAAGCTAAGGATTGGAGGGAAGTTTTTATAGACTGCTTCAAATCCCGTCGAACACCTAAAGATGCATCCTCAAGACATCAGCTCATGAAACGAGCTCTGTCTTTCGCCTTCATCAATGATACTGTGTTCAAGAGATCGTTCGACTCTCTATGGCTAAGATGCCTGGGGCCGGAAGAAGCAAAGAGAATCGTCCAAGAAACTCACAACGGACTCTGCGGTTCTCATCAAGCCGGACCAAAGATGAAGCTGAAGATCAAAAGGATGGGCTACTATTGGCCTACGATGATCCAAGACTGTCTCGAATACGCGAAGCAGTGCCACTCGTGCCAAATTCATGGGGACTTCATCCACCAGCATCCGAATCCGCTACACCCAACGGTGGCTAGCTGGCCATTCGAAATGTGAGGAACTGACATAATCAGGCCCATCGAACCAGCATCGTCCAGAGGACATCGGTTCATATTGGCGACAACCGATTACTTCTCTAAGTGGGCAGAAACCATACCGCTAAGAGAAGTGAAGACGGAGAATATTCTCCATTTCTTCAAGACATAGGTCATCTATCGGTTCGGCACTCCGTGACGGATTATCTCCAATAACGGGCCAGCCTACAGAAGCCACAAGATTAGCCGCTTCGCACAGCAGCATAACATAGACTGGAGATACTCTTCGGTCTATAATCCCCGAGCTAACAGTTTGTCTGAGGCTTTCAATAAGACCTTGACGAAGATCATAAAGAATACGGTGTCCAAAAACAAAAAGAACTGGCACGAGAGATTGCATGAAGCTCTCTGGGCGTATCGAACTACATTCAAAATGGCCAAAAAATACAACGCCGTATGCATTGGTATTCGGCGCAGAAGCGGTACTCCCCTTGGAGATGAGCTATCCTCTCTACGAGTGGCAGTTCATTACGAGCTAACAGATGAAGAGAATGCTCATCTTCGGCTAAAGGAGCTCGACGCCCTTGATGAAACCCGGCTAATGGCGCAGCAAAACCTGGAGGCTTACAAAGCAAGGATGATGCGCTCGTATGAAAGATTGACTAGGCCGAGAACATTCCGCCAAAGTGAACTCGTGCTAGTCGTAAAAAGACCTATGATCCCTAATCGTACCAAACGGGGGAAATTCGAGCCAAACTATGAGGGCCCGTATATCATAGACAAGGTCTACCAAGGTGGGGCTTACTTGCTCATGAATATGCATGGCGAAAGACCCTTTTGGCCAATAAACGGTCGGTTCTTGAAAAAATACTACGCCTGACCGAAACGTCTATAAACTACTACGAACCGCAGCATCCTAAGACCGACGCAAAAAATATATATATAATAAAAATAAAAAAAATAAAAAAAATGGTACGTTCATAAGTAAAATGGGAACGGATGAAAACCCGAAAGGGCTCCATAAGTAAAAACAGCAGGGCTGCCGGCGAGTTTGTGAAAACCTGAAAGGACGCAATCTCGTTAAAAGACACTTGCAAGGTCCTCTCGACCTTGTAAGGAGAAAACACCTGCGTGGGATCCTTACGACTCACAAGGGAACAACACACTTAGGGATCCCCATGATTCCTAAGGAGAAATTACACTTATGAGATCCTCGTGACTCGTAAGGAGAATTCCCCTATGAGACCCTCACGGCTCATAGGATTCAAAAGCCTTAAGCTACAGGGATCTAAACCTGTTCTTAAGCTGTCATACACCCCAATATTGCCCTACAAGCGGTTCAATATTGACCCTTGTATATAATCCACGAGCACAAATAAACGTCTCCCCCACCAAGTTCCCACCAATGGCGCGAAATTTCCCCGCTTGGTGAACAATACTTGTAAGTCCTCTCAACTTAGAAGAAGAAAATACTCTTGTAAGATCCTTACGACTTACAAGAAAACACACACTTAGGAGTCCTCACGACCCCTAAGGAGAAAACGCACCTACAAGATCTTCACGACTCGTAGGGAGAAATACCTTTATGAGACCCTTACGGCTCATGAAGTCAAAAGCCTTAGTCGACAGGATCCTAACCCTGTTTGCTAAGCTACCTTTGTTCGAATCGACAACAGCAAGTGATGATTCGCTCCTGGAAATATTCTAGTCGCAGCGATGCTGATGCCAAGATTGGTATCAGATCCCGAGTTCCATACTCGCGGCAAAAGTCAGCGAGCCATAAATGCATATGAAATAACTGAAATGATAGGGCAGCTTGCAACAAAATCAGCAAGTAAAATATATGTATACAAAAACAGCCGAAATGATTGGGCAACTCGCAATAGAAAACAGCGAGTAAAAAGAAAAAATAGCCGAAATGATTGGGCACAGCGAAAAATAGCCGAGATGATTGGGCAATCGTGACTTTCGCGATATAAAAAGCTGAAATGATAGAGCATCGCGGAAAGAAAACAAAAAAAATACATATCAAATGAAACTTTTGCCTTACAGGAGAGTCTATACCGACCCCTGTATACAATGCGTGGGCATAAACAAAAAAGGAACCACATTTCCCCCACAAACTCTATCAAAGGGAGAGTCAGGTCTCAGCGGCAATATCTGCATCCCAGAAGACCAGCAACGGCGTTCCTCCTGATACCAGCAGAACACGGACGCGACATTACCAATCGGAGACACGGCGAAGTCCCCAGTTCCAAGACTCTGCGGTTCACAGACAACCGAAAGTCGATCCTCGACAACGTATAAAATGGAGAAAGTCGATCCCCGACACCGTAGAAAATGGCGAAAGTCAATCCCCGACACCGTAGAAAACTGAGAAAGTCGACCCCGACACCGTAGAAAACGGAGAAAGTCGATCCCCGACACCGTAGAAAACGGAGAAAGTCGATCCCGACACCGTAGAAAACGGAGAAAGTCGACCCAGACACCGTAGAAAACGGAGAAAGTCAATCCCCGATACCGTAGAAAACGGAGAAAGTCGATCCCGACACCGTAGAAAACGGAGAAAGTCGATCCTTGACACCGTAGAAAACGGAGAAAGTTGATCCTGACACCGTAGTAAACGGAAAAAGACGATCCCGACACCGTAGAAAATGGATAAAGTCAACACTAAACCTCCCCATCGAAGCAGCGCTTCGACTCGGGAACAAGTCAACTCATCAACCACTTACGAGTCCTCTCGACATGTAAGGGAGAAAATTCTCTGGCGAGATCCTTACGACTCTCAAGAGAAAGCACACTTAGGAATCCTCACGACTCCTAAGGAGAAAATGCACCTACGAGATCCTCACGACTCGTAAGGAGAAAATTCTTTATGAGGCCCTCACGGCTCAGAAAGTTGGAAAGTCTTAGGTAGCAGATCCTAACTCCGTCTCCTAAGCCATCACTACCCTGCAATGAGTTCAAGACGAACTGTTATTTATTATCTTCAAGCCACACTTGCCAAGATTATATGCCATAGAAATTGAGGTGCTATTCAAGAGTACGTAAACTGCTTTGCGCCAAGTCAAAACAAAAAGGCATAACCCACGGACGTCAATCCATATTATGCAAAGCAATAAGGAGAACATTTGATTTACATCCAATTGAGCGTCCGAAGCGTACCCACTCATGTATGTGCGAAATGGATAAAATAAACGCATGGAAAGGAAAAATTTGTTATTCAGACCTCAGAAAGTTCTTACATTGATGAAAACAGTAAAAAAAAGTATCATTAAAATATTTACAATGGAAAAACATTGAATCCGGGACAAGGATTAAGAAATTCGAAAGTCAGGCCGTCTAAAATGTTTCTGGCCTCTCTGACCATTCTCATGTGCATCCTCTCACAATCGCAAGCGTCGGGATTTTCGCTGATGTCCTCCACCCTCTGATAAGCAGTGATTATCGTCGTCTGTTGGAAAGTTTGATACAAAATATCAATGAGATTATCTCGCCGTTTCTTCGAGATCAGGCCCGTCAGATACACTGAGTGCACCTTATCTTCAACGTCATCCAGTGCATTAAGCGACATGGCTTCATAAAATCCAGGAAGTTCTCCCCAAATTGCTCTCACTATAATCTTCAAGAGAGCGGAGCGACGAGAAAGTAGTCGACCGTTGTGTGCATTGAAACGATTCACAATTTCAGTGCATTGGGCGTTTATGAACTCCTGGTTTTGACAACGGCCTTGTGCGCAAATGTCCTCATAAGAAATGATTTCGTCAAGACGGTATAGATGAGCGGCCATAGCGCCTGAAAATGAAAATCAGTGAGAGTTTAGTGGACAGACTGATCAAGACACGGGGATTTAAACAATCTTGATATCCGCATGAAGAAAACAAGTGCTGATTAAGACACCCAACAAATTCAAATTTGTGCAATTAAAGAGGGAATCCTAAAAGGATTCTCATTTAATGAGAGACTCCTCGGGCCAAGGAGTTAGACTCCTCGAGAGCAACGCTCTGCAGATAGGAGTGACATCTGTCAACTCTAATTATGAAGGAATAAAAATTCCCCCAAAAATTCTGAAGAGCTATGCTCTGTGAAGATGATGGAGTAATCCATCAAAAACCCTAAAAAGTAAAGCTTTTACTAAGTTAAAAACTCCAAGATCTTCAAGATCTATGAACAAACTCTAAAGAGTTCTTCATGGAAGATAAACAGTGCTCCAAGTCATGGGTTAAATCAACCTAAAAAAGATTATTATCTTGAAGATCTATGATCTAAAGAAGAGCAAGGCTCTGTTGATGGATAAAACCCTAAAATATATTTTTAAGATCTGTGATCTAAGAAGAGCAAAGCTTTGTTAATAAGTTCAATTCTTACCGAATTTTGGCAGAGTTTTGACTCTGAGAAACTTCTTAAGGGCAGAGAGCTTAGCTCTGGAAGAGAATTAAATTCTCAGAAAATAAGAACAAAGCAAGAAGATGAACAGAGGTCATCTTAAGGGCCAAAGGCCCTATTTATAGGCGCTGCAAGTCAATCCAACTTCCAAGACAATCCAGCGGTGGAAAAGCAGCCACCGCTGCACTCGCGTGTGAACCACGTGAGCGCAGCGGTGGGGGGGCATTTGTTTCCCCCAAACAGAGCAAAACTCTGTTCAAATTTTGAAATTTAAAATAAAGCGGCGCTTCATAAAAGCGCTTGCGCCAAGAGCGCCAGCGTTCTAAGGCAGCGCTCACGTGCAGAGCACGAGAGCGCTCGCGCCAAGTGCGCCAGCGCTAAGAGTCAAAGACTCTGAGACAGCACTCACATGCAAAGCACGAGAGCGCCAGCGCTAAGAGTCAAAGACTCTGAAGCAGCGCTCACGTGCAAGGCACGAGAGCGCCAAGCCCTAGAACTAAATGTTCTCCACCGTCGAATCAAAGATCCAATGAAGATGATAAATCATCAAATTACCAGAATAAAATTCTCTTAAGGAAATACTCCTTACAATCTTTCCAAACAGGAAATTGTGCTCTGTAAATTAGAGCACCGTTGGATCAATGATCCAATGGTGATTAAAAATCACCAAGATACAGAATAAGCTCTGTATGGGAAAATATTTCCCAATCTTGTTAAAAAACAAGAAGATTGTTTTCTGTAAAACAGAAGCCCTAGGATCAAAGATCCAACGGTGGGAAACATCCCTAAATCAATCAGAGAAAAGATCTATTTACCTGATTCAACAAATCAGCCTCCACTATATAAAAGCCCCAAGACTTCAAGTCTTGCAGAGAGGGACCCCCCCCCACAAACTTTGAGAAATTTTAAAGAGAAGAGCAAGCTCTCGGAAGAAGAATTTCTTCAAGGTAAATAAAACAGAGATATCAAAGCATCTAATCAAAAGAAGAAGAACCTAGTTCTTTTTCTAGATCATAAATCTATAAGACAGAGGTCTTTCACAAAAAGAGATCATAGCATCTCATCATAAAAGGGGGGAGAAGAACTTAATTCTCTTTAGATCATAGATCCATAAAGACAAAGTCTTTCACAAAAAAACATAAGAGATTGTAATATCTCCTATAAAAATAAGAACCTTGTTCTTAAAGCCACGAGACAAAGTCTCTTATATACGAGAGTTTAATTCTCAGAGCGCAGAACTGATCAAAGCTGTCTAAAAAGAGCTTTAGCGATCTAATTAAAAAGAAGCGCCTTAGCACTCCAAGACTGGCGCACAGCGCAGCAGCGCTCCTAGCGCTCCAATTTAAAGAAAAGCCTCAGCGCTCCAAGTCTGGCGCTCAGCGCTCCAAGTCTGGCGCTCAGCGCCCAGCGCTCCAAGCGCTATTTGAAAAGAAGCGCCCAGTGCTCCAAGCGCTATTTTAAAAGAAACGCCCAGCGCTTCAAGGTTGGCGCTCAGCGCCAAGCGCACCACGTGCTCCTCACGTGGGTGCTATTTTATAAAGAGCGCTCCGTACTCATTGACTGGTGCTTAGCGCCAAGCGCGTCACGTGCTCCTCATGTGTGCGCTATCTCACAGGAAGCGCCTTAGCGCTCTAAGTCTGGCGCTAAGCGCCAAGCGCGCCACGTGCTCCTTATATGGGCATTGAGGGAACATAAACTGTTCTTTAAATAAAGCCCCAGACCCATAATGAGGGCTCAACACTCAATAAAAGACAAAAAAAGGTTGTCAGAACCTAAACCAATGCTCAACATTGTTAAATAAAATGGGTTGAGCCTAAACAAATGTTCAAAATTTTAACTGAGTGGGTCAAGCCCAAGTTGGTTACAAACCCTTAATTCAGATTAATTGAGCCCATATGCTCATAAATCTTTGTAACTGATCTTAGTCCCAAAATTGACTACAAATCTCCCAACCAACATTGGTTCAAGGGTACATCTCTTCACACCTCTGATATGTATCGTTGTAATTCTTCAACGTCTTTAGAGAGGTGGCGGGTCCCGACAACCAGAAAAACAACGGACCGCAACGTCCTAAAACTAACAATGGACCGTAATGTCCTTAAACTAACTATGGACCGCAACGTCCCTAAACTAAACTCTATGGACTATGAGGTCCTTAAACTCATGGACTATGATGTCCTTAAACTTATGGACCGCAACGTCCCTAAACTAAACCCCCAAAGACTATGACATCTTTAAACTATGGACTATGATGTCCTTAAACTCCACGGACTATGGTGTCCTTAAACTTATGGACCGCAATGTCCCTAAACTAAAACAATAGAGCCCAAAATGCTCTTTTGTTAGATCTAAATGATCCTGTTAAGTAGATATTAGTCTAAAATTAGACTAACGTATCCTTAACAAACGTTTAAGTTGATCTTAATCTCAATGAGACTAACGATCCATAAACCCACCCTAAACCCAAATCTAAGAAAATACGGATTTGGACTAATCCTCGCCCTACGCGCGACAACATAAATTAGTCTCCGTATACAATCTACGGGCAACCAAAAATAAAACAAATACACACGACACGAAGTGACCATCTGGAGAAGGAGAAAGTGGTTACCGCGATGCGGTAGCGTAATTAACTGCAAGGGCTTACGCCTGCAGGGAAGAGCGTCCCCACAATCAAAAACCCCTCACAATAAGGGGAATCTGACGAAGTCTGCTACATCGGCCGCATCCGTCTAAACCTTCGATAGATGGTGCCATAAATCAACTTGGCATCTTCGGAGAGGTGACGGATAAAACAAAATAGCATCTGCCCCCAAAATTCAGGCAAGACGTTTTTCTTCCCGGTTTTCGGCGGTAAACAGTTTCGCCGGCCCAATACCGGCGGATGGGCTTGGTTCTTTGGCTACGCGTCCCTGACGCTTGGTTTACCCTCATGCACATGTTTAAATATTCTGTAACTTAACATTCTACGTGTAGTGCACGTGTAGACTCTTGGCGTTCTAAAAAGATTAAAAGAGAATTAAATAAAAAGAATGTGTGGCTGATGGGATTTGAACTCGGGTGCTATGTCTCAGTAGTGCAAGGTCTTACCAATGAGCTACAAGCTCCTTCTTACTGTTCAAAAGCAAAACAAATTTATAACTCATGCTCAGTCTTAGGTACTCCTTTCTGTATTTTGAAAAAAAATCCGTACAGAATGTTTAGGATTGTTACAAACATGTTCGTATAAGCAATGTAAAGAAATTACAATCTCCGGAACAGTACATGGTGTTGGGTACTAAATAGTAATCTATAATACTAATAGGGTATAATGTGATACGAGTGACATAGAAAATTCTATATGTGTACGTGGTATAGCAATTACCGATGATGTGTAGGTGTAACATGCGAGTATGTGCAGGTGTAACATGCGAGTATGCGCACGTGCAACATGAAATCATCGGTAATGGTGTGCGTGTCCTAGTAAGTGAAGTTAAGTAAAATTAAAGGTATAAACGTGGTGTGTGTGTGTGTGCGTGTGCGCGTACCGTAAGAAATCGAAATGCGAGCGTATGCAGAATAATGAAATCGTAACATGAACAAATATTAAAATATCTAACTACGTATGAGCCATACAGTTATCGTTTAAAATAGCACGAAACGTTGTTTTGGAAATAAGGGACTGTTGTTTTTGAAATAAACATCAATTGAAAAGTCGTAACGCACCCTTGACGTTATCACTTACAAGTACGTAACGAATCGTTGGTTTTGAAAGTATGGCTATAAATATCTCATGAATTTCCCTTTTGTGATTTTAAACAAGACTCTTCGATTCGAAATAAATGTCGGCCGTAATCGGCAATCAATCCTCATCATATCACGTACGGAATATCCTCCGTACGATATCATCTGATCAATATGGTACAGATCTATAGTCGCATACATCATCTCATCTCATCTCGTCTCATCTCATATCATATCATGTGTACTCATACCGAATCCATTCTCATCTCATATATATACTTATATCATATAACGTACTCATATATATATATACATATGTACATACATGTATGTATGTATCCATACATACATACATACATGTATGTATGTATGTATGTATGTATGTATGTAGCTCAATAGCTACAAAATAGAACTAAGGGTATGATCATCTACTAAGTATACTACTATCGCATATGGTTGGACTAGGTATATAATTCTAGGATATATAGTATCCTAACAACTATGGTTGCGGGGTGCTATACGTCGTTCACCCGGCTTCCTCAGTAGATATACATCTACTCACCCAAATGCCTTACCCTAATCGAAGCCGACGGATGCCTTTCTCTTCTTCGTCATCTCGGAAGTTCTCGTGATCATACCTACAATCGAAACCATATCAAATAGCATAAAAATCCATATCAAAATCGATACAACGGGCGAAACGCACATAGGTTAGAATCTATAGTCAGCACGTGCTAAATCCAATAAAATACTCCCAGTATCAACATACGAACGTCGGATGACCAAGTCACAACATAGAAATCCGAAAACCAAATTTCAAAATTCACATAATATCGTTAAGATCTAACTAAAAGAACTCCAGATTTTTACTAAGGGGATCTTGGGAAAATTAGCATATAAAATAGGTTTATAAATAGTATGAAACATCTACTGACCAAACCCCGACACCCAACTCAAACAGTGGGCCGCAGAAAAATTCTATATTGCCGCAAATTGTGGTCTAAGTAGGGACTTAGGGTCTCGTTCACTTGGTGGTGACTCCTGGTGGTCTAACTAGGTCTAATCTATATGCTAAATATTTTTCAGAGATCTCGAACTATTCCATATTTCATTTGAACATCAAAAACTTAAAGAAAACTGATATTTGAAAATCTTAACTCATGTTTCAAAGCTTTAAAACTCTATAGATCAAAAATACTTGCACTAAAACACCCTCTTCTATCACTAATAAGGTGGTAATCACTAATTATCCCTCTACTACACCACCACTATTAATAGTATTCACAAAAACTCACTTTTGAATTTTCTTATAGGGTTCCTAGGCACACTAATGAGGTCTCACAAGGCATCAACAATGCCAATTTCAAAGATTTCATGTGCCGAGAAACCCTAATACGGATCGTTAACTAGAAATTAGGCGAAACATGCAACTAGTTAACAACTTAACAAAGGGTGAACGAAAATACAACCTTTGTAGATCCGGTCCTCCACCTTCATAGCTCCGTGTTGATGTCCCCTCGCTGCGATCATCGGATCTCGAACTCTAGTGTTGATTTCATCGGAGAAATGGGCGGGCTAGGTCGTCGACTTCGATGCCGAAGATGATCTACGTCGAGGCAACACAAGATCAAGCTCCAACTTCACCAAGTCATGAAACTTGTGAAGAAAACACCCTATACTACATGGCAAGTGGTAGAAGATGAAGAAATAGGAAGTGGGTTCACTTTAGAATTGGATTTCTCACTCTTTTTCTCATGTTGCCATTAATGGTAGCAAGCTTTCTTCTTGTTGAAGAAGAAGAAGAAGAAGAAAAAGAATATGATAAGAATTCTTGGAAAATAGAAAATAAGTGATTCTAATCATAATGCAGCCTTGGGTTAGATTAACAAGTGTAAAGAATAAACTAGGGTTAGGTGAATGGTTAGGTTTAGCAAAAGAAACAAAATGGTCAAAGCTTCTTGAAGCTTCAAAGATAAAACAAACAAGCCACCATTTTATTTTCTTTTGCCAAAAAGAATAAAGTAAATAAATGAGTAAATGAAAACCCTAACCATTAACCTAATCATAGTTTAAACCAAACATACACCCAAGTTTGCATGTATCATCAAACATGACACAATCTTGTGCACAAAAATATATCACATATACAATGTGCACAAACAAGTGAGAAAAACATCTTAAGTGAACCAATATTAGTTAATGTAAAGTAATATATCAAATATATAATTATACATTAAATCATTAAATCAACACTTGATTTAACGATCCGGTCACATCGCATATGACCGACTAACATCCAATGTATTGACTTATCGAATCAATCCTCGATTCGATAACTAGGTTATATCGCATACAACCAATCGATACATTCATCGCGAGAATAGAATACGGTATCACATACACGCATTATTCTCGGTCCCGCACATATCTCATATGCGCTCCTATTTCGTTTCGCTTGAGCCAGGAAACTTCTGTGTAGGACTCTAAAGACTCGTCAATACGCCGGCGGCAGGTGATGATCATATCAAACACCCACAAGCCGCAAGCGATCTGCTAAACGTAACGGCCACCCGGGTATTGAGCGATCAGAAGATCGACGAGCAGGCCCGCTCACACTCCTGTGAATCCAACCAGTAACACTTACCGTACAGTCCGGTCTAGTCGTCTGATATGTCGCATATCTTGCCTAGGGGTGGTAAACGTCAGACCCCAATAGCTCGATAAGTCGTGTCGATATGAGGTCTATAACAGTTCGAGAAACTACTGGTAACACATACCAGTAAATCTCAGCAACCCTGGCCAGGGATTTCCGGTTATAGCCAATCGAACACAGCGCAACATCAACTCCCTATACCGGGAGAGACGAATCCCCTCCTATCGCTCATTGCCTCCATGTGATTCGGGACTGTACCCAAAAACCACCGTTTTGCACGCCCTCTTGGACGTGGTAAGGTAGAAATCAAAGCACAGTGGGAATCACACAAGACTCTATGACGATCTCGGGTCTACAGACTAACCTGTACCGGTGTCATCAGAGAACTGCCATCTGACGTAAGGTATAATACCAGCTGGGAGTTCTCGGCGAGTCCGTCCAGTGTACCCAGTCTCCACTGAGCATCCGTATATCATCTCTGATGTCAAACACCAATGGATATGGGATCATCCATCGCCCATCTGTATGGGTCGAGAAGATATACGCTAGTCTACTCTGGTATATCGATGCCCTGTCTCGATACACCCACGACTAGGGACCTTGAAGGATGTACTTATGGACTACCATGTCCCCACTAGTATGATCCGCATCATAGTCCAGGTAGTCAAGTACACATCCTAAGGGCATTACCAACATGTAACAAAGAGACAATCAGTATACACGTTAAGGTAAAGAGTAACCAGATAGCATACTATCATGTCGAGCAAGAAAGTCCTCCCTATATATGTCCCAGCATCCACTACAATATACATCCTATGTACAGTAATAGCCTCTAGGGCATACATATAACTAGCAATCTCCCACTTGCACTAGGGCCATCTGTAGCAGTGGTTGTAGTATCTCATACTCAACCATCCCATAAAAGTCTCTCTCTGGGAAAAGGCCTTTGTGAGTGGATCCGCCGTGTTGTCCTCTGAGTCTACTCTCCTAACCTCGATCACCCTGGAGATCAACTATCTCCATGATCAGGTGATGCTGCCTCAGAATACGTCTGGATCATTGATGGGACCGGGGTCCCTGGGCCAAAGCCACACTTCCATTGTCATACAATGGTAGGAACCTAGTTCATCTCATGAACCAATATACACCCAAACTGCCTCTTTGGTAGCATCTTAAGTAGCGATGCATCCAGCCTTTATCGTCTAGTATGCCACGGTATCTAGCTTGGGACTCTTCCAACATACCGTCCCTTTACTGAGGGTAAAGACAATGCCTGTGACTGACTTTCAGTCGTCCTTATCACCCTGGAACACTTCCAGTGATTCTACCCAGGACCAATTGATACCATCTCACTACAACTAGTGAGTATCCTAATATCCAATTAGATCTATCTCATAGATCCAAAACCCAGGATTTAGTAGGTATCACTTCGATCCTATATGGAGAATCATTATGATAAGCGGAGATTGACCGAGCGTAGCATAGGAAACTCCTTCCCTATCAAGAGTATGTCATCCACGTACTCTACGAGGATCACTACCATACTCCCTACTACCTTTTTGTATATACATGGTTCATCTACCATTTTGATGATGTCAAACTGTTTGACTAACTTATCAAAACAGATGTTCCAACTCCGCGATGCCTGCTTCATCACATAAAACATCTTGCACACGTTTCCGCTGCTCCCACTATTTACGAAGCCCTCTGGCTGTGTACTTATAGACGTTCTCTTCTAAAACATCATTTAGAAAAGCAGTCATGGCACCCAACCGCCAGATATCGTAGTCATGGTATGTAGCCATGGCAAGTAGGATCTGGATGGACTTAAGCATAGCCACTGGAAAAAGATTTCATCATTATCCATGCCTGGTCGATGACGAAAACCTTTAACAAGTCTAGCTTTGAAAGTCTTAACTTTTCCATCTTACACCAAGTAATCTTCTCAAGATATACTTGCTCCTGATGGGGATTTAACCCTTCAGATATAGCATCCAAAGTCCATACTTTGTTAGTGTATATGGATTCCATCTTAGATCGCTAAGCATCCAGCCATTCTTACAGAGTCCTTACTCTCGATGGCCTGCTCGAAACTAGTTGGGTCATCATCTCATGATGGAATCCTCGCTCCCACTGTCATAGAGAAACCGAAGTATCTCTCAGGTGGGTGAGGAACCCTACTAGATCGGCGGAGAGGCTGAGGTTCGTTGGTAACTATTGAATCCTTTGGTTCTTCTAAATCATCAGCTGCAGTTTGTATAGCTGGAACATTTCCAGTTCTACATAACAGATCTTGCCTCGATCTTGTCCGGATTTTGCTTTTAGACATAGGCCGGACAACCCTAGATCTTAACTAACTTAAGATATGGGCTCTTCCCTTTCCATATCACATATGTAGCGGTAGGCAACTGATTTGATTGGAACCTCTATTCAATAGGTATGCAACTTCATAAGTGCATAACTCCCAAAAGGAAATAGGTAACTCAGTAGTACTCATCATGGAGCACACCATATCAAATAGGGTGTATCTGCTCCGCCTCGATACACCGACGTGCTGTGGTGTATACGGAGGAGTAATGCTGAGAGAGAATCTCATTCTCCTTTAGAATAGTCCAGGATTTCCGCGCTCAAGTATTCTCCTCCTTGATCTCATCAAAGGACATAATACTTATACCCGTATTGGTTCTCTACTTCTAACTTATATTCTGTGAATATCTCAAAAGGTTCGGACTTGTGTTTCAACAGGAACATACGTCTGAATCTTGAGAGATTATCGGAGAATGTAATGAAGTACAAAGAACCGGTCTTGGCATGTGTAGACAGGGGACCTAACATACATCATCATGTATCAGTCTCAAGAGTTCACTAACTCTTTCTCTGTTTCCAGTAAACAGAGCTATGGTCATCGTATCTTTGTGACATGACTGGAAAGTTTCATAAGATGTAAATTCAAACTAATTTAAATATGCATCTAAATGTAACTTCAGCTAGTCGGGTCGCATTGATATGACCTAGTCGACAATGCCTCAAGAAGGATTCGTTCATTTCTGAACTCTTCCTCTTGTGTGTGTTTCGTATACTAAGAACTGTAGTTTGATTTAGAACATCAATGTTTTTAGACAACGTGCCTGAATCGATCAACTTTTGAAATAGGAAATGTTCAAACCATAATCCAACAATACAAAATTATATCCTTTCTTTACTAATAAAGAGACTGATATGATTTTGTATATCAGGTTCGGTATCTAATAATATTCGTTCAGAATCAATGTATTTGGAATACAGGGTGACAGTGACCAACAGACTTGGCTGCAACACTTGCACCATTTTCTGTCTCATGAAACTTATCACCCGATCTCAGTTCTCTGCCTTTTTATAGCCCTATGTAACAGATTACATGTCTGGGATCCTGATCCGGTATCAGATACCCAGGATGCAGAGGACACTGAGAAACAGTTCTTTGTAATGAATACACCCGAATGAGATGCATCATATGCACTTTCTTCGTTTGGGCGGCACGGGAAATCTGGTATTCCCCAATTCCTGCTCTGTCTTATAACAATTATAAGTTGGAGCGGGACCAACGTTCCCCAGCTCAGTATAACAAGCGGGTTCGGTCAATACATCCGTATTATTATCTTGATTAAGGCGTGATATGGTCGCTACCTGGAGAGAGAGAGAAGAAAACACTCAGCGTGCGCTCTTGCAAGAATAGATTGGTTATTGTTTTATCTAATCAAGATGGCTCCCACTGTTTTTATCAAATCTTCCTTCAAACCCTAAAAGGAAAGACTAGCCGGGATTAATTACACGCTACAAGTTCGCCAATCTTTCAGCCAGGCCAGTGTCGGTACTTTGAGGGAGGTCCCTCGTGCTTTCGCACGAACCTAATTAATATAAACCTCGTTTTCCCAGAGGCGTAACCTCGTTAACACCTTTCTAGACACCTACTTGATCGGTTAATTGTAATGTGTAAAACTCTCCCAGGAGTAACTCTTACTCGCAGCGGGTATCGGGATCCAACTATCTCATAGAAGGTATGCAATCTCATTGCAAATTTCAACACTTGAAATTCCCGATAATTTTGCCCCTAACGTGCTATGACCTTGACGAAAGCCAACAAACCATAGCCCGCTAGTCAAGTTCAACCCGTACATTTCTTGATTGAATTAAACCCACCCGCACGACCCTTGACGAAAGCCAACAAAGCCGTACAACTACCCTAATCCAATCGCATCGTATGCAGCAGATAAGCAGCATATAGCTACCGCACACTACACCTTGACAAAAGCCAACAAATGTAGCACGAATACTATATACAACTTATCTGAAATGACGGAGGGCTACGATAGGTTTTTCTGAAAACCTATTGCGTAATGAACTTGATATCGTTATAGAATCAAATGATTTTAAAATGGAGTGTTTTTTAGGCTTTTCTAGTTTTGCTAAAGGGGTCACTCCCGGTGAAGGGATCGTCGGCCCTTTCCTCGTCGAATGAGGTGCGGGATATATCATATATATCACTGTGCAAAGCAGAAACTATAGAAGCTATCAAAAGACAAACCGAGGGTTGTAGCATCTGCCAGTTATTGCTAAAAACGTCACTCCCGGTGAAGGGATCTCGGTCCTTTCCTCGTCGAATGAGGTGCAGGATATATCATATACATCACTGTGCAAAGCAAGAACTGTAGCTACCTGTTTTATTTTTGAAATTCGATTCTACAACATCTTTAGGTTTCTTTCACTTTCATTAATCATATTAATGAAGTCCCATCATTAAAGTACCTAAACATCACAGATAAATACGACGTACACTTATGCCATCCGCATTCGCCTCGATGCCCCCTCGTGCACCGTTAGGTTAGGTAACTAACGACAGAGCGGGGCAGAGCTAGCGCGGGTGTAAAACATAAGTAACGTCTATATAATATATCATATATACTATATATAGTATCTATCACAGAACATATCACATGATCACATCACAGATATCGCAGCAGAAGAATCATATGAAATATTGGATATACTAAGACGTCCGTGTTTTCAATACGAGCCAGTATAAAACACGGATTTCACGGTCATGATGAATAGCCAAACCCACACCCCTAGACCCCTACGAGAGCGGCAAGCAACCCTACCAATTCTAGAGTTAGGAGACCCGGACTCGACTCCTCGAGTTGGTCTCCCACTGGACTCCAAAACCCGGTTACTTGTGCTCTCCTCCTTGGGTCTATCCTAGTGCGGAAAAGTAAATAATATACAAAAGGTGACAACATCCGCAACCTGGAAGTGCCCTAATAAAAGAATATTACATACAAGTTTTTACATGAATGAAAATGAAAAACACTTATCTCACAAAAAAACCCGGCTATTCAAAACGCGACGATCCAATATAACATATCCAGCAACACATAACATCACATGTCATCAACGTAAGTAAATATGCCCATCCCAATTGTCGTTGACATATAGCAACGAAACCGGCGATATCACATATTACACTTACGGTCACAGAAAAGAAAGTGCAAAACTACAACAGTTGGAATCCGCAAACTCTTTAGACATCGCATGCCTAATCAAATGAAATACTTAGACATCGCATGCCTAACAATTATAAACCCCGCATTTTAGTCTCATTATCGAAAACTCTTTTCAATATCAAGTCGGGCAATTCAACAGGATTCCCGGCATTCAGATCGAATGCTCGTCGCAAACTTTAGTAGGCGGCCGCACCCCCGATACCGTCGACGAAGTGCACCAAGGCGGAACACCGCTGCCGCGATCACCCGAACGGATGCTTTCGGCGACGGGGTTCTCCTACAGTCACTTGGTCGGGGCTATGGGGCATAGCTGTCTATTAAGTTTACCCGGCGAGTATCCGCGTACGCTACGTGATTGCGACGGACTTTTGATCACATCAAAATCCTGTGGCAACCGATCAAGTGAGACTAAACTGCTATGTTTATAACATTCATTCAGTTATCTCATAACTACATGTGGATTCCAAATATTGTATCACATTCCGGATAAGATAGAAAATGTTAAACATTCCGATCGAACAATCGAACACCCAAGTTTTCCCGAAACAGCTCAACACATGAAATAAGTTCAAAGACATTCACTTCATGCCTCAGTACCAACGGTCCAGCCGTAGAAGGATCAAGCCAATGCCTCACATGTGGCACGCCGTACTGCCCCAAACCCTAAGGTTCAAAGGGCGGTTCAAGACGGTCACATAATCGAGTTAAGGTTTGTTGTCTTCTAGAGGGTCCATTGCGTTACTTGCACTACTTAGAACGTTATTAAACCACGGAAAGATCCAACACTTGGAAATTTCCCGACAGGGGAAAAGGTGGGTATTTATATCTGGTCGAACTTTTTAACATATTCAATAATTATCCGGAAAACACAAAGACGAGATTATACAATCCGATCGAATCCACGAGTTCCTAAAACAACCCAAGAAAACTCAACTGTTGAGTAAAAAATAAAAATTCGTAGAAGACTCAGCACTTCCAGACAAGAATTACTGTGCAAGCCACGTGGCCTAACTCACCAATATGGCCGCGGAACCGCCGCGAAAGCCAGGGTGGGGCCGCGGTTCCGTGGCTCTTTGGTCAAGTTAGCGTCACATGCTTCACAGTAACTCTTACAATTCCCTGCTGAATTTTTTGGCAATTTTTAATTCACAAAAATCCACATTTTCAGAAAATGTACAAAGAAGGGTTATACATTAGGGTTTCGTGTTCGATCGGGTTTCTAACTTCGTCAACGCATCGCCTAAGGCTCTAGTTAGGCTCTGATATCACTGTAGGGTTCCTAGGAACACTAATGAGGTCTCACAAGGCATTAACCATGCCAATTTCAAAGATTTCATGTGCCGAGAAACCCTAATACGGATCGTTAACTAGAAATTAGGCGAAACATGCAACTAGTTAACAACTTAACTAAGGGTGAACGAAAATACAACCTTTGTAGATCCGGTCCTCCACCTCCATAGCTCCGTGTTGATGTCCCCTCGCTGTGATCCTAGGATCTCGAACTCTAGTGTTGATTTCATCAGAGAAATGGGCGGGCTAGGTCGTCGACTTCGATGCCGAAGATGATCTACGTCGAGGCAACACAAGATCAAGCTCCAACTTCACCAAGTCATGAAACTTGTGAAGAAAACACCCTATACTACATGGCAAGTGGTAGAGAATGAAAAAATAGGAAGTGGGTTCACTTTAGAATTGGATTTCTCACTCTTTTTCTCATGTTGCCTTTAATGGTAGCAAGCTTTCTTCTTGTTGAAGAAGAAGAAGAAGAAGAAGAATATGATAAGAATTCTTGGAAAATAGAAAATAAGTGATTCTTATCATAATGCAACCTTGGGTTAGATTAACAAGTGTAGAGAATAAACTAGGGTTAGGTGAATGGTTAGATTTAGCAAAAGAAACAAAATGGTCAAAGCTTCTTGAAGCATCAAAGATAAAACAAACAAGCCACCATTTTATTTTCTTTTGCCAAAAAGAATAAAGTAAATAAATGAGTAAATGAAAACCCTAACCATTAACCTAATCATAGTTTAAACCAAACATACACCCAAATTTTCATGTATCATCAAACATGACACAATCTTGTGCACAAAAATATATCACATATACAATGTGCACAAACAAGTGAGAAAAACATCTTAAGTGAACCAATATTAGTTAATGTAAAGTAATATATCAAATATATAATTATACATTAAATCATTAAATCAACACTTGATTTAACGATCCGGTCACATTGCATATGACCGACTAATATCCAATGTATTGACTTATCGAATCAATCCTCGATTCGATAACTAGGTTATATCGCATACAACCAATCGATACATTCATCACGAGAATAGAATACGGTATCACATACACGCATTATTCTCGGTCCCGCACATATCTCATATGCGCTCCTATTTCGTTTCGCTTGAGCCAGGAAACCTCTGTGTAGGACTCTAAAGACTCGTCAATACGCCGGCAGCAGGTGATGATCATATCAAACACCCATAAGCCGAAAGCGGTCTGCTAAACTTAACGGCCACCCGGGTATTGAGCGATCAGAAGATCGAAGAGCAAGCCCTCTCACACTCCTGTGAATCCAACCAGTAACATTTACCGTACAGTCCGGTCTCGTCGTCTGATATGTCGCATATCTTGCCTAGGGGTGGTAAACGTCAGACCCCAATAGCTCGATAAGTCGTGTCGATATGAGGTCTATAACAGTTCGAGAAACTACTGGTAACACTTACCAGTAAATCTCAGCAACCCTGGCCAGGGATTTCCGGTTATAGCCAATCGAACACAGCGCAACATCAACTCCCTATACCGGGAGAGACGAATCCCCTCCTATCGCTCATTGCCTCCATGTGATTCAGGAATGTACCCAAAAACCACCGTTTTGCATGCCCTCTTGGACGTGGTAAGGTGGAAATCAAAGCACAGTGGGAATCACACAAGACTCTATGACGATCTCGGGTCTACAGACTAACCTGTACCAGTGTCACCAGAGAACTGCCATCTGACGTAAGGTATAATACCATCTGGGAGTTCTCGGCGAGTCCGTCCAGTGTACCCAGTCTCCACTGAGCACCCGTATATCATCTCTGATGTCAAACACCAATGGATATGGGATCATCCATCGCCTATCTGTATGGGTCGAGAAGATATACGCTAGTCTACTCTGGTATATCGATGCCCTGTCTCGATACACCCACGACTAGGGACCTTGAAGGATGTACTTATGGACTACCATGTCCCCACTAGTATGATCCGCATCATAGTCCAGGTAGTCAAGTACACATCCTAAGGGTTTACCAACATGTAACAGAGAGACAATCAGTATACACGTTAAGGTAAAGAGTAACCAGATAGCATACTATCATGTCGAGCAAGAAAGTCCTCCCTATATATATCCCAGCATCCACTACAATATACATCCTATGTACAGTAATGGCCTCTAGGGCATACATATAACTAACAATTCTAAACTTAGAAATATAAACCTTTTAGCTCTAAACTAGTTGTCATGACAAGTATTGTAAAAACTTAGTTTAAAGAGAGTATTTTAACTCTAGATGTGGATGAAGGAAAGTTCCAAGCTTGGAAGATGGCCTCAAAGTGCACACTAGATCACATCTTCATATGTAGGATGAGAATTTGGACATTTTTTGTGAAGGTCTTAATGAGTTTTAAGGGGTTTTGTGTGGGTATTTGTGGTTTAGTGGGAGGTGGAGGAGATGGAGAATGAGAAGGAGGAAAGGAAGAAGAGGATGATGTGGAAAAATGACATGAACATGTGAGATTGTGAGGCAACCATAACCCCCCCCCCCCCGCTCTCTTTCTCTCTCTTGCCAATATTTTATTTTAAAATACTCACCATACCTCCATGTCTCTCTCTCATTCTCATTTTCTTTTCTTTTTCTTTTGAAATTTATAAAACCATCATAAAAGCACAAGTGAAATGTTACCCCCCCCCCCATTAAGCATGTCATGCACACTAAGCATGGTTTAGCAAAAATAACTTGGTTTACTATAGTAAATAGTAAATCACTAATTAATTTTAACCTTAAAATTGTATGGATATAATTATATACTAATTTATGAAAAGCCCAATTAAATAAATACTTTCGTAAATAATAATTCATTTTAAATTCCGATTATTTTCCGAAAATAGAGGTATATAATTATACCAATTTACGAAAACTCAAATCCATACCCGATATATATCCATAAAACTCATTATATTATTATTTAAATTCTAAAATAATATTTTCCATTTTCTAAAATGTTACAATATTCCCCACTTAAATATATTTGGTCCCCAAATTTAAATTTAAACCCCCAAGTCTTAAAACATTTCAGTAAAACAAATCAATAGAGCTCCAAAATCATGGACAAATTAGAAATATCATAGCACAACGGGTGCGCTTGAAAACAAGGTACAAAACTCAAATAGGCAAAACTCCGACAAGTGTCACGCGAATCATACAAGCTACGATGAATATTCAATTTGTGAAATCAACCATTTAAATCAAGCATAATATAATCAAGGCTATAGTACGTATACAGTACGCGTCCATGTAAAATCATCTAAGTAACTGAAAAATGTATGCATGAAAAATACTTTTCAAATCGCTGTATAATGCGTATATTATGACACAAATAGCGGACATTCATTTATGAAGATATATATATATATATATATATATATATATATATATTGTAACACCCTGGCACATTTATACTATATATTTTGGTATTTTAAATCTTATGGTAAAATTCTTTGCTATTGTTGCTATTAGGTTGCGAATAATACAATTAGTAGCTGTGGTCGTCATCCGACCCGACCCGCATGTTTGAAACCCTATATGATGGAAGGTTGTATCCAATATTTGCTAGTACAGTGAATCCATGCAAATCTAGAATATATATATATATATAATATTTTAAGCTCTACATATCACTTTATAATACAAGATATAAACAAATGATGTCCTTTTCCATCTAGTCTCGCATGGCAAATTACCCCTGTAGGGTTCCTGGGCACGCTAATGAAGTCTCACAAGGTATCAACCATGCCAATTTCAAATTTTATGGGTGCCGAGAAACCCTAATACGGATCGTCAACTAGAATTTTAGGCGAAAAGTAAAACTAGTTAACATCTTAACTATAAGAAAGAGGCTACAACCTTTGTAGATCCGGTTATCCACTTTCTTAGCTCCTTGTAGTTGTCCCCTCGCTGTCCATCTCGGATCCGAGACTCTCGCATCGGCTTCATCGGAGAAATAAGCGGACAAGTCGTCGGCTATGATGCCGAAGATGATCTACGTCGAGGTTGCACAAGATCAAGCTCCAACTTCACCAAGTTGTGAAACTTGTGAAGAAAACACCCTATACTACTTGGCAAGAGGTAGAGGGTGAAGAAATAGGAGGTGGGTTCACTTTAGAATTGGATTTCTCACACTTTTGCTCAAGTTGCCATTGATAGGCTTAAGCTTTCTTTCTTGATGAAGATGATGAAGAAGAAGAAAGAATATGATAAGTCTTGAATTAAAAGAATAATGAAAATGAAATACTTATCATATCCTAACCTTGGTCAAGTGTAGAGAGTTAACTATAGTTTAAATGAGTGGTTAGGGTTAGGAGAAGAAGACAAAGTGGTCACTTGGTCAAACCTTCATGAAGCTTCAACAAGCTTCATAATAAAAGGAAACCATTTTGTTTTCTTATATCTTTTTCTCAAAAAGGAAAAGATAAATAATTAAGTGAAAATAAGAAACCCTAACCATTCACTAAACATGGTTTAAGTCTTTACACAAATCCAAGTGAGAATGTATCATCAAACATGATACAATCAAGTGCACACAAAATATATCACATATACAATGTGCTATACAAGTGAGAAAATCCCTTTAAAGTGAACCAATACTAGTTAATGCAAAGTAATATATAAAATATATAATTATACATTAAATCATTGAATCAACACTTGATTCAATGATCCGGTCATGTCGCACATAACCGACTAGTATACAATGTATCGATTTATCGAATCAATGATTCGATAACTAGGTTATATCGCATACAACCAATCGAAACATTCATCGCGAGAATGGAATACGGTATCACATACACGCATTATTCTCGGTCCTGCACATATCTCATATGCGCTCCTATCTCGTTTCGCTTGAGCCAGGAAACCTCTGTGTAGGACTCTAAAGACTCGTCAATACGCCGGTAGCAGATGATGATCATTTCAATCACCTACAAGCCGCAAGCGGTCTGCTAAATGTAACGGCCACCCGGGTATTGAGCGATCAGAAGATCGACGAGCTAGCCCGCTCACACTCCTGTGAATCCAATCAGTAACACTTACCGTACAGTCCGGTCTGTTCGTCTGATATGTCGCATATCAAGTCTAGGGGTGGTAAACGTCAGACCCCAGTAACCGATAAGTCGTGCCGATGTGAGGCTCATAACGGGTCGAGAAACTACTGGTAACACTTACCAGCAAATCTCTGATCAGCCCTGACCAGGGACTTCCCTGTTACAGCCAATCGAGCACAGCGCAACATCAACCCCCAATACCGGGAGAGACGAAACCCCTCCTATCGCTCACTGCCTCCATGTGACTCGGGACTGTACCCAAAGACCACCGTTTTGCACGCCCTCATGGACGTGGTAAGGTGGAGATCAAAGTACAGTCGGAATCACACAAGACTCTATGAAGATCTCGGGTCTACAGACTAACCTGTACAAGTGTCACCTGAGAACTGCCATCTGACGTGAGGTATAATACCATCTGGGAGTTCTCGGCGAGTCCGTCCAGTGTACCCAGTCTCCACTGAGCACCCGTATACCATCTCTGATGTCAAACACCAATGGATATGGGATCATCCATCACCCATCTCATGGATCGAGAGGCGTATACGCTAGTCTACACTGGTATATCGATGCCCCGTCTCGATACACCCACGACTAGGGACCTTGAAGGATGTACCTTTGGACTACCATGTCCCCATTAGTATGATCTGCATCATAGTCCAGGTAGTCAAGTACACATCCTAAGGGCTTTATCAACATGTAACTATAAGACAGTTTAAAGAGACTAGTAAACATGTTAAGATAAAGAGCAACCAGATAGCATACTATCATATCGAGCAAGAAAGTCATCTCTATATATGTCCAAGCATCCAATATAATATACATCATCTGTACAATACTGGCTTCTAGGGCATACATACAACTAACAATCTCCTACTTGCACTAGGGCCAGCTGCTCTAGTATCGCATACCGAGCATCCCGAAGAGTCTCTCAAACTGTATCTGGGGAATGGCCTTCGTGAGTGGATCCGCCGTGTTGTTCTTCGTGTCAACCCTCTTGACCTCGATCTCCCGGCGATCAACTATCTCCCGGATCAGGTGATACCGCCTCAGAATATGCCTGGATCGCTGATGGGACCTGGGTTCCTTGGCCAAAGCCACCGCTCCATTGTTATCGCAATACAAAGGTATTGGATGCTCAATGGATGGAACCACACCAAGTTCAGTAATGAACTTCTTGATCCAGACAGCCTCTTTAGCAGCATCGTTGGCAGCGATGTATTCAGCCTCCATCGTCGAGTCTGCCACGATTTCCTGCTTGGAACTCTTCCAGCTAACCGCCCCTCCGTAAAGGGTAAAGACAAATCCCGACTGCGACTTAGAGTCGTCCTTATCACTCTGGAAGCTCGAATCGGTAAAGGACTCCACTTGGAGTTCTCCGTTACCATACACCAAGAGCATCTCTTTAGTCCTTCTCAAATACTTGAGAATGCTCTTCACAGCTGTCCAGTGACTCTCTCCAGGATCAGCTTGATACCTGCTCACTACACTTAGTGAGTATGCAACATCGGGTCTGGTACATAGCATCGCGTACATGATAGAGCCTACAGCCGAAGCATAGGGTATCCCTTGCATGCGAGCTCTCTCCAAATCAGTCTTGGGAGACATCTCTTTGGAGAGAGTGACTCCAGAGATCGTGGGTAAATTCCCACGCTTGGATTCTTCCATACTAAACCTCTTTAGTATGGTGTCAATGTACCTAGATTGGGACAATCCCAATATCCGTTTGGATCTATCTCTATAGATCCTAATTCCCAATATGCAGGAGGCATCACCAAGATCTTTCATTGAGAATCTTTGTGATAAGAAGAGCTTGACCGATTGCAGCATAGGAATATCATTTCCTATCAAGAATATGTCGTCCACGTACAATACGAGGAAGACAACCTTACTCTCTGCCACTTTCTTGTAGATACAAGGTTCATCTGGGTTTTTGACGAAATCAAACTCTTTGATAACGACGTCAAAGCAGATGTTCTAACTCCGCGATGCTTGCTTTAATCCATAAATGGATTTAAGCAGCTTGCACACCTTCCCGCTGCTCCTACTGTCTACGAAGCCCTCTGGCTGAGTCATGTACACACACTCATCTAAATCACCATTTAGAAAGGCGGTCTTAACATCCATTTGCCAGATTTCGTAGTCATGATATGCAGCGATGGCAAGCATGATCCGGATGGATTTAAGCATAGCCACTGGAGAAAAGGTTTCGTCATAGTCCACACCTGGTCTTTGACGAAAACCCTTTGCAACAAGTCTAGCTTTGAAAGTCTCCACTTTCCCATCTACACCAAGTTTCTTCTTGAAGATCCACTTGCTCCCAATGGGTTTCACCCCTTCAGGAGCAACGTCCAAAGTCCATACTTTGTTGGTGTACATGGATTCCATTTCGGACCGCATAGCATCCAGCTATTTCACTGAGTCTCTACTCGTGATGGCCTGCTCGAAGCTAGCTGGGTCATCATCCTCCATGATGCAATCCTCGCTCCCACCATCCATGAGAAAACCGTAGTATCTCTCAGGTGGGCGAGGAACCCTACTAGATCGGCGGAGAGGCTGAGGTTCGTCGGGAGTTACTGAATCCTCTGGTTCCACTAAATCTTCAGTTTGAGTTTGTGTAGCCGGAATTTCTTCCAGTTCTACCTTATCACCACTAATTTCTTTTGCAAGAAATTCCTTTTCCAAAAAGGTGGCATGTCGAGAAACAAACACTTTTTGTTCCTCTGTATGGTAGAAAAGATATCTATGTGAATGTTTGGGATATCCCACAAACTTGCATAGAACTGACCGTGCCTCGAGTTTGTCCGGATTTTGCCTTTTGATATAGGCCGGGCAACCCCATATCTTAACTCGTTTAAGACACGGTCTCTTCCCACTCCATATCTCATATGGTGTGGTAGGTACAGATTTAGATGGAACTTGATTCAATAGGTATGCTGCTGTTTCCAGCGCATATCCCCAGAAGAAAATAGGTAACTCAGCTGTGCTCATCATAGAGCGCACCATATCTAATAGGGTGCGGTTCCTCCGTTCTGATACACCGTTGTGCTGTGGTGTATATGGAGGAGTCAGCTGAGAGAGAATCCCATTCTCTTTTAGGAAGTCCAGGAATTCATTGCTCAAGTATTCACCTCCTCGATCAGATCGAAGGATTTTAATACGTTTTCCGGTTTGGTTCTCGACTTCTTGTTTATATTCTCTAAATTTCTCAAAAGCTTCTGATTTGTGTTTCATCAGGAACACATATCCGAATCTAGAGAGATCGTCAGTGAATGTAATGAAGTACGAAGAACCATCCCTGGCATGTGTAGACATGGGACCGCATACATCACTATGTATTAGTCCCAAGAGTTCGGCAACTCTCTCTCCGTGTCCCGTAAACGGAGTTTTGGTCATCTTGCCTTTGAGACATGACTGGCAAGTGTCATAAGATGAAAATTCAAACGGATTTAAATACCCATCCTTATGCAACTTAGCTAGTCGTGTCGCATTTATGTGACCCAGTCTACAATGCCACAAGAAGGATTCGTTCAGTTCTGAACTCTTCCTCTTGTGTGCGTTTGTTATACTTAGAACTGTTGATTGATTTAGAACATAATGCCATTGCACAACGTGCCTGATCCAACCAACTTTTGGTTACGGAAAATGTTCATAACATTATCCTGTAATACAAAATTATATCCCTCTTTAGTCAACAAAGAAACCGATATAATGTTGCATATCAGGTTCGGCATGTAATAGCATTCGCTCAGAACCAATGTATTACCAGATGGTAATACTAGGTGATATTCCCCGACAGTCTTAGCTGCAACAATTGCACCATTTCCAACTCTAATGTCTTTATCACCTTCTCCAAGTTCTCTACCTTTCCTAAGCCCATGTAACTGATTACATATATGAGATCCTGACCCGGTATCTAATACCCAGGACGTAGAGCAAATGGAGAAACAGTTCTCTGTAACGAACACACCCGAAGAAAATGCATCATCATGTACTTTCTTCATTCGGGTGGCATGGGAATCCTGGTATTCCCCTATATCCTGTTCATTCCTATAACTCTTATAAGAAAGAACGGAACCAACGTTCCCCAGCACAGTATAACATGCGGGTTCGGTCAATACATCCATATTATTATCTTGATTAGGGCTTGAAATGGTCGCTACCTGGAGAGAGAGAGAAGAAAACACTTTAGCGTATGCTCGTGCAAGATCAGATTGGTTATTATCTTATCTAATCAGGATGGCTCCCACTGGTTTTTATCAAATCTTCCTTCAAACCCTAAAAGGAAAGACTACCCGGGATTAATTACACACTACAAGTTCGCCAATCTTTCAGCCAGGCCAGTGTCGGTACTTTGAGGGAGGTCTCCCGTGCTTTCGCACGAACCTAATTAATGTAAACCTCATTTTCCCAGAGGCGTAACCCCGTTGACACCTTTCTAGACACCTACTTGATTAGCTAATTGCAATGTGTAAAACTCTCCCAGGAGTAACTCTTACTGGCAGTGGGTATCGGGATCCAACTATCTCATAGAAGGTATGCAATCTCATTGCAAATTTCAACACTTGAAATTCCCGATAATGCTTTTGCCCCTAGCGTCCTATGACCTTGAAAAAGGCCAACAAATCATAGGCTGCTAGTCAAGTTCAACCCGTCATTTCTTGATTGAATCAAACCCACCCGCACGGCCCTTGACAAAGGCCAACAAGGTCATACGACTACCCTGAAACAATCTGCATCACATGCATAAGCAGATAAGCACTATTCAGCTACCGCTCACTACGCCTTGACAAAGGCCAACAAACGCAGCACGAATACTAAACAGTTCTTATCTGAAATGACGGAGGGCTACGACAGGTTTTTCTGAAAACCTATTGCGTAATGAACTTGATATCGTTATAGAATCAAAATGAAGTTTTGAAATGGAGTGATTTTGAGGCTTTTCTAGTTTTGCTAAAGGGGTCACTCCCGGTGAAGAGATCGTCGGCCCTTTCCTCGTCGAATGAGGTGCGGGATATATCATATATATCACTGTGCAAAGCAGAAACTATAGAAGCAATCAAAAACAAACCGAGTGTGTAGCATCTGCCAGTTATTGCTAAAGGAGTCACTCCCGGTGAAGGGATCTCGGTCCTTTCCTCATCGAATAAGGTGCAGGGTATATCATATATACCGCTATGCAAAGCAAGAACTGTAGCTACCTGTTTTTGTTTGAAATTTGATTCTACAACATCTTAGGTTTCTTTTCTTTCATTAATCACATTAATGAAGTCCCATCATTTAAGTCACCTAAACATCACAGATAAATACGACGTACACTTATGCCATCCGCATTCGCCTGGATGTCCCCTCGTGCACCGTTAGGTTAGGTAACTAACGACAGAGCAGGGCAGGGCTAGCGCGGGTGCAAAACATAAGTAACATCTATATAATATATCATATATACTATATACTGTATCTATCACTGAACATCACATGATCACATCACAGATATCGCAGCAGAAAAAACATATGAAACATTGGATATACTGGGATGTCCGTGTTTTCAATACGAGCCAGTATAAAACACGGATTCCACGGTCGTGATGAATAGCCTATCCCACACCCCTAGACCCCTACGAGAGCGGCAAGCAACCCTACCAATTCTAGGGTTAGGAGACCCGGACTCGACTCCTCGAGATGGTCTCCCACTGGACCCTAGAACCCGGTTGCTTGTGCTCCCCTCCTTGGGTCTATCCTAGTGCAGAAAGGTAAATAATATACAAACGGTGACATCTTCCGCAACCTGGAAGTGCCCCAATAAAAGAATATTACATACAAGTTTTTTTACATGAATGAATATGAAAAACACTCATCTCACATAAAAACCCCCGGCTATTCAAACACGACGATCCAATATAACATATCCAGCAACACATAACATCACATGTCATCAACGTAAGTAAATATGCGCATCCCAATTGTCGTTGGCATATAGCAACGAAACCGGCGATATCACATATTACACTTACGGTCACAGAAAAAAAAGTGTAAAACTACAACAATTGGAATCCGCAACCTCTTTAGACATCGCATGCCTAATCAAATGAAATACTTAGACATCACATGCCTAACAATTATAAACCCCGCATTTTAGTCCCATTATCGAAAACTCTTTTCAATATCAAGTGAGACTAAACCGCTAGATTTATAACATTCATCCAGTTATCTCATAACTGTTTGTGAATTCCAATTACTGTATCCCATTCCGGATAAGATAGAAAATGTTAAACTTTCCGATCGAACAATCGAACACCCAAGTTTTCCCGAAACCGTTCAACACATGAAATAAGTTCAAAGATATTCATTTCATGCCTCAGTACCAACGGTCCAGCCGTAGAAGGGTCAAGCCAATGCCTCACATGTGGCACGCCGTACTGCCCCAAACCCTAAGGTTCAAAGGGCAGTTCAAGACGGTCGCATAATCGAGTTAAGGTTTGTTGTCTTCTAGAGGGACTATCGCGTTACTTGCACTACTCAGAACGTCCTTAAACCACAGAAAAATCCAACACTTGGATATTTTCCGGCAGGGGAAAGATTGGGTATTTACATCCGGTCGAACTTTTTAACATATTCCAAACTATCCGGAAATCACACAGAAAAAATTTGATAATCCGATCGAATCATTGATTCCCAATACAACCCCAGAATACTCTTCTGTAGAGTCACAATAAAAATACCCAGAAAATATAGTATTCAATTATATGAATTACTGTGCAGAAATCATTGGTCAAAGGCACAGTACGGCCGCGGAACCGCCGCACATACCTAGCTTGTGCCGCGGTTCCGCGGTGGATTAATGGATTTAGACCCTCGTTTTTCACAGTAATTCAAATAAGACCCAGCTTATTTTTCTGCATATTTTTAATTGACAAAAATCCAAATTTTCAGAAAATTTCCAGAGAGCAATTTGGTTTTTAGGGTTTCGGTTCGATCGGGTTTCAAACGTCGTCTAAGCATCGCCTAAGGCTCTAGCTAGGCTCTGATACCACTGTAGGGTTCCTAGGCACGCTAATGAAGTCTCACAAGGCATCAACCATGCCAATTTCAAATTTTATGGGTGCCGAGAAACCCTAATACGGATCGTCAACTAGAATTTTAGGCGAAAAGTAAAACTAGTTAACATCTTAACTATAAGAAAGAGACTAC
Organism: Agapanthus africanus; assembly: GCA_030015575.1. NCBI lineage: Eukaryota > Viridiplantae > Streptophyta > Magnoliopsida > Asparagales > Amaryllidaceae > Agapanthus > Agapanthus africanus. Next base: position 850,258,725 of record JASDDO010000024.1, read on the forward strand.
AACCTTTGTAGATCCGGTTATCCACTTCCTTAGCTCCTCGTAGTTGTCCCCTCGCTGTCCATCTCGGATCCGGGACTCTCGCATCGGCTTCATCGGAGAAATAAGCGGACAAGTCGTCGGCTATGATGCCGAAGATGATCTACGTCAAGGTTGCACAAGATCAAGCTCCAACTTCACCAAGTTGTGAAACTTGTGAAGAAAACACCCTATACTACTTGGCAAGAGGTAGAGGGTGAAGAAATAGGAGGTGGGTTCACTTTAGAATTGGATTTCTCACACTTTTGCTCAAGTTGCCATTGATGGGCTTAAGCTTTCTTTCTTGATGAAGATGATGAAGAAGAAGAAAGAATATGATAAGTCTTGAATTAAAAGAATAATGAAAATGAAATACTTATCATATCCTAACCTTGGTCAAGTGTAGAGAGTTAACTATAGTTTAAATGAGTGGTTAGGGTTAGGAGAAGAAGACAAAGTGGTCACTTGGTCAAAGCTTCATGAAGCTTCAACAAGCTTCATAATAAAAGGAAACCATTTTGTTTTCTTATATCTTTTTCTCAAAAAGGAAAAGATAAATAATTAAGTGAAAATAAGAAACCCTAACCATTCACTAAACATGGTTTAAGTCTTTACACAAATCCAAGTGAGAATGTATCATCAAACATAATACAATCAAGTGCACACAAAATATATCACATATACAATGTGCTATACAAGTGAGAAAATCCCTTTAAAGTGAACCAATACTAGTTAATGCAAAGTAATATATCAAATATATAATTATACATTAAATCATTGAATCAACACTTGATTCAATGATCCGGTCATGTCGCACATAACCGACTAGTATACAATGTATCGATTTATCGAATCAATGATTCAATAACTAGGTTATATTGCATACAACCAATCGAAACATTCATCGCGAGAATGGAATACGGTATCACATACATGCATTATTCTCGGTCCTGCACATATCTCATATGCGCTCCTATCTCGTTTCGCTTGAGCCGGGAAACCTCTGTGTAGGACTCTAAAGACTCGTCAATACGCCGGTAGCAGATGATGATCATATCAATCACCCACAAGCCGCAAGCGATCTGCTAAACGTAACGGCCACCCGGGTATTGAGCGATCAGAAGATCGACGAGCTAGCCCGCTCACACTCCTGTGAATCCAATCAGTAACACTTACCGTACAGTCCGGTCTGTTCATCTGATATGTCGCATATCAAGTCTAGGGGTGGTAAACGTCAGACCCCAGTAACCGAGAACTCGTGCCGATGTGAGGCTCATAACGGGTCGAGAAACTACTGGTAACACTTACCAGCAAATCTCTGATCAGCCCTGGCCAGGGACTTCCCTGTTACAGCCAATCGAGCACAGCGCAACATCAACCCCCAATACCGGGAGAGACGAAACCCCTCCTATCGCTCACTGCCTCCATGTGACTCGGGACTGTACCCAAAGACCACCGTTTTGCACGCCCTCATGGACGTGGTAAGGTGGAGATCAAAGTATAGTGGGAATCACACAAGACTCTATGACGATCTCGGGTCTACAGACTAACCTGTACAAGTGTCACCTGAGAACTGCCATCTGACGTGAGGTATAATACTATCTGGGAGTTCTCGGCGAGTCCGTCCAGTGTACCCAATCTCCACTGAGCACCCGTATACCATCTCTGATGTCAAACACCAATGGATATGGGATCATCCATTGCCCATCTCATGGATCGAGAGGCGTATACGCTAGTCTACACTGGTATATCGATGCCCCGTCTCGATACACCCACGACTAGGGACCTTGAAGGATGTACCTTTGGACTACCATGTCCCCACTAGTATGATCTGCATCATAGTCCAGGTAGTCAAGTACACATCCTAAGGGCTTTATCAACATGTAACTATAAGACAGTTTAAAGAGACTAGTAAACATGTTAAGATAAAGAGCAACCAGATAGCATACTATCATATCGAGCAAGAAAGTCATCTCTATATATGTCCAAGCATCCAATATAATATACATCATCTGTACAATACTGGCCTCTAGGGCATACATACAACTAACAACCCCATATCAGGTTGTTGCGCCTATATATCATGTTCATATCCTAAGAGATAAACAGCAAATAACTTAAATTCCTCACGAATATTTACGTAGATTTTAGTGGGGGTATGGGTATTTAATTATAGACATTTGCATTATAGTTAAAATCTTACGTATGTTCTTTATATTTAAAAACTATATTTTTTGAAGGGATACGGGTAAAATTTGGAGTAATCTGGTATTATCTGTAAAAATCCTTCAATATATATATATATATATATATATATATATATATATATATATATATATATTATTCCTTAATATTCCTATAACTATATATATATATATAATTTATTATATAAAAAAACTCTGTCTCCCCCCTCGTCGCATTCTCTCTCTCCTCTCACTCTCCCTCTCACGCCGAACCCTAACCTGTGCGATACACCTCGTCACCGTCCCCAACTCGTCATCGTTCACCCCTCCTCGTCGTCATCACCACCCGCCCCATCTCCTCCTCTTCCTTGTCCTCATCTCATCCTCCTTTCCCAAAGGCTCATCTGCGTCGACCCCGACGCCAAGAACCCACCTCCTTTCCCCTCGTCGACCTCGCCGCCTGACCAAACCACCACCCGCACCCTCCATCACCTTTCTCTTCACGTCAATATCACCAGAGCACCCACACGAACACCGCACCTTCCCTTTCTTCTCCTTCTCGTTCCCCGATCACCATCCAACACCTCATGCCCACAACACCTCACCGTCGACCTTGTCCTCATCTCCTCGTCGACGACCCTATCATCTCCTCTCCTCACCGTCGACGAGACCCAGAACTCTCATCCCCGACTTCTTCTTCTTTCCTTCTCTCTCCCTTACCGCCGACCAACCCAACCTCCTTGTCCCTTCAACCTCGCCGCCGACCGCGTCTCCTCATCACATCATCGCCGACCATCTCCCTCTTCTTTCCTCACCCATGTTAAAACCCTAGAACCACATCGTCTTTTTCTTCTTATTTTCTTTTCTCGGTCTCTGATTTGTGTTCGCCGGAGTTGCTCACGTCGTCGACGATCCAGACGACCCCACTCACCGTCGCCGTCTACTCCAGTCACCACGTCACGCAGTTTCTCAGTTCAGATCAAGTCCTACGTACATGGGTTTTGCATCGTGTCGTTGTTCGGTGTTTGGAACATGGTATCCGTATATTCGTCATGAGATTTCGATCAGGCAAGTTCTAAATTTGCAACATGCTATTTTGTTATATCAATATTTATATGATTAATTATATGACATGTATTTTAATGTTCAGCAAATATTATCAATTTACAGTTTCATAGCAAAGTCTGTATCCGTACCAATAATGGTTTTATCTAGTTGAATGTTGGTTTACCACAACATTATTATAATTTTATATCAGTTTAGCAATCTTTATCTAGATTGTCATATACCTGGTAGCAGACGTAAAACTATTATTACAGATAGACACATATACATCCTGGACATTAGTTATGTTTACCATATTTAGATATTGGTTACGGTTTTTCATCTAGTATTTATTTTGTTTAATATACACTGCCACAAGACATTACTAGACCTGTTGCTTGGATTATTACTAATGCCAACAATCCTGACTTATTGTCCTAACGGACGTAGCTTGTTGTCTACATAGACAAGACATGTACTTGCTTGATCTTGTGTAGGCATTAGATTGATATCATCAATACCTGACTTAAACACAAAACCTGGGGGTAAGGGGAAATCAATAATGAAACATGACTTGTAACTCAACAGTTCGATACTTTCCAGAGACTGATCAGTCAATATGGGCTTCGGCCCCGGAATGATGATGCTGGCATCATTAGTCAATACAAGATACCCTATTATTGCTGTTTAGCATCACGTCTCGGATTCAGCCCCGAAGGTCCTGACCGTGGTCTCGGGCACGCATGAGATACTATTGAGTTATATCGACGATTCCATTTAATTGATTACAAAGATTTGTAGAATAGATAACCTGGAAGCACAGACATTAGGATACACATCACATACATATGGCTCATTGTTTTATACCTATGTTTATTATTTACACTCATAGCATCCTATCCTGGTTATTACTATTATTTTTTATATTTATGACGCACCGACGTCTGGGTTTTTCATGGCCCATTTCCTTTGAATTTGTCGCAGGATGATCAGGAGTATTTTAGCAAGCAAGCCGAGCAATGAGGAGCTAGATGTTTAGTTTTAGAGATACTTAGTTTATTTTATTTCCGTAGTTTTATTTTATCGATGTGATCCTATAAGGGACGTGTTTCAGATATTATTCTTTACTGGATCTTGATTCATTTCCGCTATATATATTTCTTGACTTTTATCTACTGTGGCAGATGGACATATGTTAGTTAGATTTTATTTACTGTTCTTGATATCTGATTGGCAGCCGTAATGTGACTATGGAAGGATTATTCTTAGCCATTGGTAGCATGGTTGGCTTTGTCGCGTGCCGTATTTACGTATTTTAATAAGCGGGACGTAACACACACACACGTTTCGTTTAAGATATATGTCCCGCCTTTTGAAAATAATTTAGAAGGGTTTTCCTTTTTGCAAAATCTTGTGTTGCTCACTGACACGTAGGAAAATAATGAGACTAGCTTTTTTGAAAACCTTTTATGTATGTATCGGTATATGCAAAAACATTTAGGTACTGTCTCTCAGACCAGTCCTGCTCGGCTGCTATATAACATAATATATATCATAAAAATGTGATACTCGAAAAAGAAATCCACATCAACAGGTGTGCACGAAAACCAACCTACGGTGACTGGCGTGCACGAAACCGAAGTCAAAACCAAGTGCAACAAATGTGCACAAAAAAACAAAAATCGAGTGCAATGGGTGTGCATGTCTGTCAAGTGCAACGGGTGTGCACGAAAGTATCTGTCAAGTGTAACAGGTGTGCATGACAACAACATCAAGTGCATCTAGAGTGCACGAACATCTCAATCAAGTGCAACTGATGTGCATGAAAATCTCAATCGAGTGCAACTAATGTGCATGAAAATCCTTAAGTGCATCAAATGTGCACAAAACCACATCAAGTGCGCCGAGTGTGTGCGCAAATCTAAATCAAGTGCATCTGGTTTGCACAAAAGCATCTAGTGTAATAGGGTGCACGAAAATCAATATCAAGTGCAACTGATGTCCACGAAAATCTTAATCGAGTGCAACAGTGTTAGTGATATATGCCCTAGTAGCCATTATTGTATAGTAATAGATTGTATATTACATTTTGGAAGCTTGGGATATATACAGATATAATAATAGTCTTGCTCAATATGATAGTATGCTATCTGGTTTGAGTCTATCTTAACATGTGTATATGTATCTTTTTACGTATCGTTAATACATGTTGATAGAGCCCTTAGGATTTTTGCTTAACTACCAGCGTTATGATGGCCGTCACATTAGTGGGAGCTGGGTAGTCTATAAGAACATTCTTAAACTTTTCCCTACTAGAAGGATTATCGAGACCAGGCATCGATACTCCAGAGTATACTAGTGTATACGCTTCTTATCTTAGTCAGGGGAGATGGCATGTCCCGCGGCCATTGGTATACGGTACTAAAGATAGTATACAGGTGCTCATTAGATTATGAGTTACACTGGTCGGACTCGCTAGGAACTGTTGGTTGGTATTATACCTATCGTCAGATAGCAGTTCTCCGGTGACATGAGTACAGGTTAGTCTGTTGACTTGGCATCACTATTCTTCTCGAGTGTGTTCCCACTGTACTTAGATTACTACCCTACCACGGCCCACAGGTTGTAGTTGAGTATAGCCCTAAAATACTTGGAGGTGGTAGGGGATAGAAGGGATTCGTCTCTCCCAGTATTTAGGAGTTGATATCGCGCTGTGTACGGTTGACCAATGCTAAAGGTTCCTGACCAGGGCAAGTGAGATTTACTGGTAGGTATACCAGTAGTTTCTCAGGTTGTATTGGGCTCTACACCGATATGACTTGTCGCGCTATTAGGAATCTGACGTTTACCACCCTCTAGGCCCGATATGTGATACTCTTAGACGAACAGACCAGATTGTACGGAGAATGTCACGTATAGGCTCGGTAGGGGTTCGGACAAGTTCTCTTGTCGATCTTTCTTTCGACAGATACCTGGGCGGCCGTTACGTATAGCTAGTGCCACTAACGTGTTTTTGGTTAAACCCACTGCTAGCGTATTGTCGAGTCTTTAGAGTCTTATACGGAGGGTTTTCTGGTTTAGTGAAATGGGTATTTCGATACGCTCGGGTGCTGGATTGAACATGTGTATTTATACACGTACTTTAATCGGATGGTTTAGTAGTACTAACAGGTTTGAAAGATAGCCAGCTTTGATGCTAGTATTATATTTCTCTCTTTTGGGTATTTGTATTTTAACACGAATATGGTATTTATACGAATACGTGTATTTGTATAAATACGGGTGTTTGTGCTTTGATACAAATACATGTATTTCTTTCTAAATATGAATACGTGTATTTTGTATTTTCGCTACATATATGGAATTCGTATTTTAGTAGAAATACGGTATATGTATTTATTATAAATACGAGTTTTTGGTATACTTGATTATACACATACAAGTATTTGTATTTGTATGTATATCATGGTGAGGTGGCTTCTCTCTACACTCTCTTGTTCTCATCTCTTCTAGAGTTGTGTGGGCTTATGACTCACACTAGTGAGTCACAACCCACTCAACCACTTGTTTTGTTTTATGCATGAAGAGATAAAAATTGTGAGAGTGAGGATTTTATTATGGTTATGATATTTTCTTGAGTTGCCATTCTCTTCATCATCTTCTTCCTAATTTTCTCTACTTGAGTTTTGAGAAAGAAAAGAGAGTATCTTGTTTCACAAACTACACCCTCCTAAGTATCTTGTCCTAGAAAGACTCAATTTTTAGTTGCTTCAGTTGAAGTTATCGTTTGAATCGGCATCCTCGGGTGGATCGTCTTTGACGTGGGAAGTTCGACCTCGAGAGCTCGATCCGAACACCTAGGAGCTTGAGGAGTGAACCTTTCAAGACCTGAAAGACCGTCTACAAAGGTTGTATTACTAACCCAGTAGTTAAACCCCTAGTTAATTAAGTTTAGTTTAGTGTTTGGGCTTGTATTCTAGGGTTTCAAGTGTATTGTGCTCAAGATTTTAAAGTTTTTGATTCTGCAAACCTGTAGTAGTCACGGCAAGGAGCTTCATACACTTATACTGGAATCAGAGCCTACCTAAACACTTAACTAATGGTTTAGACGAAGTTTAGAGTTTCGAAACCGAAATAACTCCGTATCGGTAAATCCAATATCCAAGTTGCTGTCGAATTTTTTGGAGCCTCTAAAATTTTTTTAAAACAATTGTAGAATGCTCTTTATGATGTAACTAGAACACCAGAGAAGAACGAGACTATAATTCAAAAATTCAACTACCAGATTTCCTCAAAATCCCGCTTTAGGCGGTTTTACTATAACTTTTGGTATCGTGCTTCTTGTGGTGTTTTGTACTTTTGGATTTAGGACTTATGGTATTGTTTGATTTTGCCCAGATTTCCTCTAGTGTTATTTTTGTGCTTGGGCAGTACGGTGTATTTCTAAGTCTAAATTTTAGCATCGTTTATTCGCTTTGTGTTCGTATATGTGTTCTAAACGTCGACTAATTGCTATACGTCGATTAGTAGGGGTTGCACATATCTAGTATCTTTTTTGCAGTTTGTGGATATGAAGTATTGGATCGTCATGATTGAATAGCCAGGGGATGTGAGAAGAGTGTTCTTTTCTTTCATTCATGTATTTGTAAATGTGGTGTAATATTCTTTTGCAGGGCACATCGTTTGTAGCCACCGTTGTATTATTCATTTACTTTCCTGCACCTAAGATAGACCCAAGGTAGGGAGCACAAACTACCGGGTTCTTGAACTGTCGAGTGGCCTACTCATTTCATTGAGAGAGGTTGCTTCACTTCGGGGATTTGGCGGGTAGTTTGCCACACTCGTAGGGGTCTAGGGTGAGGGTTTGGCTATTCATCGCGATCGTGGAATCCAGTTTTCGTTAGAGGCTAAAACGAAACACGGAAATCCTAGTGTATCCAATATTTTCATCTGTGCTGCTTCTGCTGTGATCTATGATCTGTGATGACTATTATTGCGTGAGACGAATGGCTATATATAAATTATATATAATAAATGTTACTTATGTTTTGCACCCGCGCTAGTCCAGCCCCCGCACTACCGTTAGTTAAGTAACCTAACAGTGCATGACGGGACCTCGTGGCGAATACGGATGGCATAAGCATACGTTCTATTTTTGTTTCTTTCTGCAATGATAGGGTTAAATGATGGGACCGCATTAATTTTGATTAATGCAAATAAAACAAACCAAAAGTTTAAATCATTGGAACAATTTAAAAACCACTCGGTTTTCTTTAAAATTAACTTTTAAATGCGGAGCCTAAACTACTCCTTTTAAAAGCTATCAGGTTCCTTCGACTATATCAACTTCATTACGTTCACGGTTTTCTCCAAAACCAGTCGTAGCCGTCCGTCATTTCAGTTGGGTATCCATTAGTATTCAAGCTATGTATTTTGACCTTCATCAAGGTATAGTGATTAGTAGCTATTGGATATTCATATGTAGCATCAATAGATGCATTAATCTAGGACAGGCATAGAGCTATTTTGGCCTTCGTCAAGGGTTTGTACGAATGGATCTACGTTAACCTGGACAATGACGGGTAGAACTTGACTTGTGTTTTATGATATTTTGGCCTTCGTTAAGGTTATAAGCGCCTAGGGAAAAAATCCACATCGGGGGTTTCAAAGAAAAAGGAAACTTGCTAGTTTTGCATACCATCTGGAGTGTGATGATTTTGGTAGGATTCCATCAAAATTATCACACAATGATAGTTGGATTCCGATCCCACTATAAGTAATGATTATTATTCATTGAAAGAGTTTTTCACTTTACGATCAATGCTATAAAACAAGTATGTGTCTAGAACGGTGTTAGCTGGGCTACGCCTCCATGGAAAAGAGCTTATTTAATTAAGAAACCTTGCGAAAGTGTTGTAAAACCTCTCTCTCAGTACCGACACTAGCCTGACCGAAAGGTTAAAGAAAGAATTGTAGGGTGCGATTAATCCTGACTAATTCTTCTTTTATGGTTTGAAGGAGGATTCGAGGAAACATTGGGAACCATCCTATTTAGATAAACTAAAAACTAATCTAAACTTACAAGAGTATCATGCTGAGTGTTTTTTCTATCTCTCTCCTAATTGCAGCGACCAAGATGAGCAGGCTTAAGTTACTATTAGATAAAATTATATTGACGGAGCCAAACTATAAAGATTGGCTAAGAAATGTCCAGATGGACAAGATGGGCTACCTTCTTACTACGGAAGCCCCCGCCATCCCAGGTCCAGATTCCACCGTCGCGGATATTGAGATTTGTAAGACATGGAAATAGACGGTGTGAAAGCCAAGTGTCTCGTGCTGGTCTCTATGGATAATGAACACCAGAGACGGCACGAGAATATGGACCTTGCTTCCATATTCCTCCATACCAAAGATTTATATGGAGAGCAATCTCGTATTGCAAAATACGATACCTTGAGGAAATTATTTCAGGCGAGGTTGGCTATCGGGTCATCTGTATGGGACCACGTCCTTAAGATAATCGGCTTTATTGAAGTGCTCGCAGACCTTGGGACCACGTTGGAGAATGAGTTGTACACGGACTTGATTCTACAGTCCCTCCTCTCTACCTATGCCCAGTTTATATTGAATTTCAATATATAAGATAAGAAGGTTACACTTCCAGAGCACCTCAACATGTTGAGGAGTGCAGAGTGCACCCTGAAGAAATCCATGGAGACGCCCACTCTACTTGTTGGGGAACCTTCTTCCTCTAGATCCAAGGCAAAAGCCAGAGGGAAGAAGAATAAGGCCATCATCAAACTGAGAGACGGTGTCGGTAAGGTACAGGGAATGGCAAAGCAAAAATTATGGGGCCAACAGTAGGAAAAGAGGAATGCTTCTATTGTCATAAGAAAGGTCATTGGAAAAAGAACTACAGGGCTTGGAAAGCCAGGAACTAGGATTCAAAGCAAGTTATGGCTTCAATTTTAGGTGTATTTATGATTGAAAATCGTTTGTCAATAAACTCTACTTCCTGGGTATTGGATACCGATTCAAGATCTCATATCTGTAATTCATTGCAGACATTGAGAAGCCGTAGAGTTTTGAAGGCAGGTGATATGACCCTCGGTATTGCGAACGGAGCGAGCGTGGATGCTGTTTCCGTAGAAGAATATCATCTAGGATTGACAAGTAGGAACATTTTGGTTTTGCGTAACTGTTTTTGTGTACCAAGTTTGACATATAATATCGTCTTTGTATCTTTACTATTTAAAGAAGATTATGATTTTACATTTGTAAGCAATATTATAAACATTCACCTTAATCATAGCTTGATTGGGTCTGGTACACTAGACAATGGTATATACGTATTAAATCAACATTAAGTTTTCAATGTCCAGAACACACTCAAAAGGTATATACGTATTAAATCAACATTAAGTTTTCAATGTCCAGAACACACTCAAAAGAAAGACTCCAGAATTAAATCAAGATTTCTTATGGCATTGTAGAATAGGTTACATCAATGAAACACGGTTGACGAAGTACATAAAAAGAGATATTTGGATTCATTTGAATATCTATTTTATGCAACATTTCAATCATGTCTCAAAGGAAAGATGGTAAAGACTCCATTCACTAGACACGGAGTAAGAGCCACCGAGTTCTTGGGACTCATACACGGCAACATATGTGGTCCAATGTCTACACATGCAAGAAGTGGTTATTCCTACTTCATTACTTTTACGGATGATTTCTTAAGGTATGAACATGTATTCTTGATGAAATATAAATCCAAGGCCTTTAACAAATTACAGGAGTACAAGAATGAAGTGGAAAACAAACAGGCAAAAATATCAAGACACTTCGATCTGATCAGGATTGTGAATACTTGAGTGCCGAGTTCCTGGGATATTTAAAAGAGAATGGAATTCTCTCTCAGCTTACTCCTCCATACACAGCTCAACACAACGGTGTATCAGAAAGGCGGAACCACACCTTACTAGATATGGTGTGTTCCATGATTAGTAATGCTGAGTTACCATCATCCTTCTGGGGTTATGCACTAGAATCTGCTGCATATGTTTTGAACAAAGTTCTCACTAAGTTAGTGTATACTACTCCATATGAAATGTGAAGTGGAAAAACCCCTATCTTAAGTATCTTAAGATAAGGGGATGTTCAGCTTTTGTCAAAAAGCAGTATGCGGACAAACTTGAGGCACGATCAGTACTGTGTAAGTTTGTAGGATATCTAAGGAATTCCAGGGGGTATCTTTTCTATTACGCAGAGGAACAAAAGGTTATTGTTTCTCGGCATGCCCACTTTCTGGAGAATCGATTTCTTGAAAAAGAAATAATTGGGAGCACAATAGAACTGGAAGAAATCCAGAACCACGATATATTACTGAAACAATGGTGGAACCAGAAGTTTCAAAAGAACTGGATGTCCCTGCGCCACGCCGCAGATCTAGTAGGCAGTCTCATCCGCTCGAGAGATACTACGGTTTTCTAGTGTACGGGGATAGATAAGATTGCATCATCGATGATGATGAGCCAACCAGTCTCCAACAGGCCATTACGAGCAGAGACTCAATAAAGTGGCTGGATGCAATGCGGTCCGAAATGGAATCCATGTACACCAACAAAGTTTGGATTTTGGATGTTGCACTCAAGGGGTAAAACCCGGAGGCTGCAAATGGATCTTCAGAAAGAAGATTGATGCAAATGGACAGGTTGAAACCTATAAAACTAGACTTATAGCAAAAGGTTTTCGTCAAAGACCTGGCTTAGACTATGATGAAACCTTTTCTCCAGTGGATATGCTTAAATCCATTCGGATCCTACTTGCTATTGATGCCTTCCATAATTATGAAATTTGGCAGATGGACGTAAAGACTGCTTTTCTGAATGGAAATTCGGAAGAGTGTATTTATATGGATCAGCCAGAGGGATTCATAGAGAATAAGAGCAGCGGATGAGTGTGCAAGTTGCTTAAATCCATTTATAGATTAAAGCAGTCATCGCGAAGTTAGAATATCTGCTTTGATGAAACGGTCAAAGAATTTGACTTTATCAAAAATACAGATGAACCATGCATTTAAAGTAAGATTGTAGCGAGAACTGTGGTATTTCTCGTCTTGTACATGGATGACATTCTCTTACTAGGAAATGACATTCATATGCTACAATCAGTCAAAAGTTTCTTGTCACAGAAATTCTCCATGAAAGACCTGGGTGATGCCTCCTACATTCTTGGGATCAAGATCTATCGTGATAGATCTAAGAGGATGTTGGGACTTTCACAGTCCAGGTACATTGACACCATACTGAAGAGATTTAGTATGGAAAATTCCAAGCGCGGTAATTTACCCGCTTGTCACAAAATCACCCTCTCCAAAGAGATGTTTCCCAAGACTGATTTGGAAAGGGATCACATGAGTATTATACCCTACGCTTTGGCAGTAGGATCTATAATGTATGCCATATTATGTACTAGACCAGATGTTGCTTACGCACTGAGCATGGTAAGCGGGTATCATTCAAACACTGGGGAGAAGCACTGAATAGCAATAAAAAACATTCTCAAGTACTTGAGAAGGACAAAGGAGATGTTCTTGGTATACGACAGTAAAGACCTACAGATCGAGGTCTTTGTCGGCTCTAACTTCTAGAGTGACAAGGATGGCTCCAAATCTATGTCGGGTTATGTCTTCACCCTAAAAAGAGGGGCGGTCTATTGAAAGAGCTCCAAACAAGATACCGTTGCTGACTCGACGATGGAGGCAGAGTATGTCGCTGCTTATGACGCCACAAAAGAAGCAACCTGGATAAGGAAGTTCATTATAGAATTTCATGTGGTTCCGTCCATTGTTGACCCAATACCTTTGTATTGTGACAACAACGGGGCTATAGTTTTAGCGAAGGAACCAAGGTCCTATCAGAAGTTCAGACATATCTTGAGGTGGTATCACCTGATCAGGGAGATCATGGATCGCCAAGAGATCGAGGTGCGGAGAGTAGACACGGAGAACAACACTGCAGATCCACTCACAAAGACCATCTGTCAGACGCAGTTCAAGAGGCTATTCGAGATGATAGGTGTGCGATACGCCAATACATGGTCTTGTTGGATTACGGCAGCGCCCCGACCATCAAATCGTAGCCAAATGCGGAACAAAAATTTTTAAAACTGGCGCTACCACAACCCGATGCCCGGATCTTCCATAAACCCTAAACTAGCAAGCAATAAAAAGAGTTGGGAATGGTTATACCGAATGAACCAAGTCCTTCGGGTCTTCAACCATCATCCCAAGCTCCTAGTGGTCACGGATCGAATTTGGTTGCTGGTCTTCCTCCATCTACGATAATCCACCCAAGGGAAACGGCGCAAGCTTCAGCCTCGCCAAGCGAGGCAACCGACGCTCTAAGGTTGCTAACAATGGAAAGTGGAGATGTAGGATTATCTCACTATAATTTTTCTCTCATCACAAATGCTCAAAGTGCAACTCAAGAAGATAAATGAAGGGTAAGGAAAACAATAGCATGAGCAACCATGGAAATGGCTAAGTCTCTCAAGAGAGAGAGAATGATCAAGTGAAGGAAAAAATACTTGGATGGCATGTCAAGAATATAGCACTCACAATTTACAACCATGCAATGAAAATATCTTCTCCAATTTTCACAATAAACAAATGTGTGCCATACCTCTCTACATGCCAAGCCCATGCTCATGCCAACTCACCCTCCACCTCATTTCCCAAATTGATTTTCTAAAATGAAAATCAAATAATGAGATGGACATCTTTAGAAGCTATTCCGTATAAATACGGAATGCAACCCGGTACATGTATCGAAATATATATACACGTATTCGTACAAAAATACGAATAGCCAAGAGAGAAAATGAATAGTGAACAATAATACTACAATACATATATATATATATGCTTATATAAATTATTAAATCAAAACCTGATTTAATAATCCGGATTAATCCTAAACCGCTAGTATTATCAACCGTCCGATTAAAGTCTGTGCAGCCTGTACACATATTTAATCGGACACCTGTATGTAACAACATACGTCATCTACACCATATCGCATGAACCGTGAAAACCATCTGTGTGGGACTCTAAAGACTCGTCAATACACTGGCAGTGGGTTTAACCACAAGCACGTCAGCGGCACTAGCTGTACGTAACGGCTACCCAAGTATTGAGCGAAAGGAAGGCCGACGAGCAAACTCATCCGTACCCCTACTGAGCCTGACAGTGACAATCTCCGTACAGTCCAGTCTGTTCGTCTAAGAGTATCGCATATCGAGTCTAGGGGGTGGATAAAGTCAGACCCCTAATTACGCGATAATTCGTGTTCGATATGAAACCCATCACCACCTGAGAAAATACTGATCCTAGATCAGTAATTCTCGACTACCTTGGCCAAGGATTTCTGATGATGGCCACTCGTGCACTGCGCGACATCAACCCCCAATACCGGGAGAGACGAATCCCCGACGATCCGCTCACTGCCTCCATGTGGCTCGGGACTGTACCCAACTAAAACCTGTTTGGACGACTCCTTTGAGCCGTGGTTGGGTAATAATCAAAGAATAATAGGAACTCACATGAGACAAATGATGATCTCAGGTCGACAGACTAGCCTGTACACATGTCACCAGGGAACTGCCATCTGACAATAGGTATAATACCAACTAGCATGTTCCCGGTGAGTCCGTCCAGTATACTCATAACCCAATGAGCACCTGTATACTATCTTAGGTAAACAAACTAACACCAATGGCTTATGAGACCTGGCCACCGCCCCTTGTCGGGGTCTCGATCAGTATACACTAGTCTACTCTGGAGTATCATTGCCCGTCTCGAAACTCCCACGACTAGGGAAATTTAAGGATGTGCTTATAGACCACCCATCTCCCACGTATATGATCGCCATCATACTGCTGGTAGTCAAGCAAGAATCCTATGGGCTCTATCAACATGTAATAGTGATCTGTAATACCACCTGAAGCATGTACATGATGATAAAGACAAACCAGATAGAATACTATCATCTCGAGTAAGACTGTTCCACCATTATAGGCCCTCCTTCAATCATCGCAATCGCGTTCCTGCGATCCAATAATTGACTTGAGGGCACTATAGCCAACAATCTCCTACTTGCACTTAAGGCTAATTATTGCGATGCCGTATACTCACAGCCCGTGTGATACCGAACATCCAACTTCTTTACTAATCAGTTTCGCAAATCTCGTTCGCGATAATATTGTGTTCGAGAAATAGCCTTAATGAGTGGATCCGCTCCAATATTTCTTTCTATATCTCTCTATTTCTCAACTTCGCGGAGAAGGACCATCTCCCGAAATGAGCAATACCTGTCTTAGAATTTTTCTAGATATCTGATGAGACCTAGTTCAAAAATGAACTCCAAATCCAGCAAACTTCTTAGACTGTATCATCCACTGAATTTAATCAGCATCCTGTACCATGCCTTCTACAGTATCCGCTTGGACCACCTATCCAACATACTGTCCCTCAAACGAGGGAAAAACTATAACTCTGACAGTCACTCTGTCATCCAGGCCACCTTGGAAGCCTAAAATGATAACCGCCTCCTGAAGGAGGCTGCCGTACCATATACCAAGAACATTCACTTATGTTCATAACTGCTTCCCACCGTTTCTCCGAGATTGGATTAATATATATGCTTATTGCAACCAGTGCAAAAGCAATATCTGGTGTGGTACTTGACGTTTCATGATTAACTAAATTGCCTAAGAAAGTGATATGCTAATCATGCAGATCCCTCTCCTCATCAGTCTGAAAGACATCTCTTTAGAAAGGGTGACTCCATCACTTGTGGGTACATCACCACGCCAGGAGTCGTCCATTCTAAAACACTTTAGAATGGTGTCAAGTACCTAGATTGGGACACTTTCCAAATCTAGATCTAAAACCATAGATCTAATAACCAGAAACCCTGATATTATATTCATATCCTATGCGGAGAAACAATTTTGTGACAACCAAAGTATAACCGATCGTAGTATAGGAATTTCACTTCCTATAAAGTGCATGTCATCCAAATACCAGGACATCACACCCTACTACCTTCTTACCAGATCCATTTCCTATTCTGATGAAGTCAAAACCTATGACTGTCACATCAAAAATAGATGATCTATCTCCGCTATACCTGCTTTAGTCTATAAATAGACACAAGCTACATGTCCACTATGCTTCCGCTGCTCCTACTGACTATAACAACTCTCTGGCAGAGTCATATACACGTGCACTTCCAAAGCTAGTTTAGAACGACGTTATACTCATCTTCCTGCTGGGTCTTATAATCTAGAACAGCAGCAATAGCAAGTCTGGGTAAACAGGAACCTCCTTGTCACCGTCTCTGAGAAGACCGAAGTACTTCTCAGGTGCCTGAGGTTACCCACCAAATCTGCGGAGTGACTAATGGAATGTAGAATCCAATTGAATCCTCGGGTTCTATTAAATTTTCAGTAATCGTTTGTGGTTCTGGAATCTCTTCCAGTTCTACCATACTCCCACTAATGTTTTATGAAAAGAATCCATTTTACTAAAACTGGTGGCGAGTCAAGAACAATATAACAATTAATCTTCCAGATAGTAGAATGTTAACCCTCGTCAATGCCCGGGATAACCTACAAACTTCCATTACTGAAACGTGCCTAGAGTTTTTCCAGATTCTGTTTTTAAGCATCAGCCGGACAACTCCATATACCTTGATATGAATCCATTCTATATATCCATATAGAAACAGAGACACTAATTTAATTGGAACCAGATTCAAATCATGCAGTTGTCTCCAGTTGTCACGACCCGTAATTTAGCACGTGACCGGCACTTAAATTACGCAACATCTAAAGGCGTAACGTAAATCAAGTAAGCCGAAGACCAGAAAATCTAAACCTTTTTGCGGAAAATAGTGGGGGTGCAGTTTTGAAATAAAGGTATAATGAATCATGTTTTTCTTGAAATGCATAGCTAATAAAACATGAAAATGCAAGTGGATTATACTACAGTGAAAATATGTATCGTCTTTATAAATTTGGGCAGCACCTCCCTTGTATATTTTGATCCAAAAACATATACAGAATAATATATAGGCATCCCTAAGCGGGAGCTAGCTCTTTGCCAACTGGCGGAATCACAACCACGCAATAACATATATACGACATCCAACGGCGAAGAATCAACCCAGAAAGAACAAATAATAAGCAATACATCAAAACTCAAGAAAGCGATCATAAACCCATCGCTTTAAGTCTCGCACAAAACCCAAGTCTGACTAGGTCTACCAATATACAATTTCTAGTCTCTGATTTGATTTGATCTGATGTGATGGAGTTTATCTAGATACAATAGAATATAACAGTGCGAGAGTGGGCACGATCCAACATGTGTCCCACCTACCAAAGCAAAACACCCTGGATGAAGCTGTGTGCCAGCAATACCGCAACTGATCCCAAGCGGTCAAATCTGCAAGAACTATGGCACAACGGGGATGAGTTGCCAACTCGTGAGTAGAAAACACCAGCAAGTAGAAATCGAATAAAACAACGATTTACTAGGTCACTATATCCTGAAGGTAATACTATGATATCTAGGGTGACCACATATGCATATATGTCAACAATCGATCAATGCAATGACATATATAAATAAACATCCGACATCATATACCTGTATGCATGTGGATATCATCTACGTGTCCATCAACGACACAAATAATATCATGGAACCTGAGTGTCCCACACCGACACTCGAACATCATGAAAACATATGCATGTATATATATATGAGGATATCAACCACGTGTGTCTATCAACGACACATCAAAATCATGGAACCTGAGTGTCCAACACCGACACTTGAAACATCATGAAAACCCGTGCCCGGCATCGACACGTAAATCCTCATATCTCGGGCTCCGTCAGTCCAGATCAGCCCATATCACGAGCACGGTCAGTATCCTCCAGATATCCGCTGCGCCAAACTATCTCGGGCTCCGTCAGTCCGGATCATCCCATATCATCTCATGACTCTAGTCGGTATCCACCAGATATCCACCGAGCCCAAAACTATCACCGGTAGGTAGTGCTCCCCCTACCAGGCTCATCGTCTACATCTCGAGCTTCTTGCCCCGGGGTACCTCACCGGGTCCACCATGTACCCGCAGACGGTGCCTCCCGCTCCTCGAATCGGGTATATTCACTGATCAGAACCGAGAAAACTCATGGTGGACATCTCGAAATATCATATCAAGAGAAACCGAGTTTTAAAGCAATACATAATTCCCTTTGAAATATAACTGCGGTTCTCAAATCCAAAGATCTCACAAAAACAGCATCTCAATGCATATAACCATAAAGTACGATGTATGCAACATAGAGTAGTAATATAAGCATATCGAGTATATCATGCAAGCATGTCAAGTGATAATACTGAACAATGAATGTACTTTTACGGTTAAGAATAATATCATGATAGGGCAGTTCTACTGTGTAAGTAGCATGGCAATTACCGATGATGAATGTGTGTGAGCCGGCAATCTGTGCACGTATAACATGCGCATCAACGGTAATTGTGCAGGTGTACTAGCAATGATATCATATAACATTAAACACTGGAAACATGATAAGTATCATATGAGGAATAATCCAACATAAATATGAACTATAATAAGGTAGCCTCTTTATGTCAACGATCCCGCCTCATAGTATCAGGTGTCGCAATATCCTCGATCATCATTCTCAATTCATGAGCGCGGATCAAACATTCGGTAAACGCATCGCGTGCGGTAATCCATCGTACGGTGTCACAAACAGAGTAGGGAATCTATCATCATATTCACCAGCAAAGGTACGGATCTATAATCTCGTACGACATACCTTATCAATCACATAACATATCTATATCAATCTTATATCATGTCATCTTGCATATATGTCATATCTTGTTAATCTAAATTCATATCGATCTCGATCCCATATCGTATCATTATCAACTCCTACTTGTCCTCTTTCAATTCATACTTATCATGATTCACTTTCTCATTTCATATATCAATCCGGGTCATCTATATCTATCATCTCAATATTCCACATCATGTTATCTTATATACCTATATCATATTCTCAAGCAAATATATCCATTAGTGTCAACTTTTATCATATCATCTCTTTCTAAATCTTACTAAATCCTATAATAAGGTTATCTTAAGCTCATAGCATATCCTTTATCAAAATATAATTTATAAAATGATCTTCCATATCAATGGTTACGGGGGTGCTATACGCCATCCACCCGACTTCCCCCATAGATATAAATCTACTCACCTGCTAAACTCATCACTTAGCCGAAGTCGATGTGCTTCGTCGTCTCAGAAGTCCACGCGAAGGTATCTACAATCAATACACAATCGCAATTCTATTAAAACCAATATCCGAAAACCGATACGGCACTCGGATTGCTTACAAGTTAGAACCTATAGCCTACGCATGCAAAAACAACCAAACAACTCTCGTCGTTGACGTACAAACGTCCAACGACCAATTCAAATCTCAAATATAAAAACCAAGAATTCAAATATCGGAAACAATAGCCAAAGCACTCGCAAACAACTCCCAGATTTTGGCACAGGTAAATGGGGACTAAACAAACAAGAACATGGGATAGGTTGTAGGGTAAGTGAGCTATAGGCAAAACCACATCACCATAGGAGATAGGGGTCCGGCGAGAAGCCCTCAAAATCTAGCGCCGCCGGTCAAAGTAGGGTGAAATGGGCTCGTACTTCGGTTGTGGTCTTCTAGTGGTCTATCTAGGTTAATGGACTTATTTGATTTTCTTAAAAATATCCCAGATAGCTCCAGATACCCTGTAGGCTAACAAACTCCACAAAACCGACATGGGACAAATTATAGGTCCGTGTATCGGGTTCTAAACTCATTTCCAGGTCAGGAAATCATCTCTAAAGTCTTACAAATACTCACTACACCTCAAATTACCACTTAACAGCAACTTAGAATTTTCTAAGATCACATAACCTAATTAATTCAAATTATAAACTAAACCAGGATATTTAACATAAACACAAATCTAAAGGTGAAAAGATTACCTCATTTGGCAACTCAGGAAAATTCTTTAATTGCTCAATGTCTTCAAAATCCAAACTTGATTGTTCTAAAGGGTTTAGGATAGGTTTGTGCATGTTTTATGTGAAGGTGGCATGGGGTTTAGATAAGGAAATTGAGATGATGCATGGAGGTAGTGAGATGAAGAAGCATGAAGCAATTGAGTTGAAGAAAACAATAAGGAATGGAGAATGGGGCAGCCAAGTCTAACCTTCTCTCTCTTATGCTCACTCTCTCACTCACAATTATCCCTTACACTCACCCTCTCAACAAATATTTCTTTTGTTTCTTCTCTCTTTTGTGTCTCACTCATAACTCTTTTCTCTCTTTTCCTTTTTTTTCACAAACTCACAAGTCACAACACAAACACAACATGCACATGACATGGTGCACTAGCCATGGAAAAATATTAAAATACAGATTTGGCCAAATCACGATTAGTAGTGCACTAATCGATTTTAATCGAAATTTGAATATAATTATTTATAAAAATGCCAAAATTCGATAAATATCATTATAATAAATAAATCATTTTAATCTCCGATTATTTTCCAAATATTGGTATATACTTATACCATTTTACGAAAAACTCCTATTCGCAAATCGAATAGTTTTCACGATATATATTATTTTAATATTAAATTTCCAAAAATAATATTTTATATATCTGAAATGTTACACCAGTGCATGTCAACTAAGTGGAATGAGGCAAAGCAGCATTACTCATATAGGAATGCATCCATGTATGAGTAACCTGAAAGAGAAGCAAGTTCTCAAAACATTTACTATCAACGGAATATCATACATAAGTATCTACATCTTCGATCACCTTAAAGAATGCTGATACTTGCAACAAATGGTTCTCCACTTTATTCTTATACCTATAACTTCTCAAAACTGGGACCTTGTATTTCAACGAAATACTTGTCTAAAACTAGAGAAGTCGTGAGTAAATGGAATATAGTACGAGTACCAACCCCTTTGTCCTAATAGACACTGGACAACATAAAATATTTTGTATAAGTCCCCTGAGTTTAATAACTCAAACCTTATGCGTCGAAGATTGAAAACTGCACTATAGTTAAGAAGAATTACACCGTTGTTGAATGCACCTTACCTAATCACCAACTAATATAGGTAAATGTCATAGACATAATTTCAAAATTTTATATCTCACTTTATAAAATAAACATACAGATATATCAGTTTGAAATTGGTGCATAACAATCGGATATTCAAAACCAAATATTTGTCATCAGGCAAAAATCCAGGTGATTTCCTCAAATATCACTAATTACAACAAATTCTGATATAATGAGGATATAATAACCTAATTCCTAATATCTTACTCCCACTCACCATCTGTAACACCATACAGATGTGAGAAACAAATCTGGTAAATACATACTCTAGAGTTAGAATCTAATTGTGAAAAACAGTTTTCAATTAATATCGCACAGTCATACTGAAACATGAAAATGTTTCGAAAGAGTAACCGGGTATTCCTAGTAATGCCTCTTCCACTATCCAGATTCATGACAGTAACCGTATATTTCCTTGCCATCTCTCCAATCCCTTTATTTGTCTTTACTTATTATCTTCTGTACACCACCTTTAGGTTAAATGGTTTTCTTCCTTCCCTACCGTTCGGCACCGTCCTAAGGTTTGGAAGAAGATTATCCAATAAGCGTAATAGGTGTACCCTTCTAATCATAGGAGCCCTCACAACCTGAAAGAAGGTAAAGGGAAAAGACAATTGAATAATCCTTATTTGATTTCTTCTGAACCGGAATCCATTCTCGAACTGGAACAAGTTCCTTCGAGTTCGTATGTAACTATACGATGGATTATCCAATAAATGTGGATCTTCGTAGTGATACGGAATGTTCCGGAGAAATGCAAAGTTGAAGTAGGAGTGGCGATGATATACGCGGTTTCGTCATGAAAGATAGCAGTCGCAATTTACTTTGCCCTCTTTCTAATCCCTTTATTTGTCTTTACTTATTACCTTCTGTACACCACACTTAGGATAATTGGTTTTCTTCCTTCTTTACCCTTCGGCACCAGCCTATGGTTTAGAAGAAGACTATCCAATAAGCGTAATAGGTGTACTCTCCTAATACCAGAAGCTCATGCAACCTGAGAGAAGGTAAAAGGAAAAGACAACTGAATAGTCCTATTCATTTTCTCCAGAACTGGAAACCATCCTCGAATCTGAAACAAGTTTCTTCGAGTTTGTATGTAACTATATGATGGTCATATCCAATAAATGTGGATCTTCGTAGTGATACGGAATGTTCCGGAGAAATGCAAAGGGTAAATGTAGGAGCGGCAATGATATATGCAACTATGACAATTCAAAAGCCAATATGATTTAAGAAGGTTCGGTTAGCTTGGTTCATGAGTTTTAGTCTAGGGTCGGACCATGGTCGCTGCCAAAGAGAGAGAGAAAAAAATACTCGGCGTGCACTCTAACCTAGATTAGAATGGTTAATCACTTTATCTAATCAGGATGGCTCCCATTGTATCCTCGAATTCTCCTCCAAACCCAAAAGGAGAATTAGTCGGGATCATCTAAAATCACCCGAGTAGTAACACCTACTCATCAGTGGAAATCGGGATCCAACTATCATCGCATGATAACTTGATGGGAGCCACTCAAGTTATCACACTCCAGAAGGTATGCGCATTCCTGGCAAGTTTCCTGTATGTTTGAAACTCCCGATGTATGTTTTTACCCTTAAGACCCAAGTGACCTTGACGAGATCAACTAGTCAAAGGGTCCTAGTCAAGTTCAACCCGTCACTATCTTGATTGCATTAGACCCACCCGCACAGACCCTTGACAAGGTCAACAAGGTTGAACGACTGTCCTAACCAATCCATATATCCATGCGACGGAAAAATATTACAGAGCTACCGCACACTATGCCTTGACGATGTCAACAAACGCAGCACGAATACTAAGCAATACTAATCTAAAATGACGGAGGGCTACGGCTGGTTTTTCGCGAAAAACCTTTAACGTAATGAACTTGATATCGTTGAAGGAATCCAAGTGGTTTTATAAATATATAGTAGCGCAAACTTTTGCTAAAGAGGTCACTCCCTATGAAGGGATTTCGGCTCTTTCCTCATCGAATGAGGTGCAGGATATTCCAAATTGAATACCACGATGCAAAGCAAAAGAATTGAATATAGTGAAGTTATTACGATGACGCAAACTTATGCCCAAGGGGTCACTCCCGATGAAGGGATCTCGGCCCTTGCCTCGTCGAATGAGGTGCAGGATATTCCCAATTGAATACCACAGTGCAAAACAAAAGAGAACGTCTGTAATGTCAGTTTTTAAAAACTTGGTTCCAACAATATCATATATATATATAGGTTTGCTTTCCTTGCATTGATCAGAATCAACGCCGTCCCATCAATTAAACATATCACACCAGAAAAGAACAAAAATATGATGTACGTATATGCATCCGCATTCGCCACTGGGCCCCGTCATCACCCGTTAGGTTACTTAACTAACGACAGAACGGGGGCTGGACTAGCGCGGGTGCAAAACATATACAACATCTACTAGTATATATATGAATATATATAACAATCGTCCAAGGCATGATATAAAGCAACATCACAGAATCTCAGCCAACAACACAGAATGCTGGATAATCCTGGAGCCTCGGTATTCACTTGAGCCGCAAATGAGACCCGACGTTCCCTGTCGTGTGGATAGCCTGTGCAATGAAAACCTAGACCCCTACGAGTGCGGCAAGTTACGCGCCAATCCCAGAAGCGAGGCAACCCCAATCAACAATGTGAATGGGCCACCCAGCACTTCACGGAATTCGGTAACTTGAGCACCCCTCCGTGGGTCAACCTAGACCCCCTACGAGTGCGGCGAATAGCCGGCCAATTCTAAAGTAAGGTCCCTTTCGTCTCAACGCCATGAGATGCGGACCCGTTGCCCTCTAGAAGCCGACTATTCGTTCACTCCACCGCGGGGTAAACCTAGTACAGAAAAGAAAATAATATGTACAAGGGTAATATCGACCTTAACCCGGTCATGCTCTAAACAAATAATATGCAAACTGGCAGAGACGGCAGTCCACAAGTCGGACGCTCACCTCGCAATATCAAATGTACAAATGAAACTAAACTGTACTAACATTGCACCCAACTATCCACCACGACGATCCAGCCACAACCACAGCACAACACAGATCATCAATGTGAATGTCACGTTCGCAAACTCGTCTAAAAGAACATATAGCAGTTAGACGGGTTGTACCGCTCTAATGACATTCACGGTTGCAAATAGTAATGCATGTACTATAAACATTTAAACAGTGATAAAATATCGACTTCGAAACACCCCGAATTGCCCCCAAACCAAAAGATAATCTAATATCCAAACTGGGCAAAACAAACAATACCAATGAACCAATATTCCAGAGAATAGATAACCCTAGAAAGCTCAAGTCCGAATCCACATAAAAAAAACTGGTGTGGTCGGTCCTACCTCAAGTCTCGCCGGGTCAGATCCGGTGAAAGGGTCTCGTTTTTGTAGGGTGTTCTATATGTCTCACAAGTAGCCTTCTGCAATTGCTTAAAAAATTTTGAAGACTCTGAAAAATCGACAGAAACTGGAATAACACGGGTATTGTTTCGGTGTTGTTTCGGTTTCGATACTTTAACATTGTCTAAACTGCTAGTAATGGGTTTACGGGTTGGCTCTGTACCATATTGGGTTACGGCAGCGCCCCGGCCATCAAACCGATGCCAAATGCGGAACAAAAATTTTCAAAACTGGCGCTACAACAACCTGATACCCGGATCTTCCCTAAACCCTAAACTAGCAAGCAATATAAAGAGTTAGGAATGGTTATACCGAATGAACCAAGTCCTTTGGGTCTTCAACCATCATCTCAAGCTTCTAGTGGTCGCGGGTCGAATTTGGCTGCCGGTCTTCCTCCATCTACGATGACCACCTGAGGGAAACGGCGTAAGCTTCAGCCTCGCCAAGCGAGGCAACCGACGCTCCAAGGTTGCTAACAATGGAGAGTGGAGGTGTAGAATTATCTCACTATAATTTTCTCTCATCACAAATGCTCAAAGAGCAACTCAAGAAGATGAATGAGGGGTAAGGAAAACAATGGCATGAGCAACCATGAAAATGGCTAAGTCTCTCAAGAGAGAGAGAATGATCAAGTGAAGGAAAAATACTTGGATAGCATGTCAAGAATATGGCTCTCACAATTTACAACCATGCAATGAAAATATCTTCTCCAATTTTCACAATAAACAAATGTGTGTCATGCCTCTCTACATGCCAAGCCCATGCTCATGCCAACTCACCCTCCACCTCATTTCCTAAATTGATTTTCTAAAATGAAAATCAAATAATGAGGTGGCCATCTTCTAGAAGCTATTCCATATAAATACGGAATGCAACCCGGTACGCGTATCGAAAAACATATACGCGTATTCGTACAAAAATACGAATAGCCAAGAGAGAAAATGAATAGTGAACAATAATACTAGAATATATATATATACACACACGCATATATAAATTATTAAATCAAAACCTGATTTAATAATCCGGCTTAATCCTAAGCTGCTAGTATTATCAACCGTCCGATTAAAGTCTGTGCAGTATGTACACATATTTAATCGGACACCTGTATGTGCCAACATACGTCATCTGTACCATATCGCCTGAACCGTGAAAACCATCTGTGTGGGGCTCTAAAGACTCGTCAATACGCTGGCAGTGGGTTTAACCACAAGCACGTCAGCGACACTAGTTGTACGTAACGGCTACCTAGGTATTGAGCGAAAGGAAGGCCGACGAGAAAACTCATCCGTACCCCTACTGAGCCTGACAGTGACAATCTCCATACAGTCCGGTCTGTTCATCTAAGAGTATCGCATATCGAGTCTAGGGGGTGGATAAAGTCAGACCCCTAATTACGCGATAATTCATGTCAGTATGAAACCCATCACCACCACTTGAGAAACTACTGATCCTAAATCAGTAATTCTAGACTACCTTGGCCAAGGATTTCTTGTGATGGCCACCCGTGCACTGTGTTACATCAACCCCCAATACTAGGAGAGACGAATCCCCGACGATCCGCTCACTGCCTTCATGTGGCTCGGGACTGTGCCCAACTAAAACATGTTTGCACGACTCCTTTGAGCCGTTGGTAGGGTAGTAATCAAAGCACAGTGGGAACTCACACGAGACAAATGACGATATTAGGTCGACAGACTAACCTGTACACATGTCACCAGGGAACTGCCATCTGACAATAGGTATAATACCAACTAGTATGTTCCTAGCGAGTCCGTCCAGTGTACTCATAACCCAATGAGCACATGTATACTATCTTAGGCTAACAAACTAACACCAATGGCTTATGACACCTGGCCACCGCCCCTCGTCGGGGTCTCGATCAGTATACACTAGTCTACTCTGGAGTATCGATGCCCAGTCTCGAAACTCCCATGACTAGGGACATTTAAGGATGTGCTTATAGACCACCCAGCTCCCACGTATATGATCGCCATCATACTGCTGGTAGTCAAGAAAGAATCATATGGGCTCTATTAACATGTAATAGTTATTTGTAATACCACCTGAAGCATGTACATGATGATAAAGACAAACCAGATAGAATACTATCATCTCGAGTAAGACTGTTCCACTGGTATAAGTCCTCCCTCAATCATCGCAATTGCGTGTCTGCGATCCAATAATTGACTTGAGGGCACTATAGCCAACAGGTCTTAGTGCAAGTGGCAGATTGTTAGTGATATATGCCATAGAGGCTATTATTGTATAATACTGGATTGTATATTACATTTTGAAAACTTAGGATATATCTAGATTTAATAACAGCCTTGCTCAATATGATAGTATGCTATCTAGTTTGAGTCTATCTTAACATGTGTCTATGTATCTTTTTACGTATCGCTGATACATGTTGATAGAGCCCTTAGAATCTTTTCTTGACTACCAGCGTTGTGATGGCAGTCACACTAGTGGGGGTTGGGTAGTCTATAAGCACATCCTTAAACTTGTCCCTAATCAAAGGATTATAGATACTAGGCATCGATACTCCATTGTAGACTATTGTATACGCTTCTTATCTCCGTCAGGGGAGATGGCATGTCCCACAGCCATTGGTATATGATACCAAAGATAGTATACTGGTGCTCACTAGGTTATGAGTTACACTGGACGGACTCACTGGAACTGCTGGTTGGTATTATACCTATTGTTGGATAGCAGATCTCCGGTGATATGAGTACAGGTTAGTCCGTTGACTTGACATTATTATTCGTCTCGAGTGTGTTCCCATTGTACTTAGATTATTATCCTACCACGGCTCTAATGAGTCGTGCAAACAGGTACTAGTTGGGTGCGGTCCCGAAGCACTTCGAGGTAGTAAGGGATAGAAGGGATTCATCTCTCCTGGTATTGGAAGTTGATATAGCGCTGTGTACGGTTGGCCAATACTAAAGGTCCCTGGTCATGGCAAGTGAGATTTACTGGAAGGTTCACCAGTAGTTTCTCAGGTTGTATTGGGCTCCACGCCTACACGACTTGTCGCACTATTAGGGATCCAACGTTTACCACCCCCTAGGTCCGATATGCGATACTCTTAGATGAACAGACCGGACTGTATGGAGAATATCACCTATAGGCTCAGTAGGGGTTCAGACAAGTTCTCTTGTCGAATTTCCTTTCGACAGATACCTGGGTAGCCATTACGTACAGCTAGTGCCTGATCAGTCAAATTTATTGCACATTTGTATGGACATTTTCCCTATTATTGTTAACTACTAAAAGGTGTTATTTATAAATAAAGAACATTTGTGGGTTTATTTATAAAAAGATTATTGTCATATGTTTCTTCATTTATAATTAATATAATTAGGGAAATATATGCATATCATATTTAAATAAAATATCTATAAGATTATTTAGTATTAAAATATGCATATCATATCAAATATCATTAACCAATATTCTTAAGATATCATATAATTTATTTTGTTGGAATAATATCTCAAATAAAATAAATGCTACTAACAATTTGATTTAAGATATTGTGCAGGTATTATAATAATCAGTTCAGGTCTGAAAAATAAGTAAGAGATCCACAGCAAATCGATTCACCAAACCAAATCTGCCGAATGTTAGGAGCAAATTGAAGAATCTCGCAACGGCAGAAACTAAGAGATATATTTTCAGAATATTTTTATCAGAAGAATCTCCAAATATCGAGAAAAGAAGGCACGAAGAATTTGGAAACTCAAATCCACCAGGGGCAGCGGATCCGCGGCCAAAAGGGGCAAAGTGCGGCGGTTGCGCGGTCATATGGTGACCGTAGGATATGAAAAATCAAGGGCTTGATCGTCTTTGCACACACTTCAATATGACGTCTAGGGTTTCAAGTTTCAGAGCCTATAAAAGGACCGAGAGCTATCTATCTATAATCATCAACAAATCCATAGAAGAATCAACTGATTTATCAACCAAGCAATCTAGAGAAAACTAGGGTTTTGTAATTTGGTTTTTCAGCGAACAACTTTTGTAATAAAATGGTTATTCAGTAAAAGGTAGTTCTTTCTTTTAATTTTGTCGCATTTACTTTCCGCATTTACTTTCCGCAATTACCTTCCGCAATTACTTTCTGCATTTACTTTCTGCAATTTTTATTTTAATTTTTAACTTATGGGTTCCATTTTCTTCCACCTTTCTTTTACTTCGTTTATCCTAATGAGCGAGTAAATTCTTGCTTGCTAAGGTTTGTAGGATAGGGTAGAATAATGAATGAAAAATATCGCTTTAATTCTTTTTAAAGTTTTAATTTTCATAAACTTTAGGAAAATGAATATTAACCCTCTTATCGGTACCAATTCATGATAGTCACGACCACGATTTGAGAATCGTTAATAATTGTTTTGTTAAGTGCTTGAGACAAATAGGGATCAATGGAAGGACAAGGGTCGGCAGAGGTAAACCCTAATTCCCTCTAAGAACCCTAATCCACATTCATCGCTATTTCTCTAGTATTAAATAATTAAAAGACAAAATGAATTATTTTTTAAAAAAAACTCCATCCATTAACTACTAAATCCTATAAACCCTGCAAGCACTTCTATAATAAACTTTTCTAACCTTCTTAGTAATAAACGATAACAATCCTACCTTTTTTCTATCAACTCGTCTAAAACAAGAAAAGCAGTTCACTATTTCCCTATGGACGACCCGTACTCACTAGCGGCTAGCTATTGCGATACCGTTATTGATTGTGGTATTTAGAACACACATAGACACACTTTTCATGATCAATTAAATGGCGCCGTTGCCGGGGAAACTGTAATATTTTTCTTGTTTTTGGGTTGATTTCTTTAAAAAACCAGAAAAATAATGTCACGCCCTGCTTCCCAAAATACGGAATACGGGAGGCGACTAGGCCAACCATGCTCCTACGGTCAAGAATAACCCCGCCGTAGTCACACTTCGGCTTCTAGCATTGCATGGTAATCAGTAATTACAGCACAGAAGTAAAGGAAACACATTATTAGTTTATTACACCAACTTTCATTGTTCACAGTTTACAATAGAATGAAATAAAAGAAACTACTAACCAAGTGCGAATACAAGGTTGATTTATGGAAAGCGGTAAAAGTACTGAAGGCACGACCGTCTAGATCTCTGCGAGCTCGAAAGGTAGGTCTGACTCCTGAATCCGGTCCTCTTCAAACTCTGAGCATGCATACTCAGGTCATCAGGGCGACGCAATAGCAATATTATAATAATCATGATAGACAAGAAGATAAAAGTAATAACGGTGGAGATAGTAAATGCAGGCAATCAATATGTCACTAACTGATGCAATGTATGATCTGTGTCCCTATCGGTATCTAAGTCATTTTGAAATCGAGTTGCGGAAAGGAGTGATCATGTTTAACGAGGGTCCCGTACGTACCCGAGACTACGGCCCACGATGCCCGGGACATAACCCTGTCAGCCGGACCGTTAGGTCCAACCTAATATAAGAGTCGCTGTTCGAATGATCATCCTCTAAAATCACTGACCTCGCTAAATAAAATTTCCTTTCCACTTCGATTTCCCCTTTTTCCCTAGGTTTCACTATTTATGAGTATGGTCTAGTTGTGTACAAGTACGTACCAATAACACGGTTTTTATTCACTGTTCACTGTATTGTCACTATCACGAACCATTCACTTTTCACTGGCGTACTTGACACCCCTAAACTTATACCATTCACGCTCGACAATGCATTGTACACTGAAACTTAATAATGATGCGCACTATCACTAGATGTATTACGGTCGGGTATAATATGTGCATTTATGCCGCTAAAGCAATCATGTGCAATGCAAGTTATTATGCGTCTTATGAACTTATAAAAATCACATTAAATCATACATTAAGAATTAAATAAAATGATACAAAAGAGATAACAAGTAAACTTAGTCATAAGTTCAACGAAATTTATTTCAAATCAATCGGGTTTCTGGTTCGCAAATTACAGTCGTTTCATTTTAAGTGTTCGCTACTGGAAATTCAGTTCCTGGACTGAAAGTCCAATTCGTAACACAATTTTCACCCTGATGGGATCAAAATTAGGTGACACTATAGTTGAAAAATATTTAGGGTTATTAGTTAGGTTTCCAAGGTAATTGGTGGATCAGTGATATCCTATATCAATAGGGAGTTATGGTCTGGTTAAGTTCGATGTGTAAAATCTGTCACTGCAGAATTCAGCTGGACACGTCGACATTATAAAATGCGTTAAAAATATCATACAGTTAAGGAATCCAGTGAAACCAGTGGGGTAAGGAATCTAACTCAATTTTATATGTAACTATATAGGGTTCCGCACATTTTCGCATTTAAGCAAGGATATACAGTGATTTAAAAACAAGGGTTATCTGGGATTATTGCTCTGGACTGCAGTCCAGAATCGTAATTCTCCTCAGTTTTCTCTATCATAACTAGTTCAAATTTAGAAATAAACTATATGGTACTGTAGTTTATTATGTTAGTTTCGATACAAGCTATGGAACGGTAAAATCCGATTTGTAAATGATTTAATATGAACTTAACGGTGTAGCATGTTCAGGAAAAATTCTGATTTCGCAATGGTTATCGGGGTAACATTTTATAAGTGAAACGATATCGATTTTCAACCAAATTTCTGCAGTACCTCTATGAACAGTAAACGGGTTTAATGATCACAAGTTCCTCCATTTAAAGATGGGTTTTCACGTAGAGTTTAGTATCAAATACTTGTTTATACGTATAGTAATCGGAGCTTTGGTTTCGTTTAATCGGTCAATATACATTCGTAATGTCGTTAGAGCCGAATAAAAGGCCCGACTTATAAAATATGTCAAGCTATGTATAAACATGGGATTGTAAAACTTATACAAAATCCATGATTTTCTAATTAACTTAGTTGTTATATACAGTATGTATAACTATGTGAAAAAACTAATAGCATGTAAAGCAAGTGGAAATCACTTGCCTGAAGACGATGATGGCGGCAACAGCTACGGCGGTGATATCCACGGTGACAGAGGCGCCGCTTGGATAGAGATGACGCTGTCAATGGCAACAAAGGCAACAACGATTGCGATGGCTGCAAGGTGAGCTCAGATGCAGAAAGGAGGAGGGTGAAGGCTCGGGCGTTGTGCAACGGGGAGTTCGACATTGGTGTGGTAGTGTCAGGGAGGAGGCTGGTGGCGGCGGCGAGCTCGGTGGGCAGTAGAGGTGGTGAAGGTTTGAGGTGCTTGGGTTTGTGTTGGCGAGGTGCGGTAAGGTTGACGGAGGTTGTAGGGAGAGCTTGATGATAGTGGTTGCGATGGTGGATGGCCGGAGCTTGTAGGCGGTGGTTACCGGGGTTGCAGAGAAGCTCGGTTGCGGTTGATATGTCACGGCTGTGAATGGAGGAAGAAGTGGGGAGGAGTGGTGGTGTTGCGGCATTGTTGAAAGAAGTAGCAGGGAGGCGATGGGGTCGTCGACAGTGATAGGTGCATCGGGTTGCAGGTGAGGTGGGGAAGTGGCGACGGGGATGTGGTGAGGTCAAGGATTGGAGAGGTGAAGAGGGGCTAGGGGTTTTGGAGAGAGGAGAGAGGGGCGAGGGTGATGCCGGCGATGGTGGCGGGGCGAGCGTGGAGAGCGCGGTCGTGGGCGTGGGCGTGGGCTCGAGGGAGGGAGTGGGGAATGGAGAAAAATGGGAGAAAGAGAGAGAGAAGGTGAGGGAGAGAGAGAAGGTAACGTGGGGGGAAAGAGAATGTGAGGGGGAGAGAATGTAACGTGGGGATTTAATTAAGGGAGAGAGAGAAAGAATTAACGGGAGGAATAATAAATAGAAATTTAAGGAAAAGAGAGAAAGAGAAGTAACGTGATCTTAATAAAAAATTTAAATAAGAGAGGATTAATGGATATTTGAATTGAATAGGTTTGTAATGAAATTTATATTTGGGTAAGATTTAGGTTTAAATGAGGGTATAAAATTTTGAATTTTGAAAAGAGAGGAGAAGGTAAATAATTGGAATAATTTGTTGTTTTAAAATAAGGCCTTGAGTTGTTGGGGTTGGGCTCATGAAAATTTTGAAGGAAAAAATATGGGATTTAAATATAGACTTGGGCTTAGGGTTCATAGGAAAGCAACAAATATTAGAATATAATATAAAATGTAAAATGAGTAAAAAATATTTTATTTGAATACAGGTATTGGCGTAGATGAAGACCGGTTATTACAAATAAAAATAATAATAATAATAATATTTAAAAACCGCATTTTGTATTTTTAATGATTTTTGTGTGAGTTTTGCAAGAAATATGGAGCACTTGGAGCGAACCAACAAAGATTCAGAGACTATCAAATGGGAGTAGAGGAGCATTGGAGTATAGTGCCAAATTTTAAAGAGGAGAGCTCATCATACGGCGGCAGAACCACGGCCAAAAGAGGCATTGGGCGGCGGAAGCACAGCCATCTTAGGGAGTTTAGCCCCTAAATTTTTCTGGTATTATCCTATCGTCTTCCTCTCTCCTCTAAAACACCAATACATTGTTTTTACCTGCAGAATTCTTTGCAAACAGCGCCGCTAAAAATCTTTTTGCGTGTTTTAGATTTTGGATTGTTTTACATATTTAAAACGGATATTAAGGGGGGGAAATCCAAATTAAAATTAGGTGGGGATTTCATCACCCTTCATAGGCCCCACAAATCAAAAACAAGCATACGCATTACCCTACATTAATAAAAAAAATATCTAGACCAAGCCTCTAAGGACAGTCGCGCTCAATTAGGACAAAGGAAGGTCGTGGGTAATCTATTGCTTATCTGCATTTCTCTTGTGGTGTCTAAGGTAAGTGTGACTAAAGAAAGTGATTACTTAATTAGGCCTGCTATTTTGATGATTCGTATAGCAGATACCTCCCACTTACCTGACACTTACCTGGATGCAAGATTGATAAGGAGGTGATAGAGGATTTATCCTACGTCTTGTCCTTTGGAAGTCTATGAGCAGCCTAATGATTTGACCTAGGTGATCCTAGCTCTAGAGATTGTTTGTGCACATTTATGATTGGTTGAGTCGAGTCCCTCTTTCAAAGCAAAACAATTTCAAAAATCCAAAAAAAATAAAGAAAAAGCTTTAAAAATTACCATTTCACCCTCTTTTTTTCACTCTCTTATAATGGGTAACCCAAACCGATCGACTCTTGGTGAACATTGCTATACACAACCAGATATTTTTTTATATCGTTATTGCTTTGGTAGAAATTCCGACCCTACCATTTCTTTAAGGGATAGGATAGAACGCTCTTAAAATAATAGTTGGGCACTTCACTTAAAGTCCTATCAACCATGTAAAAATTCAACACCTTCTTATGTTGATAATCCTTTTAAGGCTGGTGGGGAAACTTTTAAACCTATGTCCATTGTTGAGTATATTGCGAAGGCCCATAGCCAAAGTTTCATACCTTTCACTTCTCTGAAACCATTAGGACAACAATTACAATCATTTCCATATGAAAATGTTGATACTCCTTTTGAGGCAAATATGACAACTTTTACACCCATGACTAATGCTGAGCAAATTGCAAAAGCCAGTCGCCAACAATTCAACCAGTCTCAATTTTCTTCATATCACAATGTTGATCTTAATCCTGTTTATGAAAATTGGATATGCCCTTTTAGCTCTTATCAACAACACCAAACTTTCACATCCTTTCATGTTGATACTTCTTTTGAGGCTAATGTAGCGATTCGTAAACCCATTTCTATTGCAGAACACTTTGAACTCGCCCGTAGCCAACAATTTGTTAGTTATATGTATTCCCTAGAGGCCATTACTGTACATACAATGTATATTGCAGTGGATGCTTGGACACATATAGGGAGGATTTCTTGCTCGACATGATAGTATGCTATCTGGTTTCTCTTTGTCTCAACATGTACACTGATTGTCTCTATATTACATGTTGATAAAGCCCTTAGGATGAGTACTTGACTACCAGGACTATGATGCAGATCATACTAGTGGGGACAGAGTAGTCGTTAAGTACATCCTTCAAATGTTCCTAGTCGTGGGTGTATCGAGACAGGGCATCGATATACCAGAGTAGACAAGCGTATAGCTTCTCTACCTATATAGATGGGTGATGGATGATCCCATATCCATTGGTGTTTGACATCAGAAATAGTATACAGGTGCTCAGTGGAGACTGGGTACATTGGACGGACTCGCCGAGAACTCCCAGATGGTATTATACCTCACGTCAGATGGCAGTTCTCTGGTGACACTGGTACAGGTTAGTCTGTAGACCCGAGATCGTCATAGAGTCTTGTGTGATTCCCACTGTGCTTTGATTTCCACCTTACCACGTTCAAGAGAACGTGCAAAACGGTGGCTTTTGGGTACAGTCCCGAATCACATGGAGGCAATGAGCGGATAGGAGAGGTTTCGTCTCTCCCGGTATTGGAAGTTGATGTTGCGCTGTGCTCGATTGGCTATAACAGGAAGTCCCTGGCCAGGGCTGCTTCAAAGATATACTGGTAAGTGTTATCAGTAGTTTCTTGACCCGTTATGAGCCTCACATCGGCATGACTTATCAAGTTACTAGGGTCTGACGTTTACCGACCCTAGACGAGATATGTGATATATCAGACGAAGAGACCGGACTGTAAGGTAGTGTTACTGATTGGATTCGCAGGAGTATGAGCAGGCTTGCTTGTTGATCTTCTGATCGCTCAATACCCGGATGGCCGTTACGTTTAGCAGACTACTTGCGGCTTGTAGGTGTTTGATATGATCATCACCTACTGCCGGCGTATTGACGAGTCTTTAGAGTCCTACACAGAGGTTTCCTAGCTCAAGAGAAATGGAGTAGGAGCACATATGGGATATGTGCTGGACCGAGATTAATACGATATATGATACCGTATTCTATTCTCGCAATATGTGACATAGGTCGGTTATATGTGATATAGCCAGGTTATCGGATCAAGTGTTGATTCGATAAGTTGTTACATTTGATATTAGTCGGTTATATGTGATATAGCCGGATTATTAAATCAAGTGTTGATTTGATAATTTAATGTATAATTATATATTTGATATATTACATTACATTAACTAATATTTGCTCACATATGATTTCTTTTTCTCACTAGTGTGCATGTGTATATATGTGATATATATTAATGTACAAAGATTTGTGTCATGCTTGATGATACATGATACATGGGTGTATGAGACTTATACCATGCTTGATATAATCTAGGGTTTATAATTTTCTAAGTAATTCAAAAATTGGATGCATATTTGGCAAGGCTACAAGCTTGTAGAAGCTTATGGATGCATTGACCAAAGTCTTCTCTTTTTGTTTCACTTATAGATATTTATCAACCCAACCATTATACTAACCCTAGTTAAGTCTCTACATGAGTTAGTGTATGACACTAACTCACCCATGGTTCATATTCTCACCTCATGAGTTCATTCTCTTTTGATGATTTTTCTTCATCTTCTTCATGAAAAAAGCTTGCTAGCTTTTTGTGAGGGAGAAAATATTGTGAGAAAAATAAAACCAAAGTGAGAAAAATTCCTACTTCATCATCCTCTACTACTTGCCATTCAGTATAGGGTGTTTGCATCACTAATTCCATAATTAGTGAAGTGGTATGTTGGGTTAGTGTCTCCTCGACATAGATCATCTTCGGCCTCGAAGACTTCGATGCAAGCATGTTCATTTCTTCATGGGAGCCTTTCTGGAGTCCGGGACTTCATGATCGCAGTGAAGGGACTACTACACGGAGCTAATGAAGTGAAGGACCGGTCTACAAAGGTTTTATTCCTTGTTCACTTTACTTGCAAAGTTGTTTGCATTTCATTTCGTCGGATTTCTAGTAAACGATTCTATGTTAGGGTTAGCTAGAATGGCTAAAATTTTAATATGGCATGAAAGATGCCTCCCAAAACCTTGTTGCCGTGCTAGGCAACCCTTCAGTAGTATCAGAGCCATGCTAGAAAATTAGACGGATTTTGTTAAGATTACGAAACCGAAATACTGTGAAACTTGCAACGCTAAAACTTGCTTTCTGACGATTTTAAAAAGTCTTCAAAAATATTTTTTAAACAACTGCAGAATGTTATATGTGATATTACATGAACAAGGAAGAAATTTGAAGCACTTTGGCTGGATTTTGGCCGAGCACATCAAGCCAAAAACTGAGCAGGCCGGTTCTATTAAGGAATTTTGGCTTCGAAATTTTTTTGTGTTCCAGTGACTGGGTTTTGGTGTTTCAGGTGTTGTTTGTTTTTGCTAATTTTGCATGTGATGTAATCTTACACTATAAGCAATTCGGAGTGTTTCGTATTCGTAGTTTTAACATTGTTTTCGGGTTGTCGCATGTTGTCTAGGCGAAGTTAAAAAGTTCGATCGAATGTCAAAAACCTATTTTTCCAAGTTTAACGTATTCGGAAAAATATGCAAGTAATTCTGTGAACCCTCTAGAAGAATGAAACCCTAACTCGACTTTTTGGATCGCGGAACCGCGGTCATACCCTAGGCTTTGCCGCAGTTCCGTGGCGACATGAGTGAAGCTTGGGTTTGCCCTTCTACGGCTGATGCATAAGTACTGTGGCATGTTCTGGGTATTATTAAACTGTGCTCAAGTGTTGAGCTCACGGGGATTGTGTGACTTTGATAATTCGATCGAAAAGTTTAACGGCGTCTGGATATCATGTGATTGGATACAATATTTGGAATCCACAAAGATAGTTATGAGATAACTAATTTGAATGTTATAAATCTAGCAATTTAGTCTCATTTGATTGGTTGCCACGGGATTTTGATGTGATCAAAAGTCCGTTGCAATCACATAGTGTACGCGGATACTCGCCGGGTAACCTTATTAGATAGCCACGCCCCATAGCCCCGACCAAGTGACTGTAGGAGAACCCCGTCGCCAAAAGCATCCGTTCAAGTGCTCGCGGCCGCGGTGTTCCGCCTTAGTGCACTTCATCGACGATATCGGGGGGTGCGGACGTCTACTAAAGTTTCCGACGAGCATTCGATCAGGATATCAGGAATCTTGTTGAATTGCCCGACTTGATATTGAAAAGTGTTTTCGAGATCGAGACTAAAATGCGGGGTTTATAATTGTTAGGCATGCGATGTCTAAGGAACTCATTTGGTTAGGCATGAAATCCAAAGTATGTGATACATTGGGTTTATGATGTCTAAGGTGGTTGCGAATTCCAACTGTTGTAGTTTTTCACTTCCTTTTCTGCAATCGTAAGTGTAATATGTGGTATCGCCGGTTTCGTTGCTATATGTCAACGAAAATTGGGATACGCATATTTACTTATGTTGATGACATGTGATGTTATGTTGTCCTGTGATATGTTATATTGGATCGTCGTGTTTTGAATATCCGGGGGTTTTATGTGAGATGGGAGTTTTTCATTTTCATTCATGTAAAATTCATTGTATGTAATATTCTTTTATTGGGGCACTTCCGGGTCGAGGATGATGTCACCATTGTATATTATTTACTTTTCCGCATTAAGATAGACCCAAGGCAGGGAGCACAAGTAACCGGGTTCTAGGGTCCAGTAGGAGACCGTCTCGAGGAATCGAGACCGGGTCTCCTAACTCTAGAATTGGTAGGGTTGCTTGCCGCTCTCATAGGGGTCTAGAGATGTGGGTTTGGCTATTCATCACGACCGTGGAATCCGTGTTTTATACAGGCTTAATTTAAAACACGGAAATCCTAGTATATCCAATATTTCATATGTTATCTTCTGTTGCTCTGTGATGTGATCACTATGATATGTTCACACGAATGCCTATATTATATATATGAGATATAATTAATATTGCTGCTTTCGTTTCATATGTGATGCTTGGGAAGCATAATAAATGGGACTTCATTAATGAGATTAATGAAAAAAAGAAACCTAAAGATGTTGTAGAAACTTGTCTCGAAAACTGGTAGCTATGGTTCTTGCTTTGCATAGCGGTATTCCTTGTAGAATATCCAGCACCTTATTCGATAAGGAAAGAGCTGAGATCCCTTCACCGGGATAACCTCTTTAGAGAAACTAGCAGATGCTACAAACTCAGTTTGTCTTTTGATTGCTTTGATAGTTTTTTGCTTTGCATAGTGGTATTTGTGAAATATCCTGCACTTTATTCGATAAGGAAAGAGCCGAGATCCCTTCACCGGGAGTAACCTCTTTAGTAAAACTAGTAAAAGCCTCAAAAACACTTCATTTTAAATCACTCGATTCTACGACGATATCAAGTTCATTACGCAAAAGGTTTTCTTAAAAACCTTTCGTAGCCCTCCGTCATTTCAGATAAGTACTTCATAGTATTCGTGCTACGTTTGTTGGCTTTCGTCAAGGCATAGTGTGCGGTAGCTATTTATGCTTATCTGCATAAGCATATGATGCGATTGAGTTAGGGTAGTCGTGCGACTTTGTTGGCTTTCGTCAAGGATCGTGCGGGGTGGGTTTAATTCAATCAGGAAATGTACGGGTTGAACTTGACTAGCAGCCTATGGTTTGTTGGCTTTCGTCAAGGTTATAGGATGCTAGGGGTAAAATATTATCGGTAATTTCAAGTGTTGAAATTTGCAACGAGATTGCATACCTTCTATGAGATAGTTGGATCCCGATACCCACTGCGAGTAAGAGTTACTCCTGGGAGAGTTTTACACATCACAATTAGCCGATCAAATAGGTGTCTAGAGTGTCAACGGGATTACGCCTTTGGGAAAACGAGATTTATTCTAATTAGGTTCGTGCGAAAGCACGGGGAACCTCCCTCAAACTACCGACATTGGCCTGGCCGAAAGATTGGTGAACTTGTAGGGTGTAATTAATCCTGGCTAGTCTTACCTTTTAAGGTTTGAAGGTAGATTTGACTAAAACAGGAGGAGCCATCCTGATTAGATAAAATTATAACCAATCTAATCTTACAAGAGCATAAGCTGAGTGTTTTCTTCTCTCTCTCTCCAGGTAGCGACCATGTCACGCCTTAATCAAGATAATAATATGGATGTATTGACCGAACCCACTTGTTATACTGAGTTGGGGAACGTTGGTCCCGCTCCAACTTATAATTGTTATAAGACCGAGCAGGAAACAGGGGATTACCAGAATTCCCGTGCTGCCCAAATGAAGGAAATGTATGATGATGCATCTTCTTCGGGTGTGTTCATTACAGAGAACTGTTTCTCAGTATCCTTTACGTCCTGGGTATGGTGATACCGGATCAGGATCCTAAATATGCAATCTGTTACATAGGCTACAGATAGGTAGAGAGCTGAGAACGGGTGATAAAGTTTTAAGAGTTAGAAACGGTGCAAATGTTGCAGCCAAGTTGTTGGCAGTTATCACCCTGTATAACCAATACATTGATTCTGAACGAATGTTATTAGATACCGAACCTGATATACAATATCATATCAGTCTTTTTATTTAGTAAAGAAGGATATAATTTTGTATTGTTGGATAATGTTTTGAACATTTCCTATATCAAGAGTTGATCGGTTCAGGCACGTTATCTAAAAGTATATACGTTCTAAATCAAACTACAGTTCTTAATGTACAGAACACACACAAGAGAAAGAGTTCAGAAATGAACGAATCCTTCTTGAGGCATTGTAGACTAGGTCATATCAATGCGACCCGACTAGCTAAATTACATAAACATGCATATTTAAATCAGTTTGAATTTACATCTTGTGAAACTTGCCAGTCATGTCTCAAAGATAAACATGACCATAGCTCCGTTTATTAGAAACAGAGAAAGAGTTAGATGAACTCTTGGGATTGATACATGATGATGTATGTAATTCCCCTGTCTACACATGCCAGGACCGGTTCTTTGTACTTCATTACATTCACTGATGATCTCTCAAGATTCGGACATATGGTTCATGTTGAAACACTAGTCTGAAGCCCAGCCTCCTACCTTTTGAAATCGCCTCCTAAGATGGCCTTGAGAAATTCAAAGAATATAAGTCAGAAGTAGAGAACCATAATGGGTATAAGTATTATGTCTTTTGATGTGATCAGGGAGGAGAATACTTGAGCACGGAATTCCTGGACTATTCTAAAGGAGAATGAGATTCTCTCTCAGCATTACTCCTCCGTATACACCACAACACGGTGGTATATCGGGGCAGAGCAATCGCACCCTTTGTGATAAGGTGCACTCTATGATGAGTACTACTGAGTTGCCTATTTCTTTTTGGGGGTTATGCACTTGAGAAGCTGCATACCTATTGAATTGGGTTCCAACCAAATCAGGTGCCTACCACTCCATATGTGATATGGTATGGGAAGAGCCCGTCTCTTAAGGATGTTAAGATTTGGGGTTGTCGGCCTGTGTCTAAAAGAAAAATCCGGAAAAGCTCGAGACAAGGTCATTTCTATAGGGTTCCTAGGCACTCTCAAGAGGTCTCACAAGGCATCAACCATGCCAATTTCAAATTTTACGGGTGCCGAGAAACCCTAATACGGATCGTTAACTAGAATTCTAGGCGAAACCGATAACAGGTTAACAACTTAACTATGAGTTAACGGAAATACAACCTTTGTAGATCCGGTGCTCCACCTCCATAGCTCCGTGATGATGTCTCCTCGCTGCGATCATCGGATCCCGGGCTCTAGCGTCGGCTTCATCGGAGAAAAAGCGGGCTAGGTCATCGACGACGATGCCGAAGATGATCTACGTCGAGGCATCACAAGATCAAGCTCCACCTTCACCAAGCCATGAAAACTTGTGAAGGAAACACCCTATACTACTTGGCAAGAGGTAGAGGATGAAGAAATAGGAGGTGGGTTCACTTTAGATTTGGATTTCTCACTCTTTTTCATCAATCACCACTGATGGAAACTTGGTTTTCTTCTTGAAGGAGAAGAAGAAGAAGAAGATGAAAAATGAAAAGAATATTATGATAAGGTTATTTTTTAAAAGAATAATAAAATCATTCTTATCATAATATTAACCATGGTAATGTGTAGAGAATTAATCAAAGTTAGTTGAATGGTTAGGGTTATGAGAAGAAGACAAGAATGGTAGCTTTGGTCAAACCTTCATGAAGCTTCAATTACAAACAAAGAAAGCCACCATTCTTCTCTTTAATCTTTTCCAAAATAAATAAATAAATAAATAAGTATGAAAAACAAAACCCTAACCATTTAAATAACCATGGTTCAATCTTTACACAAACTCAAGTATACATGTATCATCAAACATGATACATACAAGTGCACAAAACTATATCACATATACAATGTGCACATGAAGTGAGAAAATCCATTTAAAGTGAACCAATACTAGTTAATGCAAAGTAATATATCAAATATATAATTATACATTAAATCATTAAATCAACACTTGATTTAACGATCCGGTCATATCGCATATAACCGACTAGTATCCTATGTATCGGCTTATCGAATCAATGCTTGATTCGATAACTAGGTTATATCGCATATAACCAATCGATACATTCATCGCGAGAATGAAATACGGTATCACATACACGCATGATTCTCGGTCCCGCACATATCTCATATGCGCTCCTATTTCGTTTCGCTTGAGCCAGGAAACCTCTGTGTAGGACTCTAAAGACTCGTCAATACGCCGGCAGCAGGTGATGATCATATCAAACACCCACAAGCCGCAAGCGGTCTGCTAAACGTAACGGCCACCCGGGTATTGAGCGATCAGAAGATCGACGAGCAAGCCCGCTCATACTCCTGTGAATCCAACCAGTAACACTTACCGTACAGTCCGGTCTGATCGTCTGATATGTCGCATATCTCGCCTAGGGGTGGAAAATGTCATACCCC
Source organism: Agapanthus africanus (assembly GCA_030015575.1). Classification (NCBI taxonomy): domain Eukaryota; kingdom Viridiplantae; phylum Streptophyta; class Magnoliopsida; order Asparagales; family Amaryllidaceae; genus Agapanthus; species Agapanthus africanus. Next base: position 850,301,578 of record JASDDO010000024.1, read on the forward strand.
AATAGCTCGATAAGTCGTGTCGATATGAGGTCTATAACAATTCGAGAAACTACTGGTAACACTTACCAGTAAATCTCAGCAACCCTGGCCAGGGATTTCCGGTTACAGCCAATCGAACACAGCGCAACATCAACTCCCTATACCGGGAGAGACGAATCCCCTCCTATCGCTCATTGCCTCCATGTGACTCGGGACTGTACCCAAAAACCACCGTTTTGCATGCCCTCTTGGATGTGGTAAGGTGGAAATCAAAGCACAGTGGGAACCACACAAGACTCTATGACGATCTCGGGTCAACAGACAACTCTGTACCAGTGTCACCAGAGAACTGCCATCTGACGTAAGGTATAATACCATCTGGGAGTTCTCGGCGAGTCCGTCCAGTGTACCCAGTCTCCACTGAGCACCCGTATATCATCTCTGATGTCAAACACCAATGGATATGGGATCATCCATCGCCCATCTGTATGGGTCGAGAAGGTATACGCTAGTCTACTCTGGTATATCGATGCCCCGTCTCGATACACCCAGGACTAGGGACTTTGAAGGATGTACTTATAGACTATCTGTCCCCACTAGTATGATCTGCATCATAGTCCAGGTAGTCAAGTACACATCCTAAGGGCTTTACCAACATGTAACAGAGAGACAATCAGTATACACGTTAAGGTAAAGAGCAACCAGATAGCATACTATCATGTCGAGCAAGAAAGTCCTCCCTATATATGTCCCAGCATCCACCACAATGTACATCCTATATACAGTAATGGCCTCTAGGGCATACATATAACTAACAATCTCCCACTTGCACTAGGGTCATCTGTAGCAGTGGTTGCAGTATCTCATACTCAACCATCCCATAAAAATCTCTCTCTGAGAATAGGCCTTCGTGAGTGGATCCGCCGTGTTGTCCTCTGAGTCTACTCTCCTAACCTCAATCACCCTGGAGATCAACCATCTCCATGATCAGGTGATACTGCCTTAGAATATGTCTGGATCACTGATGGGACGGGCGTTCCTTGGCTTAAGCCATAACTCCATTGTCACACAATGGGAGGAACTAAGTTCATCTTATGAACAAATATACATCCAGACTGCCTCTTTGGTAGCATCTCAAGTAGCGATGTATCCTGCCTTTATCGTCTAGTTAGCCACGGTGTCTAGCTTGGAACTCTTCCAACATACCGTCCCTTTACTGAGGGTAAAGACAATGCCTGTGACTGACATTCAGTCGTCTGTATCACCCTGGAACCCTTCCAGTGATTCTCCCCAGGATCGGTTGATACCATCTCACTACAACTAGTGAGAATTCTAACATCCAATTAGATCTATCTCATAGATCCGAAACCCAGGATTTAGGAGGTATCACTTTGATCCTATATGGAGAATCATTGTGATAAGCGGAGATTGACCGAGCGTAGCATAGGAAACTCCTTCCCTATCAAGAGCATGTCATCCACGTACTCTACGAGGATCGTCAATATACTCCCTACTACCTTTTTGTTTATACAAGGTTCATCTACCATTTTGATGATGTCAAACTCTTTGACTAACTCATCAAAACAGATGTTCCAACTCCGCGATACCTGCTTTCTCCTATAAAGCATCTTGTACACGTTTCTGCTGCTCCCACTGTCTACGAAGCCCTCTGGCTGTGTACTTATAGACGTTCTCTTCTAAAACATCATTTAGAAAAGCTGTCATGGCACCCAACCGCCAGATATCGTAGTCATGGTATGTAGCCGTGGCAAGTAGGATCTGGATAGACTTAAGCATAGCCACTTGAAAAGGTTTCATCATTATCCACGCCTGGTCGATGACGAAAAGCTTTAACAAGTCTAGTTTTGAAATTCTCAACTTTTCCATGTACACCAAGTAATCATCTCAAGATATACTTGCTCCTGATGGGGATTTAACCCTTCAGATAAAGCAACTAAAGTCCATACTTTGTTGGTGTATAAGGATTCCATCTCAGATCACTAAGCATCCAGCCATTCTTACAGAGTCCCACTCCTGATGGCCAGCTCGAAACTAGTTGGGTCATCATCTCATGATGCAATCCTCGCTCCCACTGTCATAGAGTAACCGAAGTATCTCTCAGGTGGGTGAGGAACCTTACTAGATCGGCGGAGAGGCTGAGGTTCGTTGGTAACTATTGAATCCTTTGGTTCTTTCAAATCATCAGCCGTAGTTTGTATAGCTGGAACATTTCCAGTTCTACATCACAGACCTTGCCTCGAGCTTGTCCGGATTTTGCTTTTAGACATAGCCCGGACAACCTCAAATCTTAACCAACTTAAGAGATGGGCTCTTCCCTTATCATATCAAATATGAAGTGGTAGGCAACGGATTTGATTTGAACCCTATTCAATAGATATGCAGCTTCTCAAGTGCATAACTCCCAAAAAAGAAATAGGTAACTCAGTAGTACTCATCATAGAGCACACCTAATCACATAGGGTGTTATCGCTCCGCCCCGATATACCATCGTGCTATGGTGTATACGGAGGAGTAATGCTGAGAGAGAATCTCATTCTCCTTTAGAAAAGTCCAAGAACTTCGTGCTCAAGTATTCTCCTCCTTGATCTCATCAAAGGACATAATACTTATACCCGTATTGGTTCTCTACTTCTAACTTATATTCTGTGAATATCTCAAAAGGTTCGGACTTGTGTTTCAACAGGAACATAGGTCTGAATCTCGAAAGATCATCAGAGAATGTAATGAAGTACAAAGGACCAGTGCTGGCATATGTAGACAGGGGACCTTACATACATCAACATGTATCATCCCAAGAGTTTACTAACTCTTTCTCTGCTTCCAGTAAACAGAGCTATGGTCATCGTATCTTTGTGACATGACTGGCAAGTTTCATAAGATGTAAATTCAAACAGATTTAAATATGCATCTAAATGTAACTTCAGCTAGTCAGGTCGCATTGATATGACCTAGTCTACAATGCCTCAAGAAGGATTTGTTCATTTCTGAACTCATCCTCCTGTGTGTGTTCTGTATACTAAAGAACTGTAGTTTGATTTAGAACATCAATGCTTTTAGATAACGTGCCTGAACCGATCAACTTTTGATATAGGAAATGTTCAAAATATAATCCAACAATACAAAATTTTATCATTTCTTTACTTATAAAGAGATTGATATGATTTTGTATATCAGGTTCGGTATCTAATAACATTCGTTCAGAATCAATGTATTTGGAATACAGGGTGACAGTGACCAACAGACTTGGCTGCAACACTTGCCCTATTTTCTGCCTCATGAAACTTATCACCCGTTCTCAGTTCTCTACCTAGCTATAGCCCTATGTAACAGATTACATATCTGGGATCCTGATCTGGTATCACATACCCAGGACGTAAAGCATACTGAGAAACAGTTCTTTGTAATGAACACACCCGAAGATGATGCATCAGCATGCACTCTCTTCGTTTGGGCGGCACGGGAATTCTGGTAATCCCCAATTTCCTGCTCTGTCTTATAACAATTATAAGTTGGAGCGGGACCAACGTTCCCCAGCTCGGTATAACAAGCGGGTTCGGTCAATATCCGTATTATTATCTTGATTAAGACGTGATATAGTCGCTACCTGGAGAGAGAGAGAGAAGAAAACACTCAGCGTGCGCTCTTTCAAGAATAGATTGGTTATTATTTTATCTAATCAGGATGGCTCCCACTGTTTTTTATCAAATCTTCCTTCAAACCCTAAAAGGAAAGACTAGCCGGGATTAATTACACACTACAAGTTCGCCAATCTTTCAGCCAGGCCAGTGTCGGTACTTTGAGGGAGGTCCCCCGTGCTTTCGCACGAACCTAATTACTGTAAACCTCGTTTTCCCAGAGGCATAACCTCGTTAACACCTTTCTAGACACCTACTTGATCGGCTAATTGTAATGTGTAAAACTCTCCCAGGAGTAACTCTTACTCGCGGCGGGTATCGGGATCCAACTATCTCATAGAAGGTATGCAATCTCATTGCAAATTTCAACACTTGAAATTCCCGATAATATTTTGCCCCTAGCGTCCTATGACCTTGACGCAGACCAACAAACCATAGTGCGCTAGTCAAGTTCAACCCGTCATTTCCTGATTGAATTAAACCCACCCGCACGACCCTTGACGCAGGCCAACAAAGTCGCACGACTACCCTAATCCAATCTGCATCATATGCATAAGCAGATAAATACTAGTTAGCTACCGCACACTACGCCTTGACGCAGGCCAACAAACGTAGCACGAATACTAACTAGCACTTATCTGAAATGACAGAGGGCTATGACAGGTTTTTCTGAAAACCTATTGCGTAATGAACTTGATATCGTTGTAGAATCAAATGATTTTAAAATGGAGTGTTTTTGAGGCTTTTATAGTTTTGCTAAAGGAGTCACTCCCGGTGAAGGGATCGTCGGTCCTTTCCTCATCGAATAAGGTGCGGGATATATCATATATATCACTGTGCAAAGCAAAACACTTAAAAGCAATCAGAAGACAAACCGAGTGTGTAGCATCTGCCAGTTATTGCTAAAGGAGTCATTCCCGGTGAAGGGATCTCGGTCCTTTCCTTATCGAATAAGGTGCAGGATATATCACATATACCGCTGTGCAAAGCAAGAACTGTAGCTACCTGTTTTTATTTTGAAATTCGATTCTACAACATCTTAGGTTTCTTTTATTTCATTAATCACATTAATGAAGTCCCATCATTTAAGTACCTAAACATCACAGATAAATACGACATACACTTATGCCATCCGCATTCGCCTCGATGTCCCCTCATGCACCGTTAGGTTAGGTAACTAACGGCAGAGCAGGGCAGGGCTAGCGCGGGTGTAAAACATAAGTAACATCTATATAATATATCATATATACTATATACAGTATCCATCACAGAACATATCACATGATCACATCACAGATATCGCAGCAGAAGAAACATATGAAATATTGGATATACTAGGACGTCCGTGTTTTCAATACGAGCCAGTATAAAACACGGATTCCATGGTCGCGATGAATAGCCAAACCCACACCCCTAGACCCCTACGAGAGCGGCAAGAAACCCTACCAATTCTAGAGTTAGGAGACCCGGACTCGACTCCTCGAGTTGGTCTCCCACTGGACTCCAGAACCCGGTTACTTGTGCTCCCCTCCTTGGGTCTATCCCAGTGCGGAAAAGAAAATAATATACAGAGGGTGACATCTTCCGCAACCTGAAAGTGCCCCAATTAAAAGAATATTACATACAAGTTTTTTTACATGAATGAAAATGAAAAACACTCATCTCACATAAAAACCCCCGGCTATTCAAACACGACGATCCAATATAACATATCCAGCAACACATAACAACACATGTCATCAACGTAAGTAAATATGCGCATCCCAATTGTCGTTGACATATAGCAACGAAACCGGCGATATCCCATATTACACTTACGGTCTCAGAAAAGAAAGTGTAAAACTACAACAGTTGGAATCCGCAACCTCTTTAGACATCGCATGCCTAATCAAATGAATTCCTTAGACATCGCATGCCTAACAATTATAAACCCCGTATTTTAGTCTCATTATCGAAAACTCTTTTCAATATCGAGTCGGGCAATTCAACAAGATTCCCGACATCCTGATCGAATGCTCGTCGCAAACTTTAGTAGGCAGCTGCACCCCCGACGCCGTCGATGAAGTGCACCAAGGCGGAACACCGCTGCCGGGAGCACCCGAACGGATGCTTTCGGCGACGGGGTTCTCCTATAGTCACTTGGTCGGGGCTATGGGGCGAGGCTGTCTATTAAGTTTACCCTGCGAGTATCCGCGTACGCTACGTGATTGCGACGGACTTTTGATCACATCAAAATTCCGTGGCAACCGATCAAGTGAGACTAAAGTGCTATGTTTATAACATTCATTCAGTTATCTCATAACTAATTGTGAATTCCAATTATTGTATCCCATTCCAGATAAATAGAAAATGTTAAACTTTCCGATCGAACATTCAAACACCCAAGTTTTCCCGATACAGATCAACTCATGAAATAAGTTCAAAGACATTCACTTCATGCCTCAGTACCAACGGTCCAGCCGTAGAAGGGTCAAGCCAACGCCTCACATGTGGCACGCCGTACTGCCCCAAACCCGAGGGTTCAAAGGGCAGTTCAAGATGGTCACATAATCGAGTTAAGGTTTGTTGTCTTCTAGAGGGACCATTGCGTTACTTGCACTACTTAGAACATCTTTAAACCTCAGAAAAATCCAACACTTGAAAATTTTCCGGCAGGGGAAAAGTTGGGTATTTATATCCGGTCGAACTTTTTAACATATTCAAAAATTATCCGGAATCCACATAGACAGAATCAGATAATCCGATCGAATCATCGAATCCCCAAAACAACCCCAGAAAATTAAACTCGTGAATAAATATTAAAAATTCCCAGAAAACTCAGCACCTGAAAACATGAATTACTGTGCAAATTTTAAGGGCTGACGTCATCATATTGCCGCGGAACCGCCGCAGAAGCCAAGCTTCTGCCGCGGTTCCGCCGCACAATATACACTTCATGGGATAATTTTTGCACCGTAATTCATATAATTCCCTGCTGAATTTTTTAAGCATTTTTAATCTGGAAAAAACCCAGTTTTTGAAAAAAGTCTAGAGAGCGGGTCGGATTAGGGCTTCGGGGTTTGTTCGGATTTGAAATTCCGTCTACGCATCGCCTAAGGCTCTAGCTAGGCTCTGATACCACTGTAGGGTTCCTAGGCACTCTCAAGAGGTCTCACAAGGCATCAACCATGCCAATTTCAAATTTTACGGGTGCCGAGAAACCCTAATACGGATCGTTAACTAGAATTCTAGGCGAAACCGATAACAAGTTAACAACTTAACTATGAGTTAACGGAAATACAACCTTTGTAGATCCGGTGCTCCACCTCCATAGCTCCGTGATGATGTCTCCTCGTTGCGATCATCGGATCCCGGGCTCTAGCGTCGGCTTCATCGGAGAAAAAGCGGGCTAGGTCATCGACGACGATGCCGAAGATGATCTACGTCGAGGCATCACAAGATCAAGCTCCACCTTCACCAAGCCATGAAAACTTGTGAAGGAAACACCCTATACTACTTGGCAAGAGGTAGAGGATGAAGAAATAGGAGGTGGGTTCATTTTAGATTTGGATTTCTCACTCTTTTTCATCAATCACCATTGATGGAAACTTGGTTTTCTTCTTGAAGGAGAAGAAGAAGAAGAAGATGAAAAATGAAAAGAATATTATGATAAGGTTATTTTTTAAAAGAATAATAAAATCATTCTTATCATAATATTAACCATGGTAATGTGTAGAGAATTAACCAAAGTTAGTTGAATGGTTAGGGTTATGAGAAGAAGACAAGAATGGTAGCTTTGGTCAAACCTTCATGAAGCTTCAATTACAAACAAAGAAAGCCACCATTCTTCTCTTTAATCTTTTCCAAAATAAATAAATAAATAAATAAGTATGAAAAACAAAACCCTAACCATTTAAATAACCATGGTTCAATCTTTACACAAACTCAAGTATACATGTATCATCAAACATGATACATACAAGTGCACAAAACTATATCACATATACAATGTGCACATGAAGTGAGAAAATGCATTTAAAGTGAACCAATACTAGTTAATGCAAAGTAATATATCAAATATATAATTATACATTAAATCATTAAATCAACACTTGATTTAACGATCCGGTCATATCGCATATAACCGACTAGTATCCTATGTATCGGCTTATCGAATCAATGCTTGATTCGATAACTAGGTTATATCGCATATAACCAATCGATACATTCATCGCGAGAATGAAATACGGTATCACATACACGCATGATTCTCGGTCCCGCACATATCTCATATGCGCTCCTATTTCGTTTCGCTTGAGCCAGGAAACCTCTGTGTAGGACTCTAAAGACTCGTCAATACGCCGGCAGCAGGTGATGATCATATCAAACACCCACAAGCCGCAAGCGGTCTGCTAAACGTAACGGCCACCCGGGTATTGAGCGATCAGAAGATCGACGAGCAAGCCCGCTCATACTCCTGTGAATCCAACCAGTAACACTTACCGTACAGTCCGGTATGATCGTCTGATATGTCGCATATCTCGCCTAGGGGTGGAAAACGTCAGACTCCAATAGCTCGATAAGTCGTGTCGATATGAGGTCTATAACAATTCGAGAAACTACTGGTAACACTTACCAGTAAATCTCAGCAACCCTGGCCAGGGATTTCCGGTTACAGCCAATCGAACACAGCGCAACATCAACTCCCTATACCGGGAGAGACGAATCCCCTCCTATCGCTCATTGCCTCCATGTGACTCGGGACTGTACCCAAAAACCACCGTTTTGCACGCCCTCTTGGACGTGGTAAGGTGGAAATCAAAGCACAGTGGGAACCACACAAGACTCTATGACGATCTCGGGTCAACAGACTACTCTGTACCAGTGTCACCAGAGAACTGCCATCTGACGTAAGGTATAATACCATCTGGGAGTTCTCGGCGAGTCCGTCCAGTGTACCCAGTCTCCACTGAGCACCCGTATATCATCTCTGATGTCAAACACCAATGGATATGGGATCATCCATCGCCCATCTGTATGGGTCGAGAAGGTATACGCTAGTCTACTCTGGTATATCGATGCCCCGTCTCGATACACCCAGGACTAGGGACTTTGAAGGATGTACTTATAGACTATCTGTCCCCACTAGTATGATCTGCATCATAGTCCAGGTAGTCAAGTACACATCCTAAGGGCTTTACCAACATATAACAGAGAGACAATCAGTAAACACGTTAAGGTAAAGAGCAACCAGATAGCATACTATCATGTCGAGCAAGAAAGTCCTCCCTATATATGTCCCAGCATCCACCACAATGTACATCCTATATACAGTAATGGCCTCTAGGGCATACATATAACTAACAATTTCTGTGGAAGTTTGTTGGATATCCCAATCATTAGCAAGGGAATATCTTCTACCGCACTGAGGAGCAAAAGGTGTTTTTTTCCCTCAGCATGCCACCTTTTGGAAAGGGAATTTCTTGTGAAGAAATTAGTGGTCATGAGGTAGAACTGGAAGCAGTTCCAGCTATACAAACTACAGCTGATGATTTGGTAGAACCGTAGGATTCAATAGTTCCCGACGGACCTCAGCCTCTCCGCCGATCTAATAGGGTTCCTCACCCACCTGAGAGATACTTCGGTTTTCTCTATGATAGTGGGAGCGAGGATTGCATCATGAGATGATGACCCAACTTGTTTCGAGCAGGCCATTAAGAGTGGGGACTCAATGAGAATGGCTGGATGATAAGCGATCTGAGATGGAATCTATGTGCACCAACAAAGTGTGGACTTTGGTTGCTATATCTGAAGGGTTAAATCCCCATCAGGAGCAAGTATATCTTGAGAAGATTACTTGGTGTACATGGAAAAGTTGAGACTTTAAAAGCTAAGACTTGTTGCAAAAGGTTCTCTTCATTGACCAGGTATGGATAATGATGAAACCTTTTCTAGTGCCTATGCTTAAGTCCATCCGGATCCTACTTGCCATTGCTATATACTATGACTACGATATCTGGCGGTTGGGTGTCATGGCTGCTTTTCTAAATAGTGATTTAGAAGAGAGCGTCTATAAGTACACAGCCAGAGGGCTTCGTAGACAGTGGGAGCAGCGGAAACGTGTGCAAGTTGCTTTATGGGTTAAAGCAGGCATCGCGGAGTTGGAACATCTGTTTTGATGTGGTAGTCAAAGCGTTTGACTTCATCAAAATTGTAGATGAACCTCATATATACAAAAAGGTAGTAGGGAGTATGGTGGTAATCCTCGTATTGTATGTGGATGACATACTCTTGATAGGAAAGGAGTTTCCTATTCTACACTCGGTCAATCTCCTCTTATCACAAGGATTCTCCATAAAGGATCAAGGTGATACCTCCTGAATCCTGGGTATTGGATCTATGAGATAGATCTAAGTGGATGTTAGGATTCTCACTAGGTGTAGTGAGATGGTATCAATCGATCCTGGGGAGAATCACTGGATAGCTTTCAGGGTGGTAAGGACGACTGAATGTCAGTCACAGGCATTGTCTTTACCCTCAGTGGAGGGACGGTATGTTGGAAAAGTTCCAAGCTAGATACCGTGGCAAACTAGACGATAAAGGCTGGATACATCGCTACCAAGGATGTTGCCAAAGAGGCAGTCTGGATATATTAAAGTTCAAGAGATGAACTTCGTTCCTACCGTTGTGAGACAATGGAGTTGTGGCTCAGACCTAGGAACCCCCGTCGCATCAGTGATCCAGACATATTCTTAGGCAGTATCACCTGATCATAGAGATCGATGATGTCACGCCCCGCTTCCCAGTATACGGGCAGAGGACGCGATGAAGCCGCTACTTATTTACTCTTAAGTAAATACGCTAAGCGTATATAAGCAATATAAATAAAAATGCACAAGAGACAAAAGATATAATTGAACAGCAACTTTATTTATTCACATTCTTTTGTACAATGCATGGAAAAGTAAATACATCTGAATGAAAGCAATGCCTAAACAATGGTATAACAGAAATGGAAAGTACAGAAATGAAATGTGTACAGGTGTAACTACAGCTCGGGATCTTCAATAAGCTGGTCCAAGTCTTCAGTGCTAGGCTAAATCTTTGGATGGTCCGAAACACCTGACGACATTCAAAGAAGAAGAAAGAGAATATCGTCAGTGAACAAATCGCTCGGTAATTCCCAAAGATAAGGGAGAAATAGAATAGACAGAGAGAGAAAATAGCTTTTAAAGTTGTATTTAGAGTTAACGTTATTGTTTGTAGCTTGGTACAGAAGGATACCAGTGTATACGAGAAGAGTCTCTATATGCCAGAGACTAGAGGCAAATGGAAGTACAAGGCTCCGTTAGAAAGCCCGGAACAACGGCGTGGTATTCAGGTTAGGTGTCTTAAATCTTACAGTCTCGTGCCACTTCTAACACCTTCCGTACCAATCTACCCCTTAAACCCCGTAGTGTCTTGATTGTATTGTTGTATTGTATTGCAACTACTATTGTCTTGTAATATAGATTGTATAATTGGATGACTTGCCAAAACCATGATATCAGTAAATGGATGTAACTGGAGAATCATGGATGTAACTGGAGAATCATGTAAATGGAAGTATATCCATGGTTCGGTTCAATCAATATAGATTGAATATATTGAATATATGTATTCATGGATTCATGTTGAATTGTAGATTGTAAATTGTACTTGAATCATATTCAAGTCAAACTATTTATAAGAGACTCGGTCTGAGTTAGACAATTAGAAAAGAAATTGAAGTCTTGATTGTTTTGATATTATCGGTAACCGCTGCACATGGGCGGCAGGATTTGTGTCTTTTTCAAAGACGATTACCGTGTTGATAACACCGTTTGTTCAGTTGTCTACCTTAAATATGCAAGCACCCATATCTCCGGCTCCCTAAGGCTCAAGAGACTGGTCCCGCTTAAACCTATGTTTACTAGGGTCCTCAGGGTAATTTATAAAACTCGAGGGGGTTTTATGTAAAAATAATTTTGTATAATTTACAAAATACACCTCAAGTATTTAATTATCGTCTTTAGAATTTTCATAGATGTAAATTTTATATATGTGATATTTCAAGTGAATAAATCCTATTTTCATAGTATATGGTATTTAATTGCAATATTGTACTTGTATGGAATTTCATGGTATTTTCATGTAAAATGATTCTTTTGATTTAGAAAAATTGAAATATTTATAATATATCAAAAATAGATATTTTGATAATACATATATATTTATATATTTATAAAAAATAATTTTAATTTATTATTTTCTAGAAATCTTATTTTCTTAAGATATTTGTATTTTAAATCTCTCGAGACCGAATGCTCCTTGCGGAGGTCTGCATCTCGCACTACTAAGCCCGAGAATGTGCAATAATCTACACTATCCCGATCGGGTTCCCCCAATTGGGTTGTAGCGGCGCTTTGCAAAGATTTGTGTAAAATACATATTCTTGTAAAAAACGGTTTTAATAGTAAATGGTATTTATATGTAAAGTTTCGTTTTCCCGTATTCTATGTTCCTGGAAGGTATTGTGCTATATTGCATATGAGTGTTGTGAGGAGGTAGGTCATTATCTCGTGATCTAATTAAAGGTATAGCAAGATTAATGATGTTTTAAAGTAGAAAGTAAACTACATGGTATTTTAGTGAAAAAGAGCGATAAAAGTTACAAGATGAAATGTTTTTCTATGAAACTTGTTCAACACATTTTGTTAATGATTAATAGTCAAGATGTAAGAGTTTAACATGGTTTTGTTAAGGAAAATTGAACTTTATAAAGAAAACCGAATCGGAAGTCGGATTTAACTCCGCTTCCGTCGGGTTTTAGTAAAAGAAGTTTTAAGAATAGAGAACAGAAAAGGGAGGTGGGACTTATAGGTTTAGATTCAAGAGAAGAGGGAGAGGAATCAGTAGGCGGTGTCGGTGCGTCGTTTCATCGCCGGCAGCTCCTAGGGTCGTCGTCGGAAGATAGCCGGAGTTTCGCCCTTTGCTAACTCCACTTGTACACAAAATTCTAGAGAGTTTTCTTGAGAGTTTGGACAGAATTGTGAGTGACGGGGTGTGTTTAGGGGTGGTATTTATAGGGTAATGCTAGGGTTAGGGTAGGTGAAAGGTTGTATGAAAATTGTATTAAAATTGTATTAAAATTTGGTTAGTAGGGGGGTTTAATGTCTCTGTTACTGTGAAGAGAAATTAAAGTATACAGGGGTTATTAGAATACAAAAAGGCAGAACTTTCATGAAGGCAACTAGGCTATCCGACCGAGTTCGGCCGGCGGCGGCGGGCCGAGTCGGCCAAGTCAAGCCGGGGCTTGCTGCTACGTGTCCCTCGTCGCTTGGTGTAGCCCCTGGGTCAATTTGTTTTATATGTGTAGTGGGGTTTTTATGAGTTATGCACGTGTACGCTCTTGGACTTCTAAAAATCTAAAATAAAACAATATTAAAAAATAATGTGGCTAATAGGATTTGAACTCTGGTGCTTTGGTTCAGCAGTGCAAGGTCTTACCAATGAGCTATAAGCTCCTTCTTGCTATTAAAAAGCAAAACAAACTTATATCTTGTGCTCAGGCAAAAGTATCCCTTTCTGTATTTTTGAAAAAATTGTACAAAAAGTTGTACAAAAAGTTTAGGGCTGTTACATTCTACCCTCCTTATAAAAATTTCGTCCTCGAAATTTGTAAAAGGAAAGTGTACAGATTCAAGAAAAGTTTGGTGACTGAAGTACTGATAGTGTATGAAAAATAACAAAGTGATATAAGGGTTTTAAAAATGTGAAAGAGACTTATTAGTGTTACCTTGACCTACAGCCTCGGCTTCTACGGCTGCTAATGTGAATGTCTGTCACCGTGGTACATTTATTCTGGCTGGAGGCACATTCTGTCCTTGGGGCGTATTTCTCTGCCCTCGAGGCATGTCTCTCATTGCTTATTGGTATTAGCGAGCAGGCTGTGCAGGTGGTGGAGCTGTGAGTGCAAGACGAGGGATCTCGAAGAAACAGTCCCTCAGGGATTTTGTGATCAAGTGCATCTCGAAGAAACACTCGATCTTGTCTTCAACGGCATCGAGCATCGCTGGGGTCATCTCTGCCGGAGGAGGGGGAATATCAGCCAGCACGGACATGAGGATCATCCGAAGACAAATAGAGTTGGGAGGGAGAGGAGATCCTACACGAGTCAAGAGCTCGTGCAGCGTCGCGTCGCATTGATCATCCGTAAGAGCAGGATCCACCAAGCGCGCAACGAAGCGAGGAACAATGTCCTGAAGGGGCACTTCCCATGATTGTCGACGAGCATGCGGGCGGTTACAAGCCATAGTTAAAGTGGTTCTTTGGAGATGAGAAAAGAAAGAAGCTTTGCTTCAGATTATAAAGACTAGGCACAGAAAATTTTGTGCATAGTGGAGCTATTTCCAAGATCTGGGAAATGAAAGTTCTGGGGAATATAAGTTTGACTTAAAAGGAAGGTGAAAAGACACCTCCAATAAAGCAATGCTTTAGATGCAGCGCTAAGCGCGTTGCGACCTAAGTAGCGCATCACATGCAAAGCATGTGGGCGCTAGCACTTGTAGGGTTCCTAGGCACCCTAATGAGTTCTCACAAGGCATCGATCATGCCAAATTAAAATTTTAACGGTGCCGAGAGACCCGACTACGGATCGTTTGCTAGAAAACAGGCGAAAAAGCTAACTAGTTAACACTTAACTACAAGATACGGAAATACAACCTTTGTAGATCCGGTGCTCCACCTCCATAGCTCCGCAACGAGGTCCTCTCCGCTGTCCAAATCAAATCCGGGCTCAAGCGTCGGCTTCGTCGGAGAATGGGCAAGCTAGGTCGTCGATGTCCATGCCGAAGATGATCTACGTCGAGGCATCGCTAGATCAAGCTCACAACTTCACCAAGTCATGAAACTTGTGAAGTAAACACACTCTACTACTTGGCAAGAGGTAGAGGATGAAGAAATAGGAAGTGGGTAGACTTTAGAATTGGATTTCTCTCTCAAATCATCAATCCACCATTGATGACCTTAAGCTTCTTCAAAGAAGAAGATGAAGAAGAAGAAGAAAAGTTATGATATGATAAGAATTATTTTAATTAGAAAAGAAACTCATTCTTATCATAACATGACCATGGTTAGTTGTAGAGAGTGAACTAGGGTTAGTGGAGTGGTTAGGGTTAAGCATGAGACAAAATGGTTAACTAAGTCAAAGCTTCATGAAGATTCATGAACAAAACAAAATAGCAACCATTTTTCCCTTTTTGCTTTTAATTTTCTTTTCCAAATGAATAACTAATAAATAAATAAATGAAAAAGAAAACATAACCCTAACCATTCACAACCATGGTTTAATCTTTACACTTAACCAATTTAGCATGCATCATCAAACATGATACATTCATGTGCACAAAATCATATCGCATATATAATGCGCACATCCGAGTGAGAAAATCCATTTTAAAGTGAACCGATACTAGTTAATGAAAAGTAATATATCAAATATATAATTATACATTAAATCATTAAATCAACACTTGATTTAACGATCCGGTCATATCGCATATAACCGACTAGTATCCAATGTATCAGTTGATCGAATCAATCCTTGATTCGATAACTAGGTTATATCACAAATAACCATTCGATACATTCATCGCGAGAATAGAATACGGTATCACATACACGCATTATTCTCGGTCCCGCACATATCTCATATGCGCTCCTATTTCGTTTCGCTTGAGCCAGGAAACCTCTGTGTAGGACTCTAAAGACTCGTCAATACGCCGGCAGCGGATGATGATCATATCAAACATCCACAAGCCGCAAGCGGTCTGCTAAACGTAACGGCCACCCGGGTATTGAGCGATCTGAAGATCGACGAGCAAGCCCGCTCACACTCCAGTGAATCCGACCAGTAACACTACCGTACAGTCCGGTCTGATCGTCTGATATGTCGCATATCTCGCCTAGGGGTGGTAAACGTCAGACCCCAATAGCTCGATAAGTCGTGTCGATATGAGGTCTATAACGGTTCGAGAAACTACTGGTAACACTTACCAGTAAATCTCAGCAACCCTGGCCAGGGATTTCCTGTTATAGCCAATCGAACACAGCGCAACATCAACCCCCTATACCGGGAGAGACGAATCCCCTCCTATCGCTCATTGCCTCCATGTGACTCGGGACTGTACCCAAAAACCACCGTTTTGCACGCCCTCTTGGACGTGGTAAGATGGAAATCAAAGCACAGTGGGAACCACACAAGACTCTATGACGATCTCGGGTCAACAGACTACTCTGTACCAGTGTCACCAGAGAACTGCCATCTGACGTGAGGTATAATACCATCTGGGAGTTCTCGGCGAGTCCGTCCAGTGTACCCAGTCTCTACTGAGCACCCGTACATCATCTCTGATGTCAAACACCAATGGATATAGGATCATCCATCGCCCATCTGTATGGGTCGAGAAGGTATACGCTAGTCTACTCTGGTATATCGATGCCCCGTCTCGATACACCCACGACTAGGGACTTTGAAGGATGTACTTATAGACTACCATGTCCCCACTAGTATGATCCGCATCATAGTCCAGGTAGTCAAGCACACATCCTAAGGGCTTTACCAACATGTAACAGAGAGACAATCAGTATACACGTTAAGGTAAAGTTCAACCAGATAGCATACTATCATGTCGAGCAAGAAAGTCATCCCTGTTGGGGTAAAAATTTACACCCCGGTTGACCGAGTCAAAGTCAAGGTCAACCCCCAAGCTAGGTGGGCCCAAGCCCAGGTCAAGCGGACCCATGCCCAAGTCGAGCCCGCGACCAGCCTCCCCATGCCAACAACAAAATCATGTAATAAATAATTTTTATGTAATTTTTTTATACATGAATGTATGCAAAATGGGCATAAAGCCAATATTTTGTAAGCCCGTGGCTTATGTGCAAAAATGAAATGGCACATGAGCCATGGGATGGCTAAAATGCCATTTTTGTAAAGCCCAAGGGGCTATGTACAAATATGTAAGCCTATAAAAGGCAACATGATGAATAAAAAAAAAAACACTTTCTCATTCTCCCAAAAATTAGGGTTCTTTGTGCCTCTTGCTCCTTCTCCAAGGTTCTAAACCTTCTCAATTCTTTTGAATTAAATCGAGAGTTTTACTCTTTCTTTTCCAAAACTAAGTAGTTTTCCACCACAAAACCCACAAAGGGGAACTCAGATCTCCCATCAGATCCCAAAAAGGAGAGATTTTGATATCTCACATCTCTTGATCTTCAAGATCCGGCCAAACAACAGGAGGAAGAAGAAGAACATCTTTCACTAAACCCCAAAGAAAGAAGAAAAACACTCAGGAGTCCAACTCCTCTTTGATTTCTCTTCAGAGAAATCTTTTTAGGCTAAAAGCCTCTTGTCCTCTCCGGCGCGCAGCGCAAGTGCGCAAAGCGCCCGCGTGCCGACACGTGGCGCGCGCTTGCGCACCTGCGCGCTTGCGCAAGTGCGCAAAGCGCCCGCGTGCCGACACGTGGCACGCGCGCTTGCGCAAGTGCGCAAAGCGCCCGCGTGCCGACACGTGGCGCGCGCGCTTGCGCACCTGCGCGCTTGCGCACCTGCGCGCTTGCGCAAGTACGCAAAGCGCCCGCGTGCCGACACGTGGCGCGCTTGCGCAAGTGCGCAAAAGCGCCAGCGTGCCGACACGTGGCGCGCGCGCTTGCGCACCTGCGCACAGCGCTCTTGCGCAAAACGCCAACATGCCGACACGTGGCGCGTGCGCTTGCGCACCTGCGCGCAGCGCTCATGCGCAAGTTGCCCACGTGGCGCGCGCGCGCCTGAGCGCACAGCACCTTAGCGCACAGCGCTCTAGGCGCTGGCCCACGCATCCTTTGGATGTCTTTTTCCCCCTTTACTTATATATGCATACATATATACATATGTATACAAATTTGTGCATACACGCACTCCACGACACTGTCCTTGTTAGAAAAAAATTTCTAACGGGGCGCTGCCCCGCACCCCGCAAGGGGGCTGCTAGCCCCCTTGACCCCCAGCCCGCTATCCGGGTAGCGGGACCCCCGTAAAAACTCTGCGTGGCTCCCGATATATCCAAAACCCCCCTTTCAGAACAGAACACACGTACACTGCACATTGAGTTCGCATGACCAGTTTAACCCGTTAATCGGAGGTTCCCTCGCCCCAAAGGCGAGGGGTAATTAACGGCAGCTTAGTCCGTGGCTGCCGGAGATTCGGATCCCCACAATCATTAAACCCCGGCCTACCCTAGGCAGGGGGAATCTGTAGCACGCCTGACAAGCGCGCGCGTATTCCCATCTCTATGGGGTGACGAAAAACACCCTACAGATTCTGGCACGCCCGGTGGGACCAATCTCTCCTCCCATATTTCGGGTTAAACGCTCATGCGAACTCAATCAATATACATGTCTGTATTTATACTAAAATAATGCTCTTTCATGCAGGTTCTCAAGCAATCACTTCTCAACGATGTCTCCAAAAACCTACTCAGCTCTCAACACGGCTCCCATCTCCTACACGATGAAGATAGACTCCAGGACGGTCCTTCCGGTCAGTCTCGGGCGACAATGGGAGGAGGAGCTGCTACCATTCGGCTCTATCATGTTCATGCCAGTTGGCGCCATCCCATCTCCTCAAGCCCCGGTGGCAGACAAACCGGTCTCGAAAGGCAAGAGACCAAATGTGGTGATCTCGAGGGCGCCCAAACCCAAACGCAAGTCGGTATCCGAACGACTTTCCTTGGCCCCAGCTGGGGGCAAGGCCATCAACACCAGCAAAGAAACAAGGCACCTCGGGCAAACTCCAGCGACGCCTCTGACAACTGCTCGATTGGGTGTCTTCTCAAGCCTCCCCATCACTCAGCTTATGGCGGCTTCCCGAAGAGCAGAAGCCTGCCAGACGCTCAAGGCAGAGAAACTGAGGAAGAAGCGGCTCGGACACAGAGCCAACAAAAGGGCCATGGCTCCGACCATGTTAGAATTTATGAATTTCCAAAGCCCGGACTGCTCCGCGAAATCAGCCGCCAAAGATAAAGAGATGGCTGAATGTGTTATCCACACTGTCTACATGGCCGGATATGAAGAAACGAACCCTCCTCTTCTTCACAACCATGGTGATGAAATGGTTGACCCTACCCAGCATCGGCTCGATCTAATTGAAGAAGAGCCCGCTCAGGCCGATAAGCCAGAGGAGCCCGTGGTTCCTGCAGAATTGAGCTCAGGCAATAAAGATTACCCGGTTGTCATAACTGGAACTACAGAACAAGCATTATTCCAATGGCTTCAAAGGCAATTTCAGGACAGGGATGAGAAGATGGCCGAGGTCTATTCCAAAGTCGACGAGCTGGAAAACGTTGTGGCAGATCTCGCGACCCAAGTCGCCCGGTTGCAATTACAGCAGAATCAAATTTTGGCTCATGAGCCAGGGATTGGTACCCGGGAGCAGCCAACTGATATCCCTTTAAATCTAAAAGCGGAGCGCTTTCGTGAGAAACGGCCGCAATCAGCCTCCAGTCCCTCCGATACATACGCCGGGGGGGAATCGCCTCTGAAAGAGAAGCTGGAAAAAGTCTATTCCTTCAAGAGGGAAAAAGTCCACAAGATATTCAAGGACGCCCTAAGAAACGGTCTACAACTGCCAGAATCAAAGAGACCGCAAGAAGCGAATATGACCGACGACCCAGAATATTGCCCGTATCACAGGGTGATAGGTCATGCCATTGAGGACTGCTTCGTCTTCAAAGATTGGGTCGAAAAGCAATACATGGCGGGAGAGATAGAACTGTCTAAAGGCGCGTTAGCAAACAGTCAAGCTACGACCGCCGATTTCATGCAAATGGAGACCGAAGCCTTTCGGGAACCTAATCCTCCCAGACATGTGCCATTATTTGAAAGGGGCGAACCAAAGACCGATCGGCCTCGAGGACCAACATCAGTAAAGGCACCTACCCCAATGGAGAGAACGAAGAAGGTATACTCCTTCAGGAGGGATGAAGTCCGCAAAATATTCATGGACGCCTTGAACAACGGTCTGCAACTACCTGTTCCAAAGAGGCCACAGGAAATGAACATGACCGGCAATCCCATATACTGCCCATATCATAGAGTGGTGGGTCATACCATCGAAGACTGCTATATTTTCAAAGATTGGGCAGAGGACCAATATAAGCTGGGAAAAACCTCACAATCCTCGGATGTATCGGCAAGCCACAGAGCTAGGTCATCAACACAGCTCCGCCAAGATCAAAATTCAAGGAGCTGGGATAAGCAAAAAGGACCACCACGTCGTTAAACTGGGAACACCCGCTGACCACTACGTCATTAAACTGGGAACAATTGACCACCATGTCACTAAACTGGGAATAATCGACCTCTAAGTCGTTAAACTGGGAATGTAAAAATATACATATATATATATGTAAATAAAAAAATGTGTAAATAAAAGAAAAATAGAGAAAAGCCGAAATGATGGGGCAGCTCGCAACAAAAATCAGCGAGTAAAAATAAAAATGAAATAAAGCCGAAATGATGGGGCAACCGCGAATAAAAGCCGAAATGATAGGGCAATCGCGATCTTCGCGATAAAAAAGCTGAAAGGATAGAGCAATCGCGGTAAAATAAAAAAAAAACAAAAACAAACAAAAAAAACAAACACAAACAAAAATCCAATTTACCAAAATTCTTTCAGCCCTACGGCCAGTCCCCAAATTGACTACCGTATACAATCCACGGGCTCAAATAATTCTCAGTATACCCATGCCCCACCGCAACCACCAGTTACACGGCTGGCCTCCGCCTTTGGAATTATGCTCCATTGGGAAGACCCACTCATATGTCCTGGCACCTCTGCTTCAGTGTTAGCAACGCTGATGCCGGCCCCTACCCCAAAATTCCAAGCTCTCCATCCGTAGACCTCTAAGTCTTTAAACTAGAAACAGATGACCTCTAAGTCGTTAAACTGGAAACAGTAGACCTCTAAGTCTTTAAACTGGAAACAGATGACCTCTACGTCGTTAAACTGGAAACAGTAGACCTCTAAGTCTTTAAACTGGAAACAGATGACCTCTAAGTCATTAAACTGGAAACAACAGACCTCTAAGTCTTTAAACTGGAAACAGATGACCTCTAAGTCATTAAACTGGAAACAACAGACCTCTAAGTCTTTAAACTGGAAACAGATGACCTCTAAGTCGTTAAACTGGAAACTGGCGACCTCTAAGTCATTAAACTGGGAACGAGTAAAATCCACTCATGTGTCCTCACGATACATGAGGAGAACAAACCTTTGTGGGATCCTTACGACTCACAAAGGAAAAGCACACTTAGGAGCCCTCACGACTCCTAAGGAGAACATACACCTGCGAGATCCTTACGACTCGCAGGGAGAAAATGCTTTTATGGGACCCTCACGGCCCATAAAATTGAAAAGCCTTAGGTGATAGGGATCTAAACCTGTCTCCTAAGCCATCGCTCCCCAATCCCCAAGTGGCGAATGATGAGTCGCTGCTGGTACTACATTCCAGTACAGCGATGCAGACGCCAACCAAATTCCAACTCCCATACCCCAACGGCGAATGATGAGTCGCTCCTGGTACCATATTCCAGTGTAGCGATGCAGACGCCAACCAAATTCCAAATCCAAATCCCCAAGTGGCGAATGATGAGTCACTGCTGGTACCATATTCCAGTGCAGCGATGCAGACGCCAACCAAATTCCATATCCCCATACCCCAAGCGGCGAATGATGAGTCGCTCCTGGTACCATATTCCAGTGCAGCGATGCAGACGCCAACAAAGTCCTGAAATTTTTCTGGCCCTACGGTCTGGATCATACATCCTGCAAAACCGTATACAATCCACGGGCGTAAAACAATCCCGATCTCTCCAAAAAAAAAAAGGAAAAAAAAGAGAAAACAAAAAAAAAGAAGAACGGTATGTCCACAAGCAAAATGGGCACGGATGAAAACCCGAAAGGGCTCCGTAAGTAAAAACAGCAGGACTGCCGGCGAGTTTGTGAAAACCCGAAAGGGCGCAAACTCGTTAAAAAAAAAAAAAAAAAAAAAAAGAAATGAAATGCACTCGCAAAGTCCTCTCGACTTTGTGAGGAGAAAATTCCCGCGTGAGATCCCTACGACTCACAAAGGAGCAACACACTTAGGAGTCCCCACGACTCCTAAGGAGAAAATACACCTGCGGGATCCTTACGACCCGTAGGGAGAAAAGGCTTCTATGGGACCCTCACGGCCCATAAAATTGAAAAGCCTTAGGTGAAAGGGATCTAAACCTGTCTCCTAAGCCACCAATTCCCAAACCCTCCCGGGGCAAATGATGAGTTGCTCCTGGCATTATTCCAGTGCAGTAATGCAGATGCCAACAGAAAACCAATTCCCACATCCTCTCAAGACAGATGATGATTCGCTCCTGGTACCATATTCTAGTGTAGCGATGCTGATGTCAACCCAAATCAAATCAAACCAACAACCTCTATGGCGGAATCATGCTCCGTCCCAGAATTTACTCCGTGTCGAAATCATGCTTCGCCTCGGGATAACGACCTCCTTGCCGGAATTATACTCTGCCTTGGAATCAAGTCAACCCGACACTCCGCGCCGGGGAAAAGTCGATCAGCGACACTCCGTGCCGGGGAAAAGTCAACCCGACACTCCGCGCCGGGGAAAAGTCCATCAGCGACACTCCGTGCCGGGGAAAAGTCAACGACACTCCGCTCCGGGGAAAAGTCCATCAGCGACACTCTGTGCCGGGGAAAAGTCAACCCGACACTCCGCGCCGGGGAAAAGTCCATCAGCGACACTCCGTGCCGGGGAAAAGTCAACCTGACACTCCGCGCCGGGAAAAAGTCCATCAGCGACACTCCGTGCCGGGGAAAAGTCCATCAGCGACACTCCGTGCCGGGGAAAAGTCAACCCGACACTCCGCGCCGGGGAAAAGTCGATCAACGACACTCCGTGCCGGGGAAAAGTCAACCCGACACTCCGCGCCGGGGAAAAGTCGATCAGCGACACTCCGTGCCGGGGAAAAGTCAACGACACTCCGCGCC
The DNA here is from genome assembly GCA_030015575.1 of Agapanthus africanus. Taxonomy (NCBI): domain Eukaryota; kingdom Viridiplantae; phylum Streptophyta; class Magnoliopsida; order Asparagales; family Amaryllidaceae; genus Agapanthus; species Agapanthus africanus. The sequence continues at coordinate 850,324,297 of JASDDO010000024.1, forward strand.
GGGGAAAAGTCCATCAGCGACACTCCGTGCCGGGGAAAAGTCAACCCGACACTCCGCGCCGGGGAAAAGTCCATCAGCGACACTCCGTGCCGGGGAAAAGTCAGCGACACTCCGCGCCGGGGAAAAGTCCATCAGCGACACTCCGTGCCGGGGAAAAGTCAACCCGACACTCCGCGCCGGGGAAAAGTCGATCAGCGACACTCCGTGCCGGGGAAAAGTCAACCCGACACTTCGCGCCGGGGAAAAGTCGATCAGCGACACTCCGTGCCGGGGAAAAGTCAACCCGACACTCCGCGCCGGGGAAAAGTCCATCAGCGACACTCCGTGCCGGGGAAAAGTCAACGACACTCCGCGCCGGGGAAAAGTCCATCAGCGACACTCCGTGCCGGGGAAAAGTCAACCCGACACTCCGCGCCGGGGAAAAGTCGATCAGCGACACTCCGTGCCGGGGAAAAGTCAACCCGACACTCCGCGCCGGGGAAAAGTCCATCAGCGACACTCCGTGCCGGGGAAAAGTCAACGACACTCCGCGCCGGGGAAAAGTCCATCAGCGACACTCCATGCCGGGGAAAAGTCAACCCGACACTCCGCGCCGGGGAAAAGTCCATCAGCGACACTCCGTGCCGGGGAAAAGTCAACCCGACACTCCGCGCCGGGGAAAAGTCCATCAGCGACACTCCGTGCCGGGGAAAAGTCAACGACACTCCGCGCCGGGGAAAAGTCCATCAGCGACACTCTGTGCCGGGGAAAAGTCAACCCGACACTCCGCGCCGGGGGAAAGTCGATCAGCGACACTCCGTGTCGGGGAAAAGTCAACTTGACACTCCGCGCCTGGGAAAAGTCCATCAACGACACTCCGTGCCGGGGACGCGTCAACAAGACGATACTCCGGCTCGGGGAAACGTCAAGCAGACACTCCGTGCCGGGGGCACATCGACAACAGACACTCCGCCTTGGGGAAACGTCGACCAGCGACACTCCGTGCCGGGCACACGTCTACCAAATCGCTTCGTAACAGAGTATCGACCGTCCACGTCGCAAAAATGGCAGTGCAGGCTTCCTACAAAGCAGGAACCAGATCACTCCGTGCTGGGGACACGTTAGCAAGTGACACTCTGCATCGGGGAAATGTCCAATACAGACACTCCGCATCAGGGAAACGTCCAACACGGACACTCCGTCTCGGAGACGCGTCAAGCGTCGACCGTCCATGTCGTAAAAAGGGCACTGCATCCCAAAAAGTGGGAACCAAATCAAGTCGCCTCCACGTGAAAGAAGATCCATCAATTTCATGCACACGACCTACATATGTGGTGTACATTTATTGATGGGGGGCAATTTGTTGGGGTAAAAATTTACACCCCGGTTGACCGAGTCAAAGTCAAGGTCAACCCCCAAGCTAGGTGGGCCCAAGCCCAGGTCAAGCGGACCCATGCCCAAGTCGAGCCCGCGACCAGCCTCCCCATGCCAACAACAAAATCATGTAATAAATAATTTTTATGTAATTTTTTTATACATGAATGTATGCAAAATGGGCATAAAGCCAATATTTTGTAAGCCCGTGGCTTATGTGCAAAAATGAAATGGCACATGAGCCATGGGATGGCTAAAATGCCATTTTTGTAAAGCCCAAGGGGCTATGTACAAATATGTAAGCCTATAAAAGGCAACATGATGAATAAAAAAAAAACACTTTCTCATTCTCCCAAAAATTAGGGTTCTTTGTGCCTCTTGCTCCTTCTCCAAGGTTCTAAACCTTCTCAATTCTTTTGAATTAAATCGAGAGTTTTACTCTTTCTTTTCCAAAACTAAGTAGTTTTCCACCACAAAACCCACAAAGGGGAACTCAGATCTCCCATCAGATCCCAAAAAGGAGAGATTTTGATATCTCACATCTCTTGATCTTCAAGATCCGGCCAAACAACAGGAGGAAGAAGAAGAACATCTTTCACTAAACCCCAAAGAAAGAAGAAAAACACTCAGGAGTCCAACTCCTCTTTGATTTCTCTTCAGAGAAATCTTTTTAGGCTAAAAGCCTCTTGTCCTCTCCGGCGCGCAGCGCAAGTGCGCAAAGCGCCCGCGTGCCGACACGTGGCGCGCGCTTGCGCACCTGCGCGCTTGCGCAAGTGCGCAAAGCGCCCGTGTGCCGACACGTGGCGCGCGCTTGCGCACCTGCGCGCTTGCGCAAGTGCGCAAAGCGCCCGCGTGCCGACACGTGGCACGCGCGCTTGCGCAAGTGCGCAAAGCGCCCGCGTACCGACACGTGGCGCGCGCGCTTGCGCACCTGCGCGCTTGCGCACCTGCGCGCTTGCGCAAGTACGCAAAGCGCCCGCGTGCCGACACGTGGCGCGCTTGCGCAAGTGCGCAAAAGCGCCAGCGTGCCGACACGTGGCGCGCGCGCTTGCGCACCTGCGCACAGCGCTCTTGCGCAAAACGCCAACATGCCGACACGTGGCGCGTGCGCTTGCGCACCTGCGCGCAGCGCTCATGCGCAAGTTGCCCACGTGTCGACACGTGGCGCGCGCGCGCCTGAGCGCACAGCACCTTAGCGCACAGCGCTCTAGGCGCTGGCCCACGCATCCTTTGGATGTCTTTTTCCCCCTTTACTTATATATGCATACATATATACATATGTATACAAATTTGTGCATACACGCACTCCACGACACTGTCCTTGTTAGAAAAAAATTTCTAACGGGGCGCTGCCCCGCACCCCGCAAGGGGGCTGCTAGCCCCCTTGACCCCCAGCCCGCTATCCGGGTAGCGGGACCCCCGTAAAAACTCTGCGTGGCTCCCGATATATCCAAAACCCCCCTTTCAGAACAGAACACACGTACACTGCACATTGAGTTCGCATGACCAGTTTAACCCGTTAATCGGAGGTTCCCTCGCCCCAAAGGCGAGGGGTAATTAACGGCAGCTTAGTCCGCGGCTGCCGGAGATTCGGATCCCCACAATCATTAAACCCCGGCCTACCCTAGGCAGGGGGAATCTGTAGCACGCCTGACAAGCGCGCGCGTATTCCCATCTCTATGGGGTGACGAAAAACACCCTACAATCCCTATATATGTCCCAGCATCCACTACAATATACATCCTATGTACAGTAATGGCCTCTAGGGCATACATATAACTAACAATCTCCCACTTGCACTAGGGCCATCTGTAGCAGTGGTTGCAGTATCTCATACTCAACCATCCCATAAAAGTCTCTCTCTGGGAACAGGCCTTTGTGAGTGGATCCGCTGTGTTGTCCTCTGAGTCTATTCTCCAAACCTCGATCACCCTGGAGATCAACCATCACCATGATCAAGTGATACTGCCTTAGAATATGTCTGGATCACTGATGGGACGGGCGTTCCTTGGCATAAGCCACAACTCCATTGTCACACAATGGTAGGAACGTAGTTCATCTTATGAACCAATATTCACCCAAACAGCTTCTTTGGTAGCATCTTAAGTAGCGATGTATCGTGCCTTTATCGTCTAGTATGCCACGGTATCTAGCTTGGAACTCTTCCAACATACCGTCCCTCTACTGAGGGTAAAGACAATGCCTGTGACTGACATTCAGTCGTCTTTATCACCCTGGAACCCTTCCAGTGATTCTCCTCAGGATCGATTGACACCACCTCACTACATCTAGTGAGTTTCCTAACATCCATTTAGATCTATCTCATAGATCCAAAATCCAGGATTTAGTAGGTATCACTTTAATCCTATATGGAGAATCTTTGTGATAAGCGGAGATTGATCGAGCGTAGCATAAGAAACTCCTTTCTTATCAAGAGTATGTCATCCACGTACTCTACGAGGATCGTCACCATACTCCCTACTACCTTTTTGTATATTCAAGGTTCATCCACCATTTTGATGATGTCAAACTCTTTGACTAATACATCAAAACAGACGTTCCAACTCCGCGATGCCTGCTTTAATCCTATAAAGCATCTTGCACACGTTTCCGCTGCTCCCACTGTCTATGAAGCCCTCTGGCTGTGTACTTATAGACGCACTCTTCTAAAACATCATTTAGAAAAGCAGTCATGACACCCAACCACCAGATATCGTAGTCATGGTATGTAGCCGTGACAAGTAGGATCTGGATGGACTTAAGCATAGCTACTTGAAAAGGTTTTAACATTATGATCCATATTTGGTCAATGATGCAAAACTTTAACAAGTCTAGCTTTGAAAGTCTCAACTTTTCCATCTACACCAAGCAATCTTCTCAAGATATACTTGCTCCTGATGGGGATTTAACCCTTCAGATATTGCAACCAAAGTCCATACTTTGTTGGTGTATAAGGATTCCATCTCAGATCGCTAAGTATCCAGCCATTCTTACAGAGTCTTACTCCTGATGGCCTGCTCGAAGCTAGTTGGGTCATCATCTCATGATGTAATCCTCGCTCCCACTGTCATAGAGAAACCGAAGTATCTCTCAGGTGGGTGAGGAACCCTACTAGATCGGCGGAGAGGCTGAGGTTCGTTGGAATCTACTGAATCCTTTGGTTCTATCAAATCATCTGCTGCAGTCTGTATAGCTGGAACATTTCCAGTTCTACATTACAAATTTTGCCTCGAGCTTGTCCGGATTATGCTTTTCAGACATAGGCTGGACAACCCCAAATCTTAACTAGCTTAAGACATGGGCTCTTTCCATATCGCATATGAAGTGGTAGGTAACTGATTTGATTTGAACCCTATTCAATAGGTATGCAGCTTCTCAAGTGCATAACACCCAAAAAGGAAATAGGTAACTCAGTAGTACTCATCATAGAGCACACCTTATCATATAGGGTGTGATTGCTCCGCCCCGATATACCATCGTGCTATGGTGTATACGGAGGAGTAATGCTGAGAGAGAATCTCATTCTCCTTTAGAATAGTCCTGGAATTCCGTGCTCAAGTATTCTCCTCCTTGATCTCATCAAAGGACATAATACTTATACCCGTATTTTGGTTCTCTACTTCTAACTTATATTCTGTGAATATCTCAAAAGGTTCGGACTTGTGTTTCAACAGGAACATAGGTCTGAAACTCGAAAGATCATCAGAGAACGTAATGAAGTATAAAGAACCATTCCTGGCATGTGTAGACAGGGGACCTACATACATCAACATGTATCATCCCAAGAGTTCACTAACTCTTTCTCTGTTTCCAGTAAACGGAGCCATGGTCATCTTATCTTTGTGACATGACTGGCGAGTTTCACAAGATGTAAATTCAAACTGATTTAAATATGCATCTATATGTAACTCTAGCTAGTCGGGTCACATTGATCTGACCTAGTCTACAATGCCTCAAGAAGAATTCGTTCATTTCTGAACTCTTCCTCTTGTGTGTGATCCGTATACTAAGAACTGTAGTTTGATTTAGAACATCAATGCTTTTAGATAACGTGCCTGAACCGATCAACTTTTGATATAGGAAATGTTCAAAACATTATCCAACAATACAAAAATTTATCATTTCTTTACTAATAAAGAGACTGATACGATTTTGTATATCAGGTTCGGTATCTAATAACATTCGTTCAGAATCAATGTATTGGTAATACAGGGTGACAGTGACCAACAGACTTGGCTGCAACTCTTGCCCCATTTTCTGTCTCATGAAACTTATCACCCGTTCTCAGTTCTCTACCTATCTGTAGCCCTATGTAACAGATTACATATCTGGGATCCTGATCTGGTATCATATACCCAGGACGCAGAGGATACTGAGAAACACTTCTGTATAATGAACACACCCGAAGATGACGCATCAACATGCACTCTCTTCGTTTGGGCGGCACGGGAAATGTGGTATTCCCCAATTTCCTGCTCTGTCTTATAACAATTATAAGGTGGAGCGGGACCAACGTTCCCCAGCTCAGTATAACAAGCGGGTTCGGTCAATATTCCGTATTATTATCTTGATTAAGGCGTGATATGGTCGCTACCAGGAGGGAGAGAGAAGAAAACACTCAGCGTGCGCTCTGTCAAGAATAGATTGGTTATTATTTTATCTAATCAGGATGGCTCCCACTGCTTTTTATCAAATCTTCCTTCAAACCCTAAAAGGAAAGACTAGCCGGGATTAATTACACACTACAAGTTCGCCAATCTTTCAGCCAGGCCAGTGTCGGTACTTTGAGGGAGGTCCCCCGTGCTTTCGCACGAACCTAATTAATGTAAACCTCGTTTTCCCAGAGGCGTAACCTCGTTAACACCTTTCTAGACACCTACTTGATCGGCTAATTGTAATGTGTAAAACTCTCCCAGGAGTAACACTTACTCGCAGCGGGTATCGGGATCCAACTATCTCATAGAAGGTATGCAATCTCATTGCAAATTTCAACACTTGAAATTCCCGATAATATTTTGCCCCAAGCGATCTATGACCTTGACTGAGTCAACAAATCATAGACCACAAGTAAAGTTCAACCCGTCATTTCTCGATTGAATTAAACCCACCCGCACGACCCTTGACTGAGTCAACAAGGCCGCACGACTACCCTAATCCAATCGCATCATATGCTTTGCAGATAAGCAATAATCAGCTACCGCACACTACGCCTTGACTGAGTCAACAAACGCAGCACGAATACTAACTATTACATATCTGAAATGACGGAGGGCTACGACAGGTTTTTAAGAAAACCTTTTGCGTAATGAACTTTATATCGTTGTAGAATCAAATGATTTTAAAAATAGAGTGCTTTTGAAGATTTTCTAGTTTTGCTAAAGGAGTCACTCCCGGTGAAAGGATCGTCGGTCCTTTCCTCATCGAATAAGGTGCGGGATATATCATATATATCACTGTGCAAAGCAAAAACACTTAAAAGCAATCAAAAGACAAACCGAGTGTGTAGCATCTGCCAGTTATTGCTAAAGGAGTCACTCCCGGTGAAGGGATCTCGGTCCTTTCCTCATCGAACAAGGTGCGGGATATATCATATATATCACTGTGCAAAGCAAGAACTGTAGCTACCTGTTTTATTTTGAAATTCGATTCTACAACATCTTAGGTTTCTTTTATTTCATTAATCACATTAATGAAGTCCCATCATTTAAATACCTAAACATCACAGATAAATACGACGTACACTTATGCCATCCGCATTCGCCTCGATGTCCCCTCGTGCACCGTTAGGTTAGGTAACTAACGGCAGAGCAGGGCAGGGCTAGCACGGGTGTAAAACATAAGTAACGTCTATATAATATATCATATATACTATATACTGTATCTATCACAGAACATCACATGATCTCATCACAGATAAAACACAGCAGAAGAAACATATGAAATATTGGATATACTAGGACGTCCGTGTTTTCAATACGAGCCAGTATAAAACACGGATTCCACGGTCGTGATGAATAGCCAAACCCACACCCCTAGACCCCTACGAGAGCGGCAAGCAACCCTACCAATTCTAGAGTTAGGAGACCCGGACTCGACTCCTCGAGTTGGTCTCCCACTGGACTCCAGAACCCGGTTACTTGTGCCCTCCTCCTTGGGTCTATCCTAGTGCGGAAAAGTAAATAATATACAAACGGTGACAACTTCCGCAACCTGGAAGCGCCCCAATAAAAGAATATTACATACAAGTTTTTACATGAATGAAAATGAAAAACACTCATCTCACATAAAAAAAACCCCGGCTATTCAAACACGACGATCCAATATAACATATCCAGCAACACATAACAGCACATGTCATCAACGTAAGTAAATATGCGCATCCCAATTGTCGTTGACATATAGCAACGAAACCGGCGATATCACATATTACACTTACGGTCACAGAAAAGAAAGTGTAAAACTACAACAGTTGGAATCCGCAACCATCTCAGACATCGCATGCCTGACCAAATGAATTACTTAGACATCGCATGCCTAACAATTATAAACCCCGCATTTTAGTCTCAAAATCGAAAACTCTTTTCAATACCAAGTCGGGCAATTCAACAAGATTCCCGACATCCTGATCGAATGCTCGTCGCAAACTTCAGTAGATGGCCGCACCCCTGATACCGTCGACGAAGTGCACCAAGGCGGAACACCGCTGCCGCGAGCACCCGGACGGATGCTTTCGGCGACGGGGTTCTCCTACGGTCACTTGGTCGGGCTATGGAGTGAGGCTGTCTATTAAGTTTACCCGGCGAATATCCGCGTACGCTACGTGATTGCGACGGACTTTTGATCACATCAAAATTCCGTGGCAACCGATCAAGTGAGACTAAACTGCTATGTTTATAACATTCATTCAGTTATCTCATAACTTATTGTGAATTCCAATTATTGTATCCCATTCCAGATAAACAGAAAATGTTAAACTTTCCGATCGAACAATCGAACACCCAAGTTTTCCCGATACAGATCAACACATGAAATAAGTCTAACAACATTCAGTTCGTACCTCAGTACCAACGGTCCAGCCGTAGAAGGGTCAAGCCAACGCCTCACATGTGGCACGCCGTACTGCCCCAAACCCGAAGGTTCAAAGGGCAGTTCAAGACGGTCACATAATCGAGTTAAGGTTTGTTGTCTTCTAGAGGGACCATCGAGTTACTTGCACTACTTAGAACGTCGTTAAACTACGGAAAAATCCAACACTTGGAAATTTCCCAACAGGGGAAAAATTGGGTATTTATATCCGGTCGAACTTTTTAACATATTCTAAAATTTATCCGGAAAGCCACACAGACAAAATTTGATACTCCGATCGAAACACCGAATCTCCAAAAACACAGCAGAAAAATTCAACTCTTGAATAAATATTAAAAATTCCCAGAAAACTCAGCTCTTTGAACTAGGAATTACTGTGCAAAGGAACAGGGCTGACGTCATCAAGGGGCCGCTGATCCGCCGCAGAATCCATGCTTCTGCAGCGGATCCACCGCGAAATTTACTGTTCACCAGAAACTTTTTGCACCGTAATTCTTAATTTTCCCTGCTGAATTTTTTAGCAATTTTTAATTTGGAAAAACTCATTGTTTTCAAAAAAGTACAGAGAGCAAGATTGATTTGGTGTTTCGGGTTCGATCGGGTTTCAAATTCCGTCTAGACTTCGCCTAAGGCTCTAGCTAGGCTCTGATACCACTGTAGGGTTCCTAGGCACCCTAATGAGTTCTCATAAGGCATCGATCATGCCAAATTAAAATTTTAACGGTGCCGAGAGACCCGACTACGGATCGTTTGCTAGAAAACTAGGCGAAAAAGCTAACTAGTTAACACTTAACTACAAGATACGGAAATACAACCTTTGTAGATCCGGTGCTCCACCTCCATAGCTCCGCAACGAGGTCCTCTCCGCTGTCCAAATCAAATTCGGGCTCAAGCGTCGGCTTCTTCGGAGAATGGGCAAGCTAGGTCGTCGATGTCCATGCCGAAGATGATCTACGTCGAGGCATCGCTAGATCAAGCTCACAACTTCACCAAGTCATGAAACTTGTGAAGTAAACACACTCTACTACTTGGCAAGAGGTAGAGGATGAAGAAATAGGAAGTGGGTAGACTTTAGAATTGGATTTCTCTCTCAAATCATCAATCCACCATTGATAACCTTAAGCTTCTTCAAAGAAGAAGATGAAGAAGAAGAAGAAAAGTTATGATATGATAAGAATTATTTTAATTAGAAAAGAAACTCATTCTTATCATAACATGACCATGGTTAGTTGTAGAGAGTGAACTAGGGTTAGTGGAGTGGTTAGGGTTAAGCATGAGACAAAATGGTTAACTAAGTCAAAGCTTCATGAAGATTCATGAACAAAACAAAATAGCAACCATTTTTCCCTTTTTGCTTTTAATTTTCTTTTCCAAATGAATAACTAATAAATAAATAAATGAAAAAGAAAACATAACCCTAACCATTCACAACCATGGTTTAATCTTTACACTTAACCAATTTAGCATGCATCATCAAACATGATACATTCATGTGCACAAAATCATATCGCATATATAATGCGCACACCCGAGTGAGAAAATCCATTTTAAAGTGAACCGATACTAGTTAATGAAAAGTAATATATCAAATATATAATTATACATTAAATCATTAAATCAACACTTGATTTAACGATCCGGTCATATCGCATATAACCGACTAGTATCCAATGTATCAGTTGATCGAATCAATCCTTGATTCGATAACTAGGTTATATCACATATAACCATTCGATACATTCATCGCGAGAATAGAATACGGTATCACATACACGCATTATTCTCGGTCCCGCACATATCTCATATGCGCTCCTATTTCGTTTCGCTTGAGCCAGGAAACCTCTGTGTAGGACTCTAAAGACTCGTCAATACGCCGGCAGCGGATGATGATCATATCAAACATCCACAAGCCGCAAGCGGTCTGCTAAACGTAACGGCCACCCGGGTATTAAGCGATCTGAAGATCGACGAGCAAGCCCGCTCACACTCCAGTGAATCCGACCAGTAACACTACCGTACAGTCCGGTCTGATCGTCTGATATGTCGCATATCTCGCCTAGGGGTGGTAAACGTCAGACCCCAATAGCTCGATAAGTAGTGTCGATATGAGGTCTATAACTGTTCGAGAAACTACTGGTAACACTTACCAGTAAATCTCAGCAACCCTGGCCAGGGATTTCCTGTTATAGCCAATCGAACACAGCGCAACATCAACCCCCTATACCGGGAGAGACGAATCCCCTCCTATCGCTCATTGCCTCCATGTGACTCGGGACTGTACCCAAAAACCACCGTTTTGCACGCCCTCTTGGACGTGGTAAGATGGAAATCAAAGCACAGTGGGAACCACACAAGACTCTATGACGATCTTGGGTCAACAGACTACTCTGTACCAGTGTCACCAGAGAACTGCCATCTGACGTGAGGTATAATACCATCTGGGAGTTCTCGGCGAGTCCGTCCAGTGTACCCAGTCTCTACTGAGCACCCGTACATTATCACTGATGTCAAACACCAATGGATATGGGATCATCCATCGCCCATCTGTATGGGTCGAGAAGGTATACGCTAGTCTACTCTGGTATATCGATGCCCCGTCTCGATACACCCACGACTAGGGACTTTGAAGGATGTACTTATAGACTACCATGTCCCCACTAGTATGATCCGCATGATAGTCCAGGTAGTCAAGCACACATCCTAAGGGCTTTACCAACATGTAACAGAGAGACAATCAGTATACACATTAAGGTAAAGTTCAACCAGATAGCATACTATCATGTCGAGCAAGAAAGTCATCCCTATATATGTCCCAGCATCCACTACAATATACATCCTATGTACAGTAATGGCCTCTAGGGCATACATATAACTAACAGCACTGGATGCGCTGCGCTCTAAGCAGCACACCATGTGTGCGCTAGCGCTAGATGCGTTGCGCTCTAAGCAGCGCACCACGTATCAAACACGGGTGCGCTAGCGCAATGTGCGCTGTCCTTTAATCAGTGCACCACGTGCAAAGCACGGATGCGCTAGCGCTGGAAATAAAAGCTCCCCACCATTAGATCAAAAATCTAATAATAATGATAAATCATTAATTAATTAGAATTAAATTCTGTTAAGGAAAGATTCCTCAAAATCTTTTCAAATAACAAGATTGTGCTCTGTAAATCATAGCATCGTTGGATCAATGATCCAATGGTAAATAAAAATTACCAAAAGACAGAATAAATTCTGTATGGAAAGATTTATCAATCTTGTTAAAAATGAGAAGATTGTCTTCTGTAAATCAGAAGCCCTTGGATCAAAGATCCAACGATGGGAAATTCCCCAAATCAATTGGAGAAAAGATCTCCTTAACTGATTGAACAAACAAGCTTGCCCTATATAAAGGCCTCTAGACTTCAAGTCTCACATACAGAAATAGAGAGAGAAACCTCCCCAAAAACTTTGAAGAAATTCAAAGAGCAAACTCTTGCAAGAAGATTTTTCCTCAAAGTAAAAATGATGATGATGAACACAGAGATGAAAACATCTCATGATTAAAAAAGAAGAATTCACTTCTTTAAAAGATCATAGATCTAAAAAGACAAAAAGTGTTTCACGGAAAGATCAAAAGATCTCATCATAAAATAAAAGAAGAATTTACTTTTTTCTCACAGATCATAGATCTATAAGACTAAAGTCTTTCTCAAAGAGATCATGGACATCTCATTAAAGAAAAAGGGGGAGAATAATTCAATTCTCTTAAAGATCATAGATCCATAAAGACAAAGCCTTTCATCAATATAAGAGATTGAAACATCTCCTGCAAAATAGGAACGGTCGTTCTTAGATCTTGAGACGAAGTCTCTGTTAAAAGAACATAAATTATTTCTCAGATCATAAAATTGATCAAATGCGTTTTGCGCCCTTGAACTGCGCTTCTGCGCTTTCTGGACTGGCGCTCAGCGCCAAATGCGCCACGTGTCAATCACATATGCGCCAATTAACAACTAGCACTTTGCGCTCTTGAAATAGCGCACTGTGCTCATGGGCTGGCGCTCAGCGCCAAGCGCACCACGTTGTTGGAGATAGTGCCCTCAGAGTCAATTATTAGGTCACAGGTACGTGATTGTAATGATTGAGGGAGGACCTATCCCGGTAGGACAGTCTTACTCGAGATGATAGTATGCTATCTGGTTTACCTTTATCATCGTGTACTGTTTTAAATGACCTGACACGTCGCTATTACACGTTGATAGAGCCCCTAGGATTCTTGCTTGACCACCAGCAGTATGAGGGCGATCATATAAGTGGGAGCTGGGGGTCTATAAGCATATCCTTAAAAGGTCCCTAGTCGTGAGAGTTTCGAGACAGGGCATCGATTCTCCATAGTAGACTAGTGTATACAGTCGAGACCCTGACGAGGGGCGGTGGCCGGTCTCACAAGCCACTGGTGTCAGTTGGATCACCTAAGATGTATACAGGTGCTCATTGGGTTATGAGTACACCGGACAGGACTCGTCGGGAACATGCTAGTTGGTCATATACCAGACGTCAGATGGCAGTTCCCTGGTGACATGTGTGCAGGTTAGTTCATCGACCTGGGGATCGTCATTTGTCTCGTGTGAGTTCCCACTGTACTTTGATTACTACCCTACCACGGCTCAAAGGAGTCGTGCAAACAGGTTTTAGTTGGGTACAGTCCCGAGCCACATGGAGGCAGTGAGCGTATCTTCAGGGGTTCGTCTCTCCCGGTATTGGGGGTGAGGTCGTGCTGTGTCTAGGAGAGCCATTACACAAAGTCCTTGGCCAAGGCAAGGAGATTTACTGGTAGGTATTCCAGTAGTATCTCAGGGTGTTCTGGGCTACACTCCGACACGACTTGTACCGCTTTTGGGGGTCTGACTTTTACCAACCCCCTAGGCCCGCCATGCGATACTCATAGACGAACGGACCGGACTGCACGGATATTGTCACTGACAGGCTCAGTAGGGTTGTCAGGCTGAGTTCACTCACAGACGTCCCTTTTAGTCAATACTTGGTAGCCCGTTACGTATTGGCTTATACCTCTGACGTGCTAGTGGTTAAATCCACAATCAAGGTGTTGACGAGTCTTTAGAGTCCCCCACATTCAGTTACTCAGCTTTCGGGCGAAAGGTTGTAGAGGTCGTATGGAGATATGGCAAGGTCCGATCAGATACGTGCGGTATTGCACGGATCAGGATCGGACAGTTTGTACTAGAGGCCGTATGGAGATATGGCAAGGTCCGATCAGATACGTGCGGTATTGCACGGATCAGGATCGGACAGTTTGTACTATAGGCCGTATGGTTATATGGCAGGGTTCGATCAGATACGTGCGGTATTGCACGGATCAGGATCGGACGGATATTACTAGCCGGTTTTGGTATAAGCCGGATCCTAGTATAGTACAGTGTGGATTTTGTCTCAATGCATTTGTATTTCGGTCGGAATACAAATGCGGGTGTGTATGCACAGTATCGGGGTTTTCCTGTAATTTATTACGGGACCAGTTTTCTGGAGTTGCCAGTTTGCTTTCCGTTTCGGCCAATTTCCATTGTTCCGTTCATTGGCCGAAGATTGGTGGAGGAGGGCTTATTTGCATTGTTGCAAATAAGTATTTGTGGAGGGGGTATTTGCTTATTGTTGTATCATGACATCTTTTCATTGACCTTGACTTCTTCTTGTCATGATGGCATGACTTTTGGCTCATCATGGTTGTTGATGATGAGGTTGGTGGTTGGTGTTGGAGTGTTAGACTTTCCTTGCTATCATTTCTTTTGCATGATAGCTTTCCTCTCTCTCTTTGGGATTAGTAGAGAATGGCTCCCTCTTTTGTCTCTCTCTTGACTCTCCATTCTCACCCTCCTCTCATGGCCGGCCACTTGTGAGGTGGTGGGGTTTTTCTTTTGGTTGTGAGAAAAATGTCATTCTCATTCTTTTGCATGATACATTTTTCCTCACCTCTCTCAAAGTTCTTTTTTCCTCCACAAAAAGGCAACTCCACAATCCCAAAAAGAGACACAAGCTCACTACATATTCTACAACGAACCTTGGGCACGTCGAGTAGCCGGCTTCGTGCCCGAGTTGCCTCGGCATTGAGGTGGGAGCCCGTAAACGAAGAAGGCGATGTGGTGCACTTCCGGCGACGAGGAGGAGACGGGACTTTTCCGCAGGAGATCGGGACCATGACGAGAAGACCGGAGGACTTGGATCGTCGGTATATCTCTAACCCATCTTCTAGTTAGCTTAGACTTGTTAATGGTTACGATCCGGGTGTTTATTGCGCGGTGGTGCCGGTTTGCTAAGTCCGCAAAATTTAAAGTTATTCACCGCTTCCGCATTCCGGCGTCGGATCGACGGCCGGGGCGCCGCCGTGCACTTACAGTGGTATCAGAGCCTCGCCATTAACTTAGTCTAGCTTTGTGTGATGTGTTTTTTAGTTCCGATCGATCGAAATGTCCAAAAACCCGTATTTGCCCACATCAGTTTTCTGTTGGAAATTTTTGGTGTCGAAAAATTTTTCAGGTTGTAAAATATTAATGTACTGGAAAATCTAAGAGCTCTGTAAAAATTCGACGAAGTAACTCCACAGTGGGAGCGCGGAACCGCCGCGAAAACCACCTTCCCGCCGCCCTTCCGCCGCGCACTGTGGAGATCACTTCACCAATTTTTTACAGAGGCCTTCTGGGCTTAAAATATGGGTTTTGGAATATTAAAATTGGGCTCATGTTTTCTGTGAGTGCTACAGTTTTGATTAAGGGCCCACTTGTTAATATTCGATCGGTCGGATATTTTAAACACATTTTTCACAGTATTTACATTATATCTGCGACCGTGAATGTCACTTGATCGGTAAATCCGGTCTAACTGCTATAGCCCGGTTAGACGGATTTGCGAACGTGACTTTCACGTTGATGTTTTGTTTTTGCTGTGATGTTGCGGATCGGTCGTGGGGATAGCCTGGATGCAATGCTAGTACAGTTCTGTTGTATTATGTACATTTGATATTGCGGGGCGAGCGTCCGACATGTGGACTGCCGTCACTGCCTGTTTGTATTATTATTTTGGGGCACGACCTGTTTGCGGTCGATGTACCCGGTGTATGTATATTTTATTTTCTGTACTAGGATTGCCCCGCGGAGGGGTGCACGGATAGCCGGGTTCTGGAGGGCAACAAGCCCGCATCTCATGGCATTGAGACGGAGGGGGCTTCACTCTAGGATTGGCGGGCTATTCGCCGCACTCATAGGGGGTACAGGTTGACCCAGGAGGGGTGCCCAAGTTACCGGATTCCGTGAGGTGCTGGGTGGTCCATTCACGGTGCTGAAGGGGGCTGCCTCGCTTCAGGTTTTGGCGGGTGACTTGCCGCGCCCGTAGGGGTCTAGGATTTCATTGCACAGGCTATCCACACGACCAGGGGAACGTCGGGTTTCAGCAGTGGCTCTGTGAAACCCGGGGATCCCAGATATCTGTATTGTTTCTGTGATGCTGTTCATTTCTGTAATGTTGCATTTTATTCACGCCTTGAGCGAATATAATATATTGGTATATATATTAGTAGATGTTGTATATGTTTTGCATCCGCGCTAGTCCAGTCCCCGCTCTGTCGTTAGTTAGCTAACCTAACGGGTAATGACGGGACCCAGTGGCGAATGCGGATGGCATATACGTACATCAGTATATTTTCGTTCTTTTTGGTGTGATCAATTGATGGGACTGCATTGATTCGGATCAATGCAAGTTAAAAACAAACCTAATCTGATGTTGTTGGAACACTTTTCAAAAAGCTGTTATTGCATGGACGTTTACTTTTGTTTTGCATCGTGGTATTCATTGGAATATCCTGCTCCTCAGTCGACGAGGCAAGGGCCGAGATCCCTTCACCGGGAGTGACCCCTTGGACAAAAGTTTGCGTCAGGGCATTAACTTCACTATAGCCGATTACTTTTGCTTTGCACCGTGGTATTCAGTTAGAATATCCTGCACCCCATTCTACGGGGAAAGAGCCGAGATCCCTTCACCGGGAGTGACCTCTTTAGCAACGGTTTTCGTCACTATATTTTCAAAAAGCTATCAGTTCCTTCAACGATATCAAGTTCTTTACGTTAAAGGTTTTCGCCAGAAACCATTCGTAGCCCTCCGTCGTTTCATATGGGTAGTCAATAGTATTCAAGCTGTGTTTGTTGGCCAAAGTCAAGGCACAGTGTTTGGTAGCTGTTGGTTATTCATATGCAGCATAGATAGATGCGTTGGTTTGGAACAGTCGTATAGCCTTGTTGGCCAAAGTCAAGGGCTTGTGCGGGTGGATTCGAATCAACCTGGAGAATGACGGGTAGAACTTGACATGTGACTTATGATTTGTTGGCCAAAGTCAAGGTCATAAGAGCATGGGGCAGAAATCACATCGGGAGTTTCAAAAGAACTGAAACTTGCCAGATATGCGCATACCTTCTGGAGTGTGATAGCGTGAGCGGATTCCGTCACGTTATCATGCAATGATAGTTGGATCCCGATTCCCACTGATGAGTTAGTTTACTCCTCGGGTAACCCCGACTAATTCTTCTTTCAGGTTTGGAGGAGAATTTGAGGTACAGTGGGAGGTTTCCAGATTAGATAAATTGGTGACCATTCTGATCTAGGTTAGAGTGCACGCTGAGTGTTTCTTTTCTCTCTCTCTTTGGCAGCGACCATTTGACCCGACCCTAAGACTATGACTCAGTGACCAAGTTGACCGAACCTTCTTAACACTGGCTTTTGGATTGTCAGAGTTGCAAACCTCATTGCCACTCCTACTTTTACCCTTTTCTCCAGGACACCCCGTTTTACTACGAACGTCCACTTCCATTGGACAAAACCATCGTATGGTTAGATACGAACTCGAAAGAATTTATTCGAGGATGGTTTCCGGTTCTGGAGAAAAAGGATAGGATTATTCAGTTGTCTTTTCCTTTTACCCTCTCTCAGGTTACGAGTACTCCTTGGTTTAGGGGTAGTACACCTATTACGCAAATTGGATTGTCTTCTTCCAAACCTTAGGCTGGTGCCGACCGGTAGGGAATGAAGAAAACCAATTAGCATAACGATGGTGTGCAGAAGGTATTAAGTTAAGACAAAGAAAGGGATTAGTAAGAGGGCAAAGTAAATTGCAACAGATATTCACGACCAAACCAGGTATTTCATTACCACTCCCAAATCACCTTTGTATTTCTCCAGAACACTCCGTATCACTACGAAGATCCACAGTTTATTGGATAATCCATCGTATGGTTATATACGAACTCGAAAGGAACTCGTTCCAGTTCGGGGATAGATCCTGGTTCAGGAGAAATAGGAATAAAGTACATTCAGGTGTCTTTTATCTTCACCTTCTCTCGCGATGCGAGTGCTCCTAGGATTAGGACAGTACACCCTTTATGCTTTTTGGATAGTCTTCTTCCAAACCATAGGCTGGTGCCGAACGGTAGGGAAGGAAGAAAACCATTTGGCCTAAAGGGGTGTGCAGAAGGTAATGACTAAAGACATATGAAGGGATTTGGAGAGGTGGCAGAGAACTCTACGGTTACAGTCGTGAATCTGGAAGAGGCATTACTAGGAATACCAGAATACCCCATCGGAACATTTCAATGTTTCAGTTTCACTGTGTAATGTTAAAGGAAAACTGATTTCCCGATTAGATACTTACTCCAGGGTATGTATTTACCAGGTACGATTCTCACATCTGTATGGTTTTACAGATGATGAGTGGGAGTAAGTTATTGGGAATTGGGTGATTATCCTCATTATATCGGGATTCGTTGTAATCGGTGATATTTGAGGAAATCACCTGGGCTGTTTGCCGGTCGGCAAATATTTGGTTTTGAATATCCGCTGTTATGCACCAATTTCAAATTGATATATCTGTACGTCTATTTTCATAGAGTGAGATATACCTTTCTGAAATTATGTCTACGACATTTACCTATATCAGTAGATGGTTAGGTAAGGAGCATTAAACAGCGGTGTAATTCTTCTTAACCATAAGTACAGTTTTCAACCTACGACACACAGTGAATGAGTTATCAGACTCAAGGGACTTATACAGAGTATTGTATGTTGTCCAGGGTCCATCAGGACAGAGGGGTTGGTCCTCGTACTATATTCGGTTTACTTATGACTTCTCTACTTTTTAGACAGGTGTTTCGTGGAAACACAGGGTCTGAATTTTGAGAAGTTATAGGTATTTGAATAGAGTAGAGAACCAGGTGTAGCAAGTATCGGGATTCTTCAAAGTGATCGAAAATGTAGATACTTGTATATGGTATTCAGTTGATAGTAATGATAAAGAGAACTTGCTTCTCTTTCAGGTTACTCATAATTGGAAGCATTCCTAAGTTGAGTTACGCTGATCGGCCTTCTTCCATTTAGTTGACATGCGCTGGGGACAGCTGCATGATTTGAATCTGGTTCAATTAAATCAGTGCCTCTGTTGGATATAGAACAGTTCATATCTTAACGATGTTAAGGTACGGGGAGTTGTCCGGTTTATGATTAAAACCAGACACTGGACGACTCAAGGCACGTTTCTGTAATGGCTGTTTGTGGGTTGACCCAGGCTATGACGAGGGTTGACTTTCTACCATCTGGATGAACAATAGCGATATTGTTCTAGACTCGCCACAGTTTTATTAAAGATGGATTTTTTCAGAAAACTGTAGTGGGAGTATGGTAGAACTGGAAATGATTCCAGAACCACAAACGATTACTGAAGATTTGATAAGAAACCTAAAGATTCAATCTGGATTGACATTCCATTGGCCACTCCGCAGATAAGGTGGGTAACTTCAGGCACCCGAGAGGTACTCCGGTAGCCTCAAGGACGGTGACAGGGAAGTTCTTGTTTACCCACAATTGCCATTGCTGTTGTTCCAGGTTACGAGACCCGGCGGGAGGATGAGTATAGCGTCGTTCTAAACCAGTTTTAGAAGTATACGTCTATATGACTCTGCCAGAGGGTTGTCGTAGTCAGTGGGAGCAGCGGAAGCATTGGTGGACAGGTTGCTTATGTCTATTTATAGACTAGAGCAGATGTAGCGGAGATAGATCATCTATTTCTGACGTGACAGTCATGGGTTTGACTTCATCAGAATAGGGGATGGATCAGTTGAGAAGGTAGTAGGGTGTGATATCCTGGTATTTGGATGATATACACAGAGTAGGAAAAGAAACTCCTACACTACGATCGGTTATACTTTGGTCGTCACACAGTTGTTTCTCCACAAAGGAAATGGATTTTATATCAGACATACTGGTTACTAGATCTATGGTCTTAGATCTAGATTTGGGTGGTTTCCCAATCAGGGTACTTGACAGCATTCTAAGAGTATTTAGGATGGACGACTCCTGGCACGGTAGTGTACCTGCAGGTAATGGAGTCACCCTCTCCAAAGGTGTCTTACAGACTAAAGGGGAGAGGGACGGGCATGATTGGCAGATCACTTGCTCAGGCAATTGAGTCAATCGTGAGATGTCAAGTACCACACCAGATGTTGTTCTTGCACTAGATGCAATAAGTTGACATTAATCCAATCCTGGAGAAACAGTCGGAAGCAGTTTTAGAACATAAGTGGATGTTCTAGGGAGATGATAACGACAGCCTCATTCAGGAGACAGTTATCATTCCAGGCTTCCAAGGTGACATGGACGACAAGGAGGTTGTCAGAGTTATAGTTTTCCTTCTGATGAGGGGCAGTATTTTGGACAGGTGGTCCAAGGCAATACTGAGGGAGGCATGGCGCGCAGGACACTGATTAAGTTCAGTTGTCAATACAGTCTAAGAAGTTTGGATTTGGAGTTCATTTATGAGCTACGTCCCATCAGACATCCAGACATATTCTAAGACTGATATTGCTCATTTCGGGAGATGGCTTTCTCCGTGAACTTGAGATATAGAGAGACATAGAAAGAAACAACTGAGCGGATCCACTCACTGAGGCTATTCCTCGAACGCAATAGTTCCGCAAACGAGCTTTGTGAGACTGACTAGTAGAGGAGTTGGATGTTCGGTATCACACGGGCTGTGAGTATGCGACATCGCAATAATTAGCCTTGAGTGCAAGTGGGAGATTGTTGGAGATAGTGCCCTCAGAGTCAATTATTAGGTCACAGGTACGTGATTGTAATGATTGAGGGAGGACCTATCCCGGTAGGACAGTCTTACTCGAGATGATAGTATGCTATCTGGTTTACCTTTATCATCGTGTACTGTTTTAAGTGACCTGACACGTCGCTATTACACGTTGATAGAGCCCCTAGGATTCTTGCTTGACCACCAGCAGTATGAGGGCGATCATATAAGTGGGAGCTGGGGGTCTATAAGCATATCCTTAAAAGGTCCCTAGTCGTGAGAGTTTCGAGACAGGGCATCGATTCTCCATAGTAGACTAGTGTATACAGTCGAGACCCCGACGAGGGGCGGTGGCCGGTCTCACAAGCCACTGGTGTCAGTTGGATCACCTAAGATGTATACAGGTGCTCATTGGGTTATGAGTACACCGGACAGGACTCGCCGGGAACATGCTAGTTGGTCATATACCAGACGTCAGATGGCAGTTCCCTGGTGACATGTGTGCAGGTTAGTTCATCGACCTGGGGATCGTCATTTGTCTCGTGTGAGTTCCCACTGTACTTTGATTACTACCCTACCACGGCTCAAAGGAGTCGTGCAAACAGGTTTTAGTTGGGTACAGTCCCGAGCTACATGGAGGCAGTGAGCGTATCTTCAGGGGTTCGTCTCTCCCGGTATTGGGGGTGAGGTCGTGCTGTGTCTAGGAGAGCCATTACACAAAGTCCTTGGCCAAGGCAAGGAGATTTACTGGTAGGTATTCCAGTAGTATCTCAGGGTGTTCTGGGCTACACTCCGACACGACTTGTACCGCTTTTGGGGGTCTGACTTTTACCAACCCCCTAGGCCCGCCATGCGATACTCATAGACGAACGGACCGGACTGCACGGATATTGTCACTGACAGGCTCAGTAGGGTTGTCAGGCTGAGTTCACTCACAGACGTCCCTTTTAGTCAATACTTGGTAGCCCGTTACGTATTGGCTTATACCTCTGACGTGCTAGTGGTTAAATCCACAACCAAGGTGTTGACGAGTCTTTAGAGTCCCCCACATTCAGTTACTCAGCTTTCGGGCGAAAGGTTGTAGAGGCCGTATGGAGATATGGCAAGGTCCGATCAGATACGTGCGGTATTGCACGGATCAGGATCGGACAGTTTGTACTAGAGGCCGTATGGAGATATGGCAAGGTCCGATCAGATACGTGCGGTATTGCACGGATCAGGATCGGACAGTTTGTACTATAGGCCGTATGGTTATATGGCAGGGTTCGATCAGATACGTGCGGTATTGCACGGATCAGGATCGGACGGATATTACTAGCCGGTTTTGGTATAAGCCGGATCCTAGTATAGTACAGTGTGGATTTTGTCTCAATGCATTTGTATTTCGGTCGGAATACAAATGCGGGTGTGTATGCACAGTATCGGGGTTTTCCTGTAATTTATTACGGGACCAGTTTTCTGGAGTTGCCAGTTTGCTTTCCGTTTCGGCCAATTTCCATTGTTCCGTTCATTGGCCGAAGATTGGTGGAGGAGGGCTTATTTGCATTGTTGCAAATAAGTATTTGTGGAGGGGGTATTTGCTTATTGTTGTATCATGACATCTTTTCATTGACCTTGACTTCTTCTTGTCATGATGGCATGACTTTTGGCTCATCATGGTTGTTGATGATGAGGTTGGTGGTTGGTGTTGGAGTGTTAGACTTTCCTTGCTATCATTTCTTTTGCATGATAGCTTTCCTCTCTCTCTTTGGGATTAGTAGAGAATGGCTCCCTCTTTTGTCTCTCTCTTGACTCTCCATTCTCACCCTCCTCTCATGGCCGACCACTTGTGAGGTGGTGGGGTTTTTCTTTTGGTTGTGAGAAAAATGTCATTCTCATTCTTTTGCATGATACATTTTTCCTCACCTCTCTCAAAGTTCTTTTTTCCTCCACAAAAAGGCAACTCCACAATCCCAAAAAGAGACACAAGCTCACTACATATTCTACAACGAACCTTGGGCACGTCGAGTAGCCGGCTTCGTGCCCGAGTTGCCTCGGCATTGAGGTGGGAGCCCGTAAACGAAGAAGGCGATGTGGTGCACTTCCGGCGACGAGGAGGAGACGGGACTTTTCCGCAGGAGATCGGGACCATGACGAGAAGACCGGAGGACTTGGATCGTCGGTATATCTCTAACCCATCTTCTAGTTAGCTTAGACTTGTTAATGGTTACGATCCGGGTGTTTAGTGCGCGGTGGTGCCGGTTTGCTAAGTCCGCAAAATTTAAAGTTATTCACCGCTTCCGCATTCCGGCGTCGGATCGACGGCCGGGGCGCCGCCGTGCACTTACACACGTGTCACTCACGTGTGCGCCATTAAACTAGAAGCGCAATGCGCTCATGAACTAGCGCTCTGCGCTCATAAACTGGTGCCATGCACTCATCATCTGGCGCTAGCGCCAAGCGCGACACGTGTCCTTCATGTATGCGCCACGTGGCAGAAGCGCACTGTGCTCTTTGACTGGCGCAAAACGCCAAGCGCACCATGTGTTGCGCTGATAGAACATAAATTGTTCTTTAATAAGCCCAAAGCTATTAGGGATGCTCAGCATTCAATAAAAGACAAAAATATTGTCAGAATACAAATCAATGCTCAATATTGTTAAAAGGGCTAAGCCCAAATAAAAGCTCAACAGCCCAAAAATAAATGTTAAACATGTTAACTCGATTGGACTTAGCCCAAGATTGGCCATAAGTCCTCAATTCAGATTAATTGAGCCCATATACTCATAAATCTTTTAACAGATCTTAGTTCCAAATTGGACTACAGATCTCCCAACCAATATCGGTTCGAGGGTATATCTCTTTACTCCTCTGATATTTGTCGTTGTAATCCTTCAACGTCTTCAGAGAGGTGACGGGTCCCGGCAATCATACATTTCACAGACTATGACGTCATTAAACAGGACTGTAGGGTCCTTTAAAACCCATGGACTATGATGTCCTTAACCTTGGACTGTGGGGTCCTTTAAAACCCATGGACTATGATGTCCTTAACCTTGGACCGAGATGTCCTTAAACTAACATTGGACCGTAATGTCCTTAAACTAATCGACCGCAACGCCTCTAAACTAAACAATAGAGTTCAAACGCTCTTTTGTTGGATCTAAACGATCCCGTTAAGTTGATCTTAGTCTAAAATTAGACTAACGTATCCTTAACTAATGTTTAAGTTGATCTTAGTCTCAAATGAGACTAACGTATCCTTAAACCCAACCCCAAACCCAAATCTAAGAAAATACAGATTTGGACTAATCCACGCCCTACGGGCAACAGCATAAATTAGTCTCCGTATACAATCCACGGGCAACCAAAAAACAAAACAAACACCCACGACACGAAGTAGCCATCTGGAGAAGGAGAAAGTGGTTACCGCAATGCGGTAGCGTAATTAACTGCAGGGGCTTACGCCTACAGGGAAGAGCGTCCCCACAATCAAAAACCCCTCGACGAGGGGGAATCTGATGAAGTCTGCTATATCGATCGCATCCGTTTAAACCTTCGATACATGGTGCCATAAATCAACTTGGTATCTTCGGAGAGGTGGAAGGATAGCACCAATTAGCATCTTCCCCGAAATTCAGGCAAGACGGACCTGCACGGTCGCGTCTCCATGTTTCGGCGGGGAACAGATTCTGGCATGCCCGGTGGGACCTTTTCCTCTTTCCACTCCACACTTCGTGTGCCGTGTTTTCGCTAACGAATCGCGGGTTGATATGGTTGCCCTTGGGTTCGAGGTACTAAGATTTGGTTTTGCTCCCGTGCAGAAAACAGAACATCAAATGGCCTCTAGCTGTTCTAGCTGCAACTGCAACTCCTGTTCCGCCTCATCTGGAGGTGTAACTTACGGGCCCCAAGCGGCCTCCCTGTTCAAGATGCCGGTGGTGCAAGTAACTCAGGCTACCACTGGGTTGTTCTTCGGGACCAAGCTCGCACCCATGGACTTCAGTGCCCCAATGCTGTCGCAAGAAGCCCCAAAGAAGTCGGTCTTTGATCGACTTACCATTGCCGCGGCCCCTCTCAATGGGTCGCCTAACTCCACTGCCTCAGTTTTCAACAGACTGGGACAGAACGCTAACAAGCCCGTGATACCTGAAGCAGCCATCCCTAAGCGGATAGCCATCCCGGCTCAAGCGGACAAAATCATCGGAGAGGCTTCTTCTGCCAAGAAGTCAGTCTTCACAAGGCTGGCCATTCCAGCTCCTGCTCCAGGCGAAGTCCCCAAAGCTGCTTCCCCTGCCCAGAGGTCTGTCTTTGACAGATTGGACATTGCTTCTCAACGGACATCGGTCTTTAAAAGGCTGACGCCGGCGACAACCATTCACCAACACAGGGGGCATGACAAAATCATCCCTACAGCTAAGACAATCCCATCCGCACGACATGCTCGACGTCGCCACTGGCACTGAGTAAGGAAGGCTGGGGGCAACTCCCCCTCTAGGCTAACTCCGCCAGCTCCCATGGTGGAAATCAATGCTGTTGTTCCAACTGGGAACAGCTTTGAACCGCTTAGAAGGGTTCGCAAGAACTCTCCGACTGCCGTGCTGAAGAGATCTCCTCCACTTATGAAGATTACTATAGAAAAGAAGCCGGAGCAGCCCCCTTAGCGGCTGACCTCCAAAATTTATAAAGTCTGGCGACAGGTTCAAGAATTGGTGATTAACCAGGACTACTCTCGTCGGCCAAAGAAGCTTAGAGCTCAGCAAGAAAAGAGCCATCCCGTGGTACCACAGAAGATGTCATCCATCTGGGTGCCCTCTACAACGGCTCCCTCGACTTCAACTGCTCACAAGAGAAGGAGGCCAGAGATAGCCCCTGTGTCCGCGACGAACCGCAAAGACACCGAACCTAGACGCCCCAAGTCTGGGGGCATGATGGTGTATACTGTTTATATGGCTTCCGGAAAAGAGGAAAGCCGTGCTTCTACGGGTCATCGACCGCTTACCCGATCGATAACGAAGGCTCAGGAACAACAGCAGCAGAAATTTCAGGAGATGCTGACTGCAATGGCCACACTTACTAGGCCAAAAGAAAATCCAGAGACCTCAGAGCAGCGTCGGGAACAAGAAACTGATGCTGAATTCCTCCGAAGAATGCTCGAGAGGAAAGAAAAAGAGGACGCGGAACAGGTAGCCAACATAAAACGAATGGCTCTTTTGTTTCAAGACATGGCCGGGATGGTGTTACAGCAGGAACCTCCAGCTAAAGACCCCCCGATTATCATTGAAGACGACAAAGAGAAGACATCGAACCCTCCTCAGGCTCTTTCAGCAGCCAAAGAGGAAACCATCTCTAAGGCCGCTCTGGATGATTACATCACTCAGCAAATACGAGCTCACCAGGCGAACGAAGCGGCTGGACAGGTCGTTAAGACTGGACGACCCTATCCAGGCTGGTATGACGAAATAAGGTACCCGCCGGGATATACGATCCCTAAATTTCATGTATATAAAAGGACGGGGAACCGACATCAGCATGTCGCTCAATTCAGGGCCTTGTGCGGCAACACCGGAGGCGACGATAAACTGCTACTTCTCCAGTTCGTCGGCAGCTTGTCGGAGACAGCGTTCGAATGGTACTCTGAACTCCCGAACGATTCTGTCAAGACATTTGCAGAGATAGAATTGCTGTTTACGCAGAGGTTCGCAAGCGCTAGCGAGCGTACTCCGATTGCCGCACTAATTAACGCCAGGGTGAAGCCAGGCGAAACTTGGGTCAAGTACGCAATACGGTGGTGAAATTTATAGTCGAAATGCGAGCAGCGCATCGAGGAAGCGCCGGCAGTGGGCATGTTTGTGGGCACGCTTGACCCTCAAGTGACCATTTCACAATTCATGATGTTTTTCAAGCCGACCACGTTCCAGGCCCTAATTGACAAACTAGCTCAAATGGACCAGATGGGCCATAGTCCTTCCTCTTCGAAGCCGGAGCCACGGAATGAAAAAGGGATAGGGAAAGCGACCTTCGTCGCCAATGCTCAACAGCAGCCCAGTGGTCCAAAATTAACGGATCGCCTAGACGAGAGACGGCGATACTATAATGAGAAGATGAAGCGCCCTTATTCGTTTTCCCAGGACAAAACGAGGAGATTGTTTGAGCTAGCGGTGCGTAACAGGCTCATCAATTTGCCGAATCCAAAACGACCGTTGCAACCCGGTGAGGCTAATAGTCCTAACTATTGCCCCTACCATCAAACGGTAAGCCATCCAATTGAAGATTGATTCGTCTTTAAAGGTTGGATCGAAGATCAATACCAACAGGGCAAATTTGCCCTGTCCGAGAATTGGAAGGTGAACCCGCCACAGCCACACGCTTCCAAGAAGACGGACACACCGGGGGCATCATGCTCTTTTGTGGAAGAAGCTCCATGGGAGGTCGTTCTTTCAGCCAAGACTAAAAGAATGCTGAAGGATCTCCAAACATGCCCGGCAATCAGGTGGAAGAATCCACTGGAACCCGAGATCATCGAGGGAATGCTAAAGCCGCGCCCAACTCCAAAAATTGGTGGTGATAGTCAAAGCGCTCACACCCAGCCGTCAAAGTCTTCGAAAAAGAAGAAGAAGAAGACCAAAAAGCCCATGAAGCATGGTGACAAGTGCACAGACTTGCAAAAACAGATTGACGCGCTGGAAGAATATAACCAGAAGGCAGGACCCCAGTCACACTCCAAGAATTTCTCAGCCACGTCCTTGAGGACGGAAGCGATGACAATGGAGAAGACTCGTCGGATGAGCCTGAAGATTATGTGCCAAGCTGCCATGTGATCTCTCACTCGTCGATAGACGATGAAGAATCTCCTTACACAGAGAAACTGGGGGCAGATCCTGAGCCGGAACTTCTAGGGCCATCAGACGAAATGATTAACGCATTCCTAAACGAAGCTCTTTCGAAAAGCATAGCTAATCGCGAGCGCGAGATGGTCATATTTGAAAAGGCCAAACGCCGGCGACTGGACGATTCTATTAAAACACTCCCACCAGATCAAAGTACATCCGCCGCAAATAAAAACAGGTTCAAGATGAGGAAAAGGTTCGCCAAAGCCATATCGATGGGAATGAAGCTGCCACCCTCCGAAGGAAACACATCTGATGAGATACACCTTAATGGAGAGGATGTGCATCCTAATTACTGTTTATATCATCGAAAGATTGCGCACCTTACTGAAGAATGCAACGCTTTTAAAAATTGGTGGCAAGGGTATGTTACTCATAGGCAGCACTTCAAGAGGATGAAGCGTGAAGCTCGTCGACAGCAGAAAAATGCAACAGAGGAGCGTAAAAGAACTACCGGAAACGGTCACATGGTCAATGCTGGGGGACCGCAAGTTCTCACCTTTGGGAGCGATTCTGATAAAGAAATAGCCCTTGGCTCTCTCTTCAAAGAATCCACCTCAGGAAAAGAGGAAGAACCGAAGAGCTGCGAAAATATTCGGCTGCGCAATCGCACATTACCTGAAAAGAATCTTGGACCCGTAAATAAAGGGTCGACCAAAAATGATAAGAGAAAAGAAAAGGTCCCCGAGGATATCACACTCGAAGACCGAGCCGTCGAAGAGCTGACAGCCAAGGACCTGCCAAAGAAAAACAAGGTGGATTACAACGTTCTAGCACACTTGAGGAAGTTACCTTCGCAGCTAAGCATTCTCGATACCCTCTTGTTATCAAAAGAAGCAAGAGATTCTCTGATCAAGGTGTTACAAGAACCCGAACAGTTCCAAGCTTTCCTCGCCGAAGAAAAGATGAAGGACGGGCTAGAAGAAGTGCACACAGCCAATATCACCTTCGGCGATGAAGACCTCCTCCTCGGGACGTGCGAGCATAACCGTCCCTTGTATGTCTCCAGGTACTGTCATGATATCAAGATAGGCAAAATCCTTGTTGACAATGGGTCCTCCGTCAATCTCCTTAATGTAAGAGTGTTGAAGGAAATCTGCATGAGCGTTCAGCACCTCGCTCGTGATAAAATCACCATCTCCGGTTTTGACTCCCAGTCATCACAAACGCTCGGGTCTGTGATACTGATGCTACGCTTCGAGCTACTCATCACGGATATTAAATTTCACGTCATTGACGCCGAGACTTGCTACAATGCTTTGCTCGGCCAGCCTTAGTTACACGAGTACAACATCATCCCTTCTACACAACACCAGTGTATGAAGTATTTCAAGGATGGTCTCGAGTATACTGTGACAGGGGAACTAAACCCATTCTCCATGAACGAAGTCCGCAAATATGAGGATGCAAAATACTTCCTGCCAGATTTCGAAGACACAGAAAGATGTCGCAAATCGGAGGACAAGAACAAAGCTATCATCACTATTCCAGTTTTCGGGAGTGATACCGAGGAAGAAGAAGAAGAAATAGTTTATTCAGGTCCGTCCTAATGCAACAAGTTGGGACAGTCCACCCCAATGTTGATCTTCGGCAGCGACTCGGAAGATGAGTCAATGCCGTATTTTCTGTTCGGCCATCAATTCAAGCCTTTGCTGATGATGATCAGAGTTTGCAAATCGCCATGGTTCTGCGGGAGCACTACAAAGAGCTCGATACACTTAATGCCTATAGTGTGCAAGAACTGCAGACATTCTACGTCCCTCCCAGACGAAAGGGTGAAAAGGCGATCCTATTCTACCGATCCGGGGAAACCAAAGTGGAGAAAGAAATCTGGCATAGCGCGAATTCTACACTTGACAGGCTCTAGCCCATCCGTCTGCCCAGATACTACACAGACGGATTAAAAAGACTGTTAAGGCGCCAAGGCATACCCCTTAAGCAGACCGCTCGACAAGCTCGGTTCTACAACAGGATCTGGAGTATCCCCGGAACTCAACGAAAGTTGCCCAACAGGAGAATGGAAACGATCGGGCTTGGATATGTTCAATCCAAAGAACGAGAGCGATTATGCGGCTGCTACGTCATAAATGACTTTGACGAGGAAGGAGATGCTCTGTAGGAAGATGCTAACCCTGAACCAAAACGAGCCCCATCGTGAAAATGCCAAGCCCGTCGTTCAGAGAACAAATGGACAAGCTTATAAGGGAAGCGGGTCAAAAGGTTCGAGACGACCATAATCGCGAAATGGCCATCTACGAGAAAGCCATAACGCAACGCATCCTTCAGCAGGATGCGAAAAATGAAAATGCTCTTCCTTGTCAACCCGTCATACAAAAGGCCCGACGCAGAGGCAGAAATAAACCCAAGAACGAAAAAAGCGTTCGACAGCGACAAAGCGAGACCAAGAAGCCACGCAATTGAGAATCGAACAACCAGGATTCGTCTCTTGTAAAGAAGATGGGTCGAGCATACTCTTTTTCCCAAGACAAGACAAGGAAGATACTTGATCTTTCCATAAAACATCAAATGATTACCCTCCCGGAGTCCAAGCACCCCGAGCAAGCAGGCGAAGTCTCCCACCCGGACTATTGCTCCTATCACAGGGCAATAGGACATCCTCTCGAAAACTGCTTCACATTCAAAGACTGGGTAGAAGACCGGTATCAGCAAGGCAGGTTCGCTCTATCCAGCAGCTGGAGGGTAACCCCGCCGCAGAAGCATGAACCGAAGACCACGAGAGTAGAACCAGATCAACATCGGTCTTGAAAGCGATCTCGTACTTGTCATATGATAACGCTATCAGAAGAAGAACCCGAGAATGTGGATGACTTCCCTTGGTGCTTCGAAAAACAATGATGACGAGATGATCTCAGAATATCCACCGGCGCCAAAAGAGCTGGAAGATGGGATACATACTACAGCAGATGACCTCAGGAAAATCAACTTGGGAATGGAGAACGACCCACGGCCGGCGTTCGTTAGTGAGCTTTTGTCTGAAGAAAAGGTGGCTATGCTAAAAGACGTGCTCATGCAGTATAAAGACCGTTTTGCATGGAACTATTCCGAGATGCCAGGACTCGATCCAGAGATTGCTGTCCACAAATTGGCAATTTCTCCATATGTCAAGCCGATCAAACAAGCACCGAGAAGAATGCGGCTCGAGCTTGAGATGGGCATCAAGCACCTCCATAATCAAATCAGGGGTAGGCCTCATCTTCATGACTCCACAAAGAGGGATAATGCACTTTGCCTTCTTCTTAACAGAGCCGAGGACGAACAATGTGAAGGGTCATAGCAGCGCCCCGGCCATCGAAACACGGCCAAAATGCGGAACAAAAATTTCTAAACTGGCGCTACCGTTACTCGATTCCCGGATCGACCTTAAACCCTAATCTAGCAAGCTAACTAAGAGTTAGAATTGTTATACCGAGTTGATCCGAGTCCTTCGGTCTTCATTCCAAGCTCCTAGCGGTACTTTGACGAAGTTTGGTTGGCGGTCTTCCTCCATCTCCGATGATCCATCCGAAGGAAACGGCGCAAGCTCTAACCTCGTCGAACGAAGTAACCGATGCTCCAAAGTCGCTAGCGATGGAGAGTGGGGGTGTATGAAAGTGTCACTACAATTTTCCTCTCTACCCATGAGCCCAATGAGAAACTCAAGAAGAAGATGAAAGAAGTGATGAAGCTTTGGCATGAGCAAGAAAAATGGCTAACTCAATGAGAGAGTGAGAGCTTTAGCTAGAGAGTTGTGTGTAAAATGTCATGAGCCAAAATGAAAATCAATCCCACTCCCGTGAAGTGGCCGGCCCCTCCTCTCTCCTCCACACAAAAAAGTCATTTTCTTTTTTACAAATAAACAATGTGCAACCATGCTTTGACCCATGCCACTCAACATGTCCATGACCATGCCTCCTATTCCACCTCATTTATAAAAAACAAATGAATTTCCTTAAATGGAAAATCATATAAATGAGGTGGCATCTTCTAGAAGCTATTCCGTATAAAATACGGAATACTTCCCGGTACATGTATCAAAATACATATACGCATATTCGTACCAAAATACGAATAGCCGAGAGAGAAAACGAATAGTGAACAATAATACTAGAATACATATATATAAATACATATGTAAATTATTAAATCAAAACCTGATTTAATAATCCGGATTAATCCTAAGCCGCTAGTATTATCAACCGTCCGATTAAAGTCTGCGCAGCATGTGCACATATTTAACCGGACACCTGTATGTACCAACATACCTCATGTACACCATATCACCTGAACCGTGAAAACCCCTCTGTGTGGGACTCTAAAGACTCGTCAATACGCTGGAAGTGGGTTTAACCACAAGCACGTCAGCGGCACTAGCTGTACGTAACGGCTACCCAGGTATTGAGCGAAAGGGAGGCCGACGAGCAAACTCATCCTGAACCCCTACTGAGCCTCACAGTGACAATATCCGTACAGTGCGGTCTGTTCGTCTAAGAGTATCGCATATCGAGTCTAGGGGTGGATAAAGTCAGACCCCTAACAACGCGATATTTAGTGTCGGCATGATACCCATCACCTCCTTAGAAACTATCGATCCTGGATCGGTAATCCTCGTCTACCATGGCCATGGATTTGTGGTGATGGCCACCCGTACACAACGCGACATCAACCCCCAATACCGGGAGAGACGAATCCCCGACGATCCGATCACTGCCTCCATATGGCTCGGGACTGTACCCAACTAAAACCTGTTTGCACGAATCCTTTGAGCCGTGGTAGGGTAGTAATCAAAGTACAGTGGGAACTCACACGAGACAAATGACGATCTCAGGTCGACAGACTAACCTGTACACATGTCACCTGGGAACTGCTATCTGACAATAGGTATAATACCAACTAGTAGGTTCTCGGCGAGTCCGTCCAGTGTACTCATAACCCAATGAGCACCTGCATACTATCTTAGGTGAACAAACTAACACCAATGGCTTGTGAGACCTGGCCACCGCCCCTCGTCGGGGTCTCGATCAGTATACATTAGTCTACACTGGAGTATCGATGCCCGGTCACGATACTTCTATGACTAGGGACATTTAAGGATGTGCTTATAGACCCCAGCTCCCACATATATGATCGCCATCATAATGCTGGCAGTTAAGCAAGAATCCTATGGGCTCTATCAACATGTACATGATGATAAAGACAAACCGGATAGCATACTATCATCTTGAGTAAGACTGTTTTATCGGTATAGGTCATGCCTCAATCATCATAATCACAAGTCCGCGACCATGATAATTGCCTTGAGGGCACTATAGCCAACAATCTCCCACTTGCACTTAAGGCCAATTATTGCGATGTCGTATACTCACAGCCCGTATGATACCGAACACCCAACTTCTCTACTAATCAGTTTTGCAAAACCCGTTTGCGAAAATGATTGCGTTCAAGAAATAGCCTCAGTGAGTGGATCCGCTCCAATATTTCTTTCTGTATCTCTCTATATCTCAACTTCGCGGAGAAAGCTACCTCCCAAAATGAGCAATACTTGTCTTAGAATTTGTCTGGATATCTGATGGGACCCGGTTCGCAAATGAACTCCAAATCCAGCAAACTTCTTAGACTGTGTCGTCCACTGAATTTAATCAGTATCCTGCGCCATGCCTTTCCTCGGTATCTGCTTGGACCACCTGTCCAACATACTGTCCCTCAAAAGAGGGAAAAACTATAACTCTGACAGTCACTCTGTCATCCAGGTCATCTTGGAAGCCTGAAATGATAACCGTCTCGTGAAGGAGGCTGCCGTAATCATTTCCCTAGAACATTCGCTTATGTTCAATAATTGCTTCCCAATGTTTCTCCAGGATTGGATTAATATATCTGCATATTGCATCTAGTGCAAAAGCAATATCTGGTGTGGTACTTGACATTTTATGATTAACTCAATTGCATAAGTAAGTGATGTGCTAATCATGCAGACCCCTATCTCCTTTAGTCTGTAAGACACTTTTAGTGAAGGTGACTCCATCACCTGCAGGTACACCACTATGCCAGGAGTCGTCCATTCTAAAATACCTTTAGAATAATGTCAAAATACCCAGATTAGGATACTTCCCAAATCTAGATCTAAAACCATAGATCTAGTAACCAGAAACCCTGATATTATATTCATATCTCTTGTGGAGAAACAACTGTGTGACAACCATAATACAACCTACCGTAGTATTGGAATATCTCCTCCTATCAAGTGCATGTGATCCCAAATACCTAGACATCACTCTCTACTACCTTCTTAGCAAATCCATCTCCTATTCTGATGAAGTCAAAACATATGACTGTCACATCAAAAAATAGATGATCTATTTCCGCTATACCTGCTTTAGTCTATAAATAGACATAAGCTACTTTCCTTTTATGCTTCCGCTGCTCCCACTGACTACAACAACCCTCTGGCAGATTCATATACATGTGCACTTCTAAAGCTAGTTTAGAATGACGCTACACTCATCCTTCTGCCGGGTCTTATAGTCTAGAACAGCAGTAATGGCAAGTCTGGGTAAACAAGAACCTCCCTGTCACCATCTCTGAAAAGACCGAAGTACCTCTCGGGTGCCTGAGATTACCCACCAAAATCTGCGGAGTGGCTAATGGAACGTCGAAACTAATTGAATCGTTAGGTTCTATTAAATCATCAGTGATCGTTTGTGGTTCTGGAATCACTTCCAGTTCTACCATACTCCCACTTCTGTTTTTCTGGGGGAAAAATCCGTCTTATTAAAACTGTGGCGAGTCAAGGACAATATAAATATTGATCTTCCTGATGGTAGAAAGTTAACCCTCGTCAAAGCCCGGGATAACCCACAAACAGCCATTACTGAAACGTGCCTTGAGTTTATCCGGATTCTGGTTTTAAGCATCAGCCGGACAACTCCCTATACCTTAACATCGTTAAGATATAAATTTATTCTCTCTCTCTCTCTCAATCTATATATATATATATATATATATCTAATATAGAAATAAAAGCACTAATTTAATTTGAACCAGATTCAAAATCATGCAGCTGTCTCCAGTGCATATCAACCAAATGGAAAAGGGGCAATCAGCATTACTCATCTAGGAGTGCATCCATACATGAGTAACCCGAAAGAGAAGCAAGTTCTCAAAACCATTACTATCAACGGAATACCAAACACAAGTATCTACATCTTCGACTACCTCGAAGAATCCTGATACTTCCAACAAATGGTTCTTTACTTTATTCTTATACCTATAACTTCTTAAAATCTGGACCATGCATTTGAACGAAATACATGTCTAGAATCAGAGAAGTTATGAGTAAACAGAATAAAGTGCGAGTACCAACCCCATTGTCCTAATGGACACTAGACAACATACAGTACTTTGTATAAGTCCCCGGAGTTCAATAACTCAAACTCTGTGCGTCGTAGGTTGAAAAACTGTACTATGGTCAAGAAGAATTACACCGCTGTTGAATGCACCTTACCTAATCACCAACTGATATAGGTAAATATCACAGACATAATATCAAAAAGTTATATCTCACTTTATTAAAATAAATATACATATATATCAGTTTGAAATTGGTGCATAACAACGGATATTCAAAACCAAATATTTGCCATCCGGCAAAATCCAGATGATTTCCTCAAATATCACCAATTACAACGAATTCCGATATAAAGAGGATCTAATCACCCAATTCCCAATATCTTACTCCCACTCACCATCTGTAATAACATACAGATATGAAAAACTGATTGGGAAAACAGTTTTCAATTAACATCTGGTAAATACATACCCTGGAGTTAGATTTTTATTGGGAAAACAGTTTTCAATTAACATCGCACAGTAAAACTGAAACATGAAAATGTTTCAAAAGGGTTAACTGGTATTCGTAGTAACGAATCTTCCATTATCCTGAATCATGACAGTAACCATATACTTACCTGCCCTCACTCCAGTCCCTTTATTATGTCTTTACTTATTACCTTCTGTACACCTTCTTTAGGCTAATTGATTTTCTTCCTTCCCTACCTTTCGGCACCAGCCTAAGGTTTGGAAGAAGACTATCCAATTAGCGTAATAGGTGTACTCTCCTATTCCTAGGAGCCCTCGCAACCTGAGAGAAGGTAAAGAGAAAAGACATTTGAATAGTCATATCCAATTTCTCTTGAACCGGAAACCATCCTCGAATCTGGAACGAATTCCTCCGAGTTCGTATGTAACTATACGATGGATTTATCCAATGGAAGTGGATATCCGTAGTGATACGGAGTGTTCTACAGAAAAGCAAAGTGGATGTAGGAGTGGCAGGGGTATACACGGTTTTTTGTCGTGAATGATGGTGATCGCAATTTCCTTTGCCATTATTATAATCCCTTTATATGTCTTTACTTATTACCTTTTATACACCACAGTTAAGCTTGTTGGCTTTCTTCCTTCCTTACCATTCGGCACCTGCCTATGGTCTGGAGGAAGACTATCCAATAAGCTCAATAGGTGTACCCTCTCCTAATCCTATGAGCCCTGACAACCTGAGAGAAGGTAAAGAGAAAAGACAACCGAATAATCCTATTCAATCTCTCCAGAACAAGAATCCATCCTCGAAAAAGTTCCTTCGAGTTCGTATGTAACTATGCGATGGATTTATCCAATGGAAGTGGATGTTCGTAGTGATACGAGGTGTTCTGGAGAAAAGAAAAGGTGATATAGAAGTGGCAATGATGTATGCGACACCGTGACATTCCAAAAGCCAAAGTGTTTTAAAGAAGGTTCGGTCAACTTGGTTTCATGAGTTTTAGTCAAAGGTCGGGTCATAGTCGCAGCCAGAGAGAGAGAGAGAAGAAACACTCAGCGTGCACTCTAACCTAAATCAGAATAGTTAATCATTTTATCTAATCAGGATGGCTCCCACTGTTTCCTCGAATTCTCCTCCAAACCCAAAAGGAGAATTAGTCGGAATCACCCGAGGAGTAATCCTACTCATCAGTGGGAATCGGGATCCAACTATCATCGCATGATAACTTGATGGAAGCCACTCAAGTCACCACACTCCAGAAGGTATGCGCAATCCTGGCAAGTTTCCTGTATGTTTGAAACTCCCGATATGATTTTTACCCCAAGCGGTTTATGACCTTGACGTTGGCCAACAAATCATAACCCGCAAGTCAAGTTCTACCCGTCATTGTCCTGATTGATTTAGACCAACCCGCACATACCCTTGACTTTGGCCAACAAAGTGGTACGACTGCCATAAACCAATGCATATCCATGCAACAGACAAGCAACACACAGCTACCACACACGATGCCTTGACTTTGGCCAACAAACACCGCACGAATACTATGCACTACTTATCCGAAATGACGGGGGGCTACGGCTGGTTTTTGGCCAAAAACCTTTAACGTAATGAACTTGATATCGTTGAAGGAATCCAAGTGGTTTTTATAAATATATAGTGGCGAAAACTTTTGCTAAAGAGGTCACTCCCGGTGAAGGGATCCCGGCTCTTTCCCCGTCGAATGGGGTGCAGGATATCCCAAACTGAATACCACGATGCAAAGAAAAAATAATCGACTATAGTAAAGTTATTACGTTGACGCAAACTTTTACCCAAGGGGTCACTCCCGATGAAGGGATCTCGGCCCTTGCCTTGTCGAATGAGGTGCAGGATATTCCAAACTGAATACCACTGTGCAAAGCAGAAGAGAACGTCTGTAATGTCGGTTTTTAAAAACTTGGTTCCAACAACATCATATATAGGTTTGTTTTATCCTTGCATTGATAAGAATCTATGCAGTCCCATCAATTAATCACACCAGAAAAGAACGAAAATAAAATGTACATATATGCCATCTGCATTCGCCACTGGGTTCCGTCATCACCAGTTAGGTTACTTAACTAACGACAGAGCGGGGACTGGGCTAGCGCGGGTGCAAAACATATACAACATCTACTAGTATATATAAAAATATATATATAACATTCGTCCCAGGCATGATATAAGCAACATCACAGAAACATCACAGAAACAACACAGAATGGTGGATAATCTGGAGCCCCGGGTTTCACTTGAGCCGCAAGTGGGACCCGACGTTCCCTGTCGTGTGGATAGCCTGTGCAATGAAACCTAGACCCCTACGAGCACGTCAAGTTACCCGCAAAACCAGAAGCGAGGCAGCCCCCTTCAGCAACGTGAATGGACCACACAGCACTTCACGGAATCCGGTAACTTGAGCACCCCTCCTGGGTCATCCTATACCCCTACGAGTGCGGAGAATAGCCCGCCAATTCTAGAGTAAGGTCCCCTCTGTCCCAAACGCCATGAGATGCGAACCAGTTGCCCTCTAGAATCCGGCTATTCGTGCACTCCTCCATGGGGTAATCCTAGTACAGAAAAAAAATATACAAGGGTGACATCGACCTCAACCCTGTCGTGCCCCAAAAGAATAATATACAAGATGGCAGTGACGGCAGTCCACATGTCGGACGCTCGCCCCGCAATATCAAATGTACAAATGAAATAAAATTGTACTAACATTGCACCACAGCTATCCACCACGACAATCCAACCAATATCACAGCACAACACAGAACATCAACGTGAATGTCACGTTCGCAAACCCGTCTAAAAGATATATAGCAATTAGACGAGCTTATAGATCAAATGACATTCACGGTCGCAAATATAAATGTAAGTACTGTGTAAATGTTTAAACAGTGTTAAAAACATCGACTTTGAAACGCCCCGAATAGCCCCCAAACAACAGATAACACAATATCAAAAATGGGCTAAATAAACAATACCACTGCATCAATTTCCCAGAGACCAAACCACACCCAAAAAACGAAGCAAAAACCCTGTATTATGGCCAGCCTCACCGGAATTTCCTTACCTGTGGCCGGTCCAAATCCGTAGAGATGGTCTCGTTTTTGTGGTATGGTCTTCTGGTCACTTAAGGAGTCTTCTGCACTTGTTTGAAAAAAAATTTTGAAGACTTTTAAAATTTACAGAGAACACAATCTGCAGTGCACTGTTTGGGGTTCGATTCAATTTCGATGCATTAACAATGTCTAAATAAGCTAGTTAAGGGTTTAAAGGGTGACTCTAATACCATGAAGGGTCACGGCAGCGTCCCGGCCATCGAAACGCGGCCAAAATGTGGAACAAAAATTTCTAAACTAGCGCTACCGTTACCCGATTCCCGGATCGACCTTAAACCCTAATCTAGCAAGCTAACTAAGAGTTAGAATTGTTATACCGAGTTGATCCGAGTCCTTCGGTCTTCATTCCAATCTCCTAGCGGTACTTTGACGAAGTTTGGTTGCCGGTCTTCCTCCATCTTCGATGATCCACCCGAGGGAAACGGCGCAAGCTCCAACCTCGTCGAACGAGGTAACCGACGCTCCAAAGTCGCTAGCGATGGAGAGTGGAGGTGTATGAAAGTGTCACTACAATTTTCCTCTCTACCCATGAGCTCAATGAGAAACTCAAGAAGAAGATGAAAGAGGTGATGAAGCTTTGGCATGAGCAAGAAAAATGGCTAACTCACTGAGAGAGTGAGAGCTTTAGCTAGAGAGTTGTGTGTAAAATGTCATGAGCCAAAATGAAAATCAATCCCACTCCCATGAAGTGGTCGGCCCCTCCTCTCTCCTCCACACAAAAAAGTCATTTTCTTTTTTACAAATAAACAATGTGCAACCATGCTTTGACCCATGCCACTCAACATGTCCATGACCATGCCTCCTTTTCCACCTCCTTTATAAAAAAACAAATAAATTTCCATAAATGGAAAATCATATAAATGAAGTGGCATCTTCTAGAAGCTATTCTGTATAAAATACGGAATGCTTCCCGGTACATGTATCGAAATACATATACGTGTATTCGTACCAAAATACGAATAGCCGAGAGAGAAAACGAATAGTGAACAATAATACTAGAATACATATATATAAATACACATGTAAATTATTAAATCAAAACTTGATTTAATAATCTCACTTAATCCTAAGCCGCTAGTATTATCAACCGTCCGATTAAAGTCTGCGCAGCATGTGCACATATTTAACCGGACACCTGTATGCACCAACATACCTCATGTACACCATATCGTCTGAACCGTGAAAAACCCTCTGTGTGGGACTCTAAAGACTCGTCAATTCGCTGGCAGTGGGTTTAACCACAAGCACGTCAGCGGCACTAGCTGTACGTAACAGCTACCCAGGTATTGAGCGAAAGGGAGGCCGACGAACAAACTCATCCTGAACCCCTACTGAGCCTGACAGTGACAATATCCGTACAGTCCGGTCTGTTCTTCTAAGAGTATCGCATATCGAGTCAGACCCCTAACAACACGATATTTAGTGTCGGCATGATACCCATCACCTCCTTAGAAACTATCGATCCTGGATCGGTAATCCTCGTCTACCATAGCCATGGATTTTTGGTGATGGCCACCTGTACACAACGCGACATCAACCCCCAATACCGGGAGAGACGAATCCCCGACGATCCGATCACTGCCTCCATGTGGCTCGGGACTGTACCCAACTAAAACCTGTTTGCACGACTCCTTTGAGCCGTGGTAGGGTAGTAATCAAAGTACAGTGGGAACTCACACGAGACAAATGATGATCTCAGGTCGACAGACTAACCTGTACACATGTCACCTGGGAACTGCTATCTGACAATAGGTATAATACCAACTAGCAGGTTCCCGGCGAGTCCGTCCAGTTTACTCATAACCCAATGAGCATCTGCATACTATCTTAGGTGAACAAACTAACACCGATGGCTTGTGAGCCCTGGCCACCGCCCCTCGTCGGGGTCTCAATCAGTATACACTAGTCTACACTGGAGTATCGATACCCGGTCTCGATACTCTATGACTAGGAACATTTAAGGATGTGCTTATAAACCCCAGCTCCCACATATATGATCGCCATCATAATGCTGGCAGTCAAGCAAGAATCCTATAGGCTCTATCAACATGTACATGATGATAAAGACAAACCGGATAGCATACTATCATCTTGAGTAAGACTGTTTTATCGGTATAGGTCATGCCTCAATCATCATAATCACAAGTCCGCGACTATGATAATTGCCTTGAGGGCACTATAGCCAACACAATGAAGCCAAATACGAAGCTTTGATAGCAGGTCTTGAGATCACCGTCGACATGGGAATTGGGAACCTCCTCATATACGGTGACTCTCATCTGGTCATTAGTCAAGTAAATGGCGACTATCAAACGTGCAAGCCGGAGTTGGTAAAGTACGGCGAGAGAGTGCAACAACTGCTGACTCAAATTCCTTCGTACATACTGGAAAATATTCCGCGTGCGGAAAACAGCAAAGCGGATGCATTAGCCAAGCTCGCTAAAGAACTGGCCGACGAGAACCTTGATGACGTGAGAATCGTTGTGCAAAGCTGTCGGGTTCTTGCACCGGCAGAAATATCTCTGGAATCTTTCGAAGAAAAAGGAGCGACCGAACAAACAACTCTACAAATAAAAGACCAGGAAAAGGCTATGGATTGGAGAGAAGTCTTTATAGACTACTTCAAATCCCGTCGAATACCTGAAGATGCTTCCTTAAGACATCAGCTCATGAAACGAGCTCTATCATTTGCCTTCGTCGATGATACTCTGTATAAAAGGTCTTTTGATTCTCTGTGGCTAAGATGCCTGGGACTTGAAGAGGCAAAGAGTCGTCCAAGAAACTCACGACGGACTCTGCGGTTCTCACCAAGCCGGGACGAAGATGAAGCTGAATATCAAACGGATGGGTTATTATTGGCCCACGATGATCCAAGACTGCCTCGAATACGCGAAGCTGTGGCATTCGTGCCAGATTCATGGGGATTTTATCCATCAACGTCCAAATCCTCTACATCCGACAGTGGCTAGCTGGCCGTTCGAAATGTGGGGGACTGACATAATCGGCCCCATCGAACCAGTATCGTCCAAAGGGCATCGATTCATTTTGGCGACAACTGATTACTTTTCCAAATGGGCAGAAGCAGTACCACTGAGGGAAGTGAAGACGGAGAATATCCTCCATTTCTTCAAGACGCACATCATTTATCGATTTGGAACTCCGCGACGGATCATCTCCGATAACGGGCCGGCCTACAGAAGCCACAAGATCAGCCGCTTCGCACAACAGCATAACATAGACTGGAGATGCTCTTCAGTCTACAATCCCCGAACTAACGGTCTAGCTGAGGCTTTCAACAAGACCTTGACGAAGATCGTGAAAAAGACGGTGTCTCGAAATAAGAGGGACTGGCACGAGAGACTACATAAAGCTCTCTGGGCGTATCGAACTACGTTCAAAACAGCCACGAACACAACGCCGTATGCATTGGTATTCGGCACAGAAGCGGTACTCCTTCTCAAGATAGGATTACCCTCTCTACGGTGGCAGTTCACTAGGAGCTAACAGATGAAGAAAATGCTCACCTTCGGCTCGAGGAGCTCGACGCCCTTGATGAAACCCGGCTTATGGCGCAACAAAATCTGGAGGCTTATAAAGCAAAGATGACGCGCTCATATGAAAGATTGACTAGGCCGGAACATTCCGCCAAGGCGAACTCATGCTAGTGGTCAAGAGACCTATGATCCCCAATCGTTCCAAACGGGGGAAATTCGAGCCGAACTATGAAGGCCCGTATATCATAGACAATGTTTACCAAGGTGGAGCCTACCTACTCATGGACATGCATGGCGAAAGACCTTTCAGGCTAATAAACGGTCGTTTCCTGAAAAAATACTACGCCTGACGAGTCACGGCCTAGGTCAACGATAGATGACGACGACTATGTCCTCTCGCTATCTTCCTGAGCCTAAACTCCATAAGTAGTAGCCAACAACGGACCGAAATGTCATAAAACTAACAATGGACCGAAACGTCCTTAAACTAACAACGGACCGAAATGTCCTAAAACTAACAACGGACCGAAACGTCCTGAAACTAACGATGGACCACTATGTCCTAAAATTGATTGTTGATCGAGACGTCGATAAACCACTGTGGACTGTAGTATCCCAAGGCTGACATAAAAAAACGGTATGTCCATAAGCAAAATGGGCACGGATGAAAACCCGAAAGGGCTCCGTGAGTAAAAACAGCAGGGTTACCAGCGAGTTTTGTGAAAACCCGAAAGGACGCAATCTCATTAAAAGACACTTATAAGGTCCCCTCGACCCTGTAAGGAGAAACCACCTGCGTGAGATCCTTACGACTCACAAGGGAGAAACACACTTAGGGATCCCCACGATACCTAAGGAGAAATTACACTTGCGAGATCCTCACGACTCGTAAAGAGAACCCTCTTATGAGACCCTCACGGCTCATAAGATTCAAAAGCCTTAAGCTACAGGGATCTGAACCTGTTCTTAAGCCATCACAACCTCCAGCATTGCCCTACAAGCGTATCGATCTCGACCGTTGTATACAATCCACGGGCGCGAATAAACATTTCCCTAACAAAGTCCCATCCGTGACTAGGGATATGTTTGCATAGTGAACAGCCCTTGTAAGTCCTCTCACTTATAAGGAGAAAGCACTCTTGTAAGATCCTTATGACTTATAAGACACCACGCACTTAGGAATCCTCACGATCCCTAAGGAAAAAATGCACCTACGAGATCCTCACGACTCATAAGGAGAAATACCTTTATGAGACCCTTACGGCTCACAAAGTCAAAAGCCTTAGTCGACAGGATCTTAACCCTGTTTTCTAAGCCACTTTTGTTCGACATCGACAGAGACAAATAATGATTCGCTCCCGGCAATATCCCAGTCGTAGCGATGCTGATACCAAAATCAGTGTCAAATCCCAAAACTCGCAGCGAAAAGCCAGCAAGCCACACATGCATACGAAATAGCCGAAATGATGGGGCAACTTGTGACAAAATCAGCAAGTAAAAGTGTATGCATACAAAAATAGCTGAAATGATTAGGCAACTCGCAATAAAAGCAGCGAGTAAAAATAAAACAAATAGCCGAAATGATTGGGCACCGCGAGAAATAGCCGAAATGATTGGGCAATCACGACTTTCGCGATATAAAAGCTGCAATGATAAAGCATCGTGGAAAGAAAAATATATAAAATGAAACTTTTTGCCCTACAGGTGAGATTACATCGATCCCTGTATACAATCCAGGGGCGCAGACAAAGAAGGAATCACACCTTCCCTCCTCAGGCTCCATCAGAAGAAGAAGCTAAATCTCAACGGTTCACGGACACCCTGGAGATCATCTCAACATTCGTCTCATTACAACAGACGCAACATCAAGCAAAGCGGAACCGCGGCAATTCCCAATTCCGTGACTCGGCGGTGCACAGATAACCGAGAGTCAAACCCCGACTCCGTGAAAAGTGGATAAAGTCAACCCTTCTTGGTTTCGTGGAACACGGCCTATGTCAATCCTGACCCCGTGAGAAACGTCCAGAGCGGATCCTGGTCCTCGCAGAACACGGTTATGTCAATCCTGACCCCGTAAGAAGCATCCAGAGTGGAGCCTGGTCCTCGCAGAACACGGCTATGTCAATCCGACCCCGTGGGAAGCATCCAGAGAAAAATCCTGGTTTCGTGG
Organism: Agapanthus africanus; assembly: GCA_030015575.1. Taxonomy (NCBI): domain Eukaryota; kingdom Viridiplantae; phylum Streptophyta; class Magnoliopsida; order Asparagales; family Amaryllidaceae; genus Agapanthus; species Agapanthus africanus. Next base: position 850,368,340 of record JASDDO010000024.1, read on the forward strand.
AACGCGGCCTATGTCAATCCTGACCCTGTGAGAAACGTTAAGAGCGGAGCCTGGTCCTCACAGAACACGGCTATGTCAATCCGACCCCGTGGGAAGCATCTAGAGCAAAATCCTAGTTTCGTGGAACGCGGCCTATGTCAATCCTGACACCGTGAGAAACGTCCAGAGCGGAGCCTGGTCCTCGCAGAACACGGCTATGTCAATCTGACCCCGTAGGAAGCATCCAGAGCAAAATCCTGGTTTCGTGGAACGCGGCCTATGTCAATCCTGACCCCATGAGAAACGTCCAGAGCGGAGCCCGGTCCTCGCAGAACACGACTATGTCAATCCGACCCCGTGGGAAGCATCCAGAGCAAAATCCTGGTTTCGTGGAACGCGGCCCATGTCAATCCTGACCCCGTGAGAAACGTCCAGAGCGGAGCCTGGTCCTCGCAGAACACGGCTATGTCAATCCGACCCCCTGGGAAGCATCCAGAGCAAATCCTGGTTTCGTGGAACGCGGCCTATGTCAATCCTGACCCCGTGAGAAACGTCCAGAGCGGAGCCTGGTCCTCGCAGAACATGGCTATGTCAATCTGACCCCATGGGAAGCATCCAGAGCAAAATCCTGGTTTCGTGGAACGCGGCCAATGTCAATCCTGACCCCGTGGGAAACATCCAGAGCGAATCCTGGTCCTCGCAGGACACGGCTATGTCAATCCTAACCCCATGGGAAGCATCCAGAGCGGAGCCTGGTCCTCGCAGAACACGGCTATGTCAATCCTGACCCCGTGGGAAGCATCCAGAGCAAAATCTGGTCATGTGGAACATGGCCTATGTCAATTCTAACCTCGTGGGAAACGTCCATAGCGAATCCTGGTCCTCGTAGAAGACGGCTATGTCAATCCTGACCCCGTGGGAAGCATCCAGAGTGAAGCCTGATCCTCGCAGAACACGGTTATGTCAATCTTGACCCCGTGGGAAGCATCCAGAGCAAATCCTGGTTTCGTGGAACGCGGCTTATGTCAATTCTGACCCCGTGGGAAACGTCCAGAGCGGATCCTCATCCTCGCAGAACACGACCTATGTCAATCCTGACTCCGTGGGAAGCATCCAGAGCGGAGCCTGGTCCTCGCAGAATACGGCTATGTCAATCTTGACTCCGTAGGAAGTATCTAGAGCAAATCCTGGTTTCGTGGAACGCGGCTTATATCAATTCTGACCCCGTGGGAAACATCCAGAGCGGATCTTGGTCCTCACAGAACACGACTATGTCAATCCGACCCCATGGGAAGCATCCAAAGAAAAATCCTGGTTTCATGGAACGCGGCCTATGTCAATCCTGACCCCGTGAGAAACGTCCAGAGTGCCTGGTCCTCGCAGAACGCGGCTATGTCAATCCGACCCCGTAGGAAGCATCCAGAGCAAAATCCTGGTTTCGTGGAACACGACCCATGTCAATCCTGACACAGTGAGAAACGTCCAGAGCGGAGCCTGGTCCTCGCAGAACACGGCTATGTCAATCCGACCCCGTGGGAAGCATCCAGAGCAAAATCCTGGTTTCATGGAACGCGGCCTATGTCAATCCTGACCCCGTGAGAAACGTCCAGAGCGGATCCTGGTTTCACAGAACACGGCCTATCTCAATTTTGACCCCGTGGGAAGCATCCAGAGCAAAATTCTGATTTCGTGGAACGCGGCCTATGTCAATCCTGACCCCGTGGGAAACATCCAGAGCGGAGCCTGGTCCTCGCAAAACACGGCTATGTCAATCCAACCCCGTGGGAAGCATCCAGACCAAAATCCTGGTTTTGTAGAACATGGCCTATGTCAATCCTGACCCCGTGGGAACCGTCCAGAGCGGGTCCTGGTCCTCGCAGAACACGACTATGTCAATCCTGACCCCGCGGGAAGCATCCAGAGCGGAGCCTGGTCCTCACAGAATACGGCTATGTCAATCCGACCCCATGGGAAGCATCCAGAACAAAATCCTGGTTTCGTGGAACACGGCCTATGTCAATCCTAACCCCGTGGGAAACGTCCAGAGCGGATCCTGGTCCTCGCTGAACACGGCTATGTTAATCCGACCCCGTGGGAAGCATCCAGAGCAAAATCCTGGTTTCGTGGAACGTGGCCTATGTCAATCCTGACCCCGTGGGAAATGTCCAGAACGGAGCCTGGTCCTCGCAGAACACGGCTATGTCAATCTGACCCCGTGGGAAGCATCCAGGGCAAAATCCTGGTTTCGTGGAACGCGGCCTATGTCAATCCTGACCCCGTGGGAAATGTCCAGAGCGGAGCCTGCTCCTCGCAGAACACAGCTATGTCAATCCAACCCCGTGGAAAGCATCCAGAGCAAAATCTTGGTCACGTGGAACACGGCCTATGTCGATTCTGACCCCGTGGGAAACGTCCAGAGCGGATCCTGGTTTCGTGGAACGCGGCCTATGTCAATCATGACCCCGTGGGAAACGTCCAGAGCGGAGCCTGGTCCTCGCAGAATATGGCTATGTCAATCCGACCTCGTGGGAAGCATCCAGAGCAAAATCCTGGTTTCGTGGAACGCGGCCTATGTCAATCCTGACCCCGTGGGAAGCGTCCAGAGCGGAGACTGGTCCTCGCAGAACACGGCTATGTCAATCTTGACCCCGTGGGAAGCATCCAGAGCAAATCCTGGTCATGTGGAACACGACCTATGTCAATTCTGACCCCGTGGGAAACGTCCAGAGCGGATCCTGGTCCTCGCAGAAAACGGCCTATGTCAATCCTGACCCCGTGGGAAGCATCCAGAGCGAAGCCTGGTCCTTGCAGAACACGACCATGTCAATCTTGACCCTGTGGGAAGCATCCAGAGCAAATCCTGGTCACGTGGAACACGGCCTATGTCTATTCTGACCCCGTGGGAAACGTCCAGAGCGGAACCTGGTCCTTGCGGAACACAGTTTACGTCAATCCTGACCCCGTGGGAAGCATCCAGGACAAACCCTGGTCCCATGGAACACGACTAAAGTCAATCTTGACCCCGTGGGAAACGCCCAGAGCAACTCTTAACTCCGTGAAATGCGGATGATGTCAATCTCAGCAAACACTTACGGGTCCTCTCGACCCTTAAGGAAGAAAACTCTCTTGTAAGATCCTTACGACTTATAAGAGATCACGATTCCTAAGGAGAAAATTGAAAGGTTTGTCTAGCACCCTATAATGAGTTTTGAAGCATCACATGTCCCAAAGTTTAAATTTTTATGGTGCTAAACGAACATGCAAAGGAATCGATCCTAGAAAATTAGGGTTTCGAAAATAAAAGCGAACTAATCTAGGGTTTCGAGACTACAACCTTTGTAGCTCCCTTTCGCTGGACTCCTTGGTCTCTAGGGTATTGAATGGAAGTCTTCTTGAAGTCCTCTTGTGTCCACGACGATCCACCACGGAGTTCTCCGTCCAAGCTCGCAACTTCGTAAAACCGAAGAGAACACTCTAAACAAGTTGGTTAAACTTGTGTAGAATGAAGTTGTGGTTAAGATTCTCACTTCAAAAACCTTTCTTTAAGTGTGATTTACTCACTAGAAAAAGCTAGAGAGCAAATGAGAAAGAGGAAGAAGATGGTGGCAATATTTTTCACAAGAGGTAATAAGATAAAGATAACTCACAAGAAGAAAAAGAAATATATCAATATATATTTTATTTCTTCTTACTATGAACCATGGTTAAAGTGATGGAGACATTATTTAACTTGAGTTTTAAATGATAAAGAGAAGGATAACTCAAGTTAAGAGGTGGGTAAGCATGGTTAGGTCAAAGGAAGAATGTAGAAGCTAGAATGATTATCCTTTTCTTTTCATTTTGTTTTAAAACCAAAATTAAATAATAATCCATTATTTAATCCATGGTGTGAGTCTTATATTGCCACCATTTCCATATGTTAACAACCATGATAGATGGGTGTATGTATGTGTGTATGTATGCACATCCATATGTGCATGAAACTAGCATGAAAGAAAGAAAGAAAAGCACACATGCATGCACACATTCATCATCCAAGAAAAGGTTTTAAGTGAGAAAACTAATGGTTAAATGATAAATCAACACTTGATTTATCAATCCGGTCATATCTCATATGACCCCACCAAAAGCAGTTCACCCAATCAATGTTCGGTATCATATATGCACATTTTAATCGGGTGCTTGCGCATATCGCATACGCGCACCACAACGTTTCGCCTGGACTGGGTAACTCCTTTGTGGGACTCTAAGACTCGTCAATACTCCGGCAGAGGGTGATGATCATATCAGGTACCCCCAAGCCGCAAGCGGTCAGCTAAACGTAACGGCCACCCGGGTATTGAGCGATCAGAAGAAAACAAGCGAACCTGCTACAACTCCCGTCGAGCCATCCGGCAACACTACTGTACAGTCCGGTCTCTTCGTCAAATATGCTGCATATCGAGCCTAGGGATGGTCACGTCGACCCTAATAACTCAATAAGTCATGCCGGTGAATGGTCTATAACAGATCGAGAAACTACTGATAACACTTATCAGCAAATCTCAGCAGCCCTGGCCAGGGACTTGCTGTTATAACCAGTCGGGCACAGCACAGCATCAACTCCCAATACCGGGAGAGACGAAATCCCTCCTATCGCTCATCGTCTTCGTGTGTCTCGGGACTGTACCCAACGGCCACCTGTTTGCACGACTCGGTAGAGCTGTGGTAGGGTGGCAATCAAAGTACAGTGGGAGAACACACAAGACTCTATGACGATCTCGGGTCTACAGACTAACCTGTACCAGTGTCACCTGAGAACTGCTATCCGACGATAGATATAATTCCATATAGGAGTTTTCAGTGAGTCCGTCCAGTGTACCCAGTCACCACTGAGCACCCGTATATGATCTTGATGTCAAACATCGATGAATGTGGGAACATCCATCGCCCATCGTATGGGTCTAGTATCATATACGCTAGTCTACTCTGGTATATCAATGCCCCGTCTCGATATACCTACGACTAGGGACTTTCCAGGATATGCTTATAGACTACAGATGTCCCACTAGTATGATCTCCATCATAATCAGAGCAGTCAAGCCAATATCCTCAGGGCTTTATCAGCATGTATGAATGAATAAAAGCATGATCAAATCAACATGTCAGATAAAGAAGAACCAGATAGCATACTATCATGTCGAGCAAGAATGCATACTGAATATATATATATATATATACATGTATAGATACATCCACTATCATATAATGGCCTCTAGGGCATACATATATCCAACAATCTCCCACTTGCACTAAGGCCAGTTATTGGCGTATCTCATACCCAACATCTCAAAAAGTCGCTCATGCTGTGGCTGAGGGAGGGCCTTGGTGAGTGGATCCGCGGCATTGTTCTTTGTGTCTACTCTCTTAATCTTGATCTCGCGGCGATCTACAATCTCCCGGATCAAATGAAAGCGCCTCAGGATATGTCTGGACCGCTGATGGGATCTGGGCTCCTTGGCTAACACCATCGCCCCATTATTGTCACAATACAAAGGTATTGGATCAATAATGGTTGGAACTACTCCTAGCTCCGAGACGAACTTCTTCATCCAGACGGCTTCCTTGGCGGCATCATTTGCAGCAATGTACTCAGCTTCCATCGTAGAGTCTGCAACGGTATCTTGTTTGGAACTCTTCCAACTCACCGCCCCTCCATTGAGGGTAAATGCAAACCCAGAGATAGATTTGCTGTTGTCCTTATCACTCTGGAAGCTCGAATCGGTAAAGGCCTCCATTTGGAGATCTCCATTACCATACACCAAGAACAATTCTTTAGTCCTTCGCAAGTACTTAAGAATGTTCTTCACAGCTGTCCAGTGATTCTCCCCTGGGTTGGATTGATACCTGCTTACTACACTAAGTGCATAAGCTACATCTGGGCGTGTACATAACATCGCATACATTATAGATCCTACTGCCGAAGCATAGGGTATAATACTCATGCGAGCTCTCTCTTCATCGGTCTTTGGACAAGAGTCCTTGGAGAGAGTGACCCCATGGCAAGCGGGTAAGGCATCCCGCTTGGAGTCTTCCATACTAAACCTTTTTAGGATGGTGTCAATGTACCTGGTTTGGGACAATCCCAATAACCTTTTGGATCTATCCCTATAGATCCTTATGCCCAGAATGTACGTGGCATCACCCAGGTCCTTCATGGAGAACCTCAGTGATAAGAAAGATTTGACCGACTGTAGCATAGGAATATCATTTCCTATCAGAAGAATGTCGTCCACATACAATACGAGGAATGTGACAGCTCTCCCTACAGCCTTCTTATAAACACAAGGTTCATCTGGATTTTTAATGAAATAAAACTCTTTGATGATATCATCGAAACAGATGTTCCAACTCCGTGATGCCTGCTTTAACCCATATATGGATTTAAGCAATTTACATGCTTTCCCGCTGCTCCCACTGTCAATGAAGCCCTCTGGCTGATCCATATAAATGCATTCTTCTAAATTTCCATTTAGAAATGCGGTTTTAACGTCCATCTGCCAGATTTCATAGTCGTAGTGAGCAGCAATAGCAAGTAGGATCCGAATGGATTTAAGCATGGCTACGGGAGAAAAAGTCTCGTCATAGTCCAAACCTGGTCTTTGACGAAAACCCTTCGCCACAAGTCTTGCCTTATAGGTCTCCACCTGCCCATCTACACCAATCTTTCTTTTAAAGATCCATTTGCACCCCACAGGTTTTACCCCAGGGGGTACAACGTCCAAAGTCCATACTTTGTTGGTGTACATAGACTCCATTTCGGATCTCATGGCATCCAGCCACTTCACAGAGTCTCTACTCGTGATAGCTTGCTGAAAACTGGTAGGATCATCATCATCCATGATACAGTCTTCTCTGTCACCATCAATGAGGAAACCGTAGTACCTCTCCGGTGGGCGAGAAGTCCTACCAGACCTACGGAGTGGCCGAGGTTCTTCAGTTTCTGTTGCAACAGCCGGTTCAACCAAATCGTCATTTGTAGTTTGTGTCTCCAGAACCTCTTCTAGATCCACTACCTTGCCATCATCTTTATCTGTGAAAAACTCTTTTTCCAAGAATGTGGCATACTGAGAAACAAACACTTTTTGTTCCTCTTTGTGGTAGAATAGATATCCATAAGAATTCTTTGGATATCCTACAAAGTTACATATGACTGACCGTGTCTCGAGTTTGTCCGGATTCTGCTTTTTAACATAGGCCGGGCAACCCCAAATCTTAATTCTTTTAAGAGATGGTCTCTTCCCATGTCATATCTCATATGGCGTGGTAGACACGGCTTTGGTTGGAACCCTGTTAAGCAGAAACGCTGCAGTCTCCAATGCATGCCCCCAAAATGAGACGGGTAACTCAGCATCACTCATCATGGACCGGACCATATCTAATAGGGTCCTATTCCGTCGTTCTAACACACCGTTGTGCTGTGGTGTGTAAGGAGGAGTGAGCTGAGAGAGAATCCCATTCTCTTTTAAGAAGTTTGCAAATTCTGTACTGAGATACTCACCACCTCGATCTGATTGAAGCATCTTGATACTCAAGCCGGTTTGTTTTTCTACTTCTTGTTTATATTCAATGAATTTCTCGAAAGCTTCAGACTTGTGTTTCAATAAAAATACATGACCGAATCTTGAGAAATCGTCAGTGAATGTAATGAAGTATGAAAAACCGCCTCTAGCCTGTGTAGACATAGGCCTACATACATCACTATGTATGAGGCCCAGGAGCTGAGTAGCTCTTTCTCCGTGTCCGGTAAACGGAGTTTTGGTCATTTTACCCTTTATGCAAGACTGGCAAGTCGCATAAGATTTATATTCAAAAGAATTTAAATATCCATCTTTGTGTAACTTGTTTAGTCTTGTTTCGTTAATATGACCAAGTCTACAGTGCCAAAGAAAAGCTTCATTTAATTCTGAAATTTTTCTTTTATTAGTGTGTTGTATACTGAAAACTGTGTGTTGATTTAGGACATATATTTCATTATTAAGCGTACCATACCCAACCAACATTTGATTTAGGTGAATGTTCATAACATTGTTCTGCAACACAAAATTATATCCTTCATTGTCCAACAAAGAAACGGATATTATATTACATAGCATACTTGGTACAAAATAACATGGATTCAAAATCAAAATACATCCAGATGGCAACCCCAAGTGATACTCTCCCACTGTGACTGTATGTACATTGGAACCATTTCCAACGCGGAGAGTATGGTCACCTGTCTTCAAAACCTTGCTATTTCTCAGCCCTGCATAGAATTGCAAATGTGAGAACCTGAACCGGTATCCAATACCCAGAAAGCAGAGTTTATAGAAAAACAGTTTTCAGTCACAAACGCACCTGAAGCGGAAGCATCACCATGCTTCTTCTTGAGACTTAAGTACTCTGTGCAATTGCGCTTCCAATGTCTTGTCTTGTGGCAATGAAAACATTCGCCTTTCCCCGGGTCTCTAGCTTTGGACTTTCCCTTTCCCTTTACCTTTTTAACTCCGCCCTTAGGATTAGTGGGTTTCTTCTTTTTCTTTCCCTTGGCCTTAGCTTTCGGGCGAGAAGAAGAAGACTGTCCAATAGTCATAACGGGAGTTTTTGCTGACTTCATAGTGCTCTCTGCACTCCTTAATATATTAAGGAGTTCAGGGAGTTCCTTTTCCATGCCATGCATGTTAAAGTTCACTATGAACTGAGCAAAGGTGGAGGGGAGGGACTGCAGAATAATATCTATATATTGTTCATTGTCCATTGTCCATCCAAGGTCCTCAAGCTCTTCTATAAGAGCTATCATCTTCAAAACATGGTCTCCTACTGGTGTGCCAGGGGCCATTCGCATCTGAAACAGTTTCTTTGATGCTTCGTATCGTAATACGCGGGATTGCTCTCCATACAACTCCTTTGTATGGAGCAATATACCGTGAATGTCCATGTCCTCGTGCTGCTTTTAATGTGTGTTGTCCATTGATGCAAGCGCGAGGCATTTTGCCGTGGCACAGTCAGCGTCCCATGTCTTGCGGACTTCAATGTCCGCAACTGAGGATTTTGGACCTGGGACGGGCGGGGCTGAAGCCGTGAGGACATATGATACTTTATCATAAGTCAAGGCGATTTTCAGATTCCTCAGCCAGTCTTTATAGTTGGTCCCATTCAGTTTGTTTTATCTAGTAGAAGCTTAAGTCCAGTCATTGGTATCTGCCATTAAGAGAGAGAAAAGAATACACTCAGCGAAAGCTCTTGCATAGATTAGATTGGTTATTATCTTGTCTAATCGATGTTTCTCACTGCTTTTATCGAGTTTTTCTTTCAAACCTTAAAAAGAAAAACTAGCAAGGATTAATTACAGTCTACAACTTCGCTAACCGTTCAGCCAGGCCAGTTTCGGTACTTTGAGGGAGGTTCCCCGTGCTTTCGCACGGACCTAATTAGAGTAAACCTCGTTTTCCCAGAGGAGGAGCCCCTTTAACACCTTTCTAGACACCTAATGAGTTAGCTAATTGTAAACTGTAAAACTCTCCTAGGAGCAACTATTGCCCACAGTGGGATCGGGATCCAACCATCACATGGAAGGTATGCAATCTCATTGCAAATTTCAACACTTGAAATTCCCGATGTAATTTTTACCCCTAGTACTTATGACCTTAACTATGATCAACAAATCATAAGTACCAGTCAAGTTCTACCCGTCATTTCTTGATCAATTAGACCCACCCATATGACCCTTAACTATGGTCAACAAAGTCGTATGAATGTCCTAATTGATCTGCATCATATGCAGTGTAGGAAGACATCACTTAGCTACCGTACACTACGCCTTAACTAAAGTCAACAAACGTGGCACGAATACTAAGTACTCTACTTCCTAAAATGACGGAGGGTTGCGAATGATTTTTAAGAAAATCTTTAACGCTTTGAACTTGATATCGTTGTAGAATCAAACAGTTTTCAAAAGGAGTGGCTTAAGCTCCGCAGTTTTGAAATATAGCTTTTTCATAAATAGCCGAGTAGTTTTCAAATCCGATTCTACAACATCTTTTTAGGTTTATTTCCTTTACATTAATCATATTAATGTAATCCCATCATTTAAGTCCTTAAGCCAATCACAGAAAAGAAACGAAAATAACACGTACGCTTATGCCATCCGCATTCGCCGCAATGTTCCGTTATGCACCGTTAGGTTACTTAACTAACGGCATACCGGGACGGGACTAGCGCGGGTGTAAAACATAAGCAACGTCTACTATATATCATATATATAATATGTCATTCGTCTCAGATATCACAGAACACAGGCAGCAGAAATATAGATATAACGTGGGATATACTAGGACGTCCGTATTTAGTATTTAGCCAGAATAGAAAATACGGATTCCACAGTCGCGATAAATAGCCAAGCCCACACCCTGGACCCCTACGAGAGCAGCAAGTGACCCTACCAATCCTGGAGTTTAGGAGACCCGGTCTCGACTCCTCGAGATGGCCTCCCACTGAACCCCAGAACCCGGTCACCTGTGCTCCCCTCCTTGGGTCCATCCTAATGCGGAAAAGTAAATAATATACAACACTGGCGACACAACCTCAACCCGGAAGTGCCCCAAAATAAAAGAATATTACATTACATTTGAATTTACATGAATGAAAATATAAAACTCTCATCTCACAAAAACCCCCCGGCTATTCGATCGCGACAATCCTGCACATCATATCTCAGCAACACATAATATCTCATATCATCAACGTAAGTAAGTATGCGTACCCCGATTGTCGTTGATGTATAGCAACGAAACCGGCGATATCGAACATACTACACTTACGGTCACAGAAAAGAAAGTGTAAAACTGCAATATCTGGAATCCACATTCTCTTTAGACATCGCAAATGCAAAATATCACATATTCCGTATTTCATGTCTAGTAATATGAATTCCACACATTGCATCACATTCCGGATAAACAGACAGTATCGAAGTTTTCGAACGAACGATCAAATACCCAGGATTCACTAAAGCCCAACACTTGAGCAGAGTTCAAACACCTGGAGTGTGACACAGTAGTAGCGGTCCTGCCGTAGAAGAGTCAAGCCAACGCCTCACATGTGGCACGCCGTACTGCCCCAAACCCTAAGGTTCAAAGGGCAGTTCAAGACGGTCACATAATCGAGTTAAGGTTTGTTGTCTTCTAGAGGGACCACCACAAAAAGACTTGCACGTATTTCCAAAGTATTTAAACCCCGTGAATAGTGAACAAATGATATTCGTTCAAACACTTCAATACTTTCTAATTTATCCGGAAAAGCCACGAAAACAAAATTCCGATCGAATCGACGGGTCCAAAATCCTCTCCAGAATTTTTCAAAACTAAATACAGATTAAAAATATCCAAAAAACTACACAAGCAGATTAATGAATTACTGAAAAAAAATTATCCAACAATTAATACATATGGCCGCGGAACCGCGGCCTAAGCAAGCTTAGGCCGCGTTTCTGCGGCAACAATCACTGTTCATGGAATAATTTTTGTACCGTAATCCTTATTTTTTCCTGCTGTATTTTTTACATATTTTTAATTCTGAAAAATATCAATTTTTAGAAAATTTCCAGAGAGCACCCTAAAAAACCGTATTTCGGTACGATCGGAGTTTTGACTTTGTAAAAAGGTCGCCTAATGTTCTAGGTCGGCTCTGATACCAATGAAAGGTTTGTCTAGCACCCTATAATGAGTTTTAAAGCATCACATGTCCCAAAGTTTAAATTTTTATGGTGCTAAACGAACATGCAAAGGAATCGATCCTAGAAAATTAGGGTTTCGAAAATAAAAGCGAACTAATCTAGGGTTTCGAGACTACAACCTTTGTAGCTCCCTTTTGCTGGACTCCTTGGTCTCTAGGGTGTTGAATGGAAGTCCTCTTAAAGTCCTCTTGTGTCCACGACGATCCACCACGGAGTTCTCCGTCCAAGCTCGCAACTTCGTAAAACCGAAGAGAACACTCTAAACAAGTTGGCTAAACTTGTGTAGAATGAAGTTGTGGTTAAGATTCTCACTTCAAAAACCTTTTTTTAAGTGTGATTTACTCACTAGAAAAAGCTAGAGAGCAAATGAGAAAGAGGAAGAAGATGGTGGCAATATTTTTCACAAGAGGTAATAAGATAAAGATAACTCACAAGAAGAAAAAGAAATATATCAATATATATTTTATGGTTAAAGTGATGGAGACATTATTTAACTTGAGTTTTAAATGATAAAGAGAAGGATAACTCAAGTTAAGAGGTAGGTAAGCATGGTTAGGTCAAAGGAAGAATGTAGAAGCTAGAATGATTATCCTTTTCTTTTCATTTTGTTTTAAAACCAAAATTAAATAATAATCCATTATTTAATCCATGGTGTGAGTCTTATATTGCCACCATTTCCATATGTTAACAACCATGATAGATGGGTGTATGTATGTGTGTATGTATGCACATCCATATGTGCATGAAACTAGCATGAAAGAAAGAAAGAAAAGCACACATGCATGCACACATTCATCATCCAAGAAAAGCTTTTAAGTGAGAAAACTAATGGTTAAATGATAAATCAACACTTGATTTATCAATCCGGTCATATCTCATATGACCCCACCAAAAGCAGTTCACCCGATCAATGTTCGGTATCATATACGCACATTTTAATCGGGTGCTTGCGCATATCGCATACGCGCACCACAACGTTTCGCCTGGACTGGGTAACTCCTTTGTGGGACTCTAAGACTCGTCAATACTCCGGCAGAGGGTGATGATCATATCAGGTACCCCCAAGCCACAAACGGTCAGCTAAACGTAACGGCCACCCGGGTATTGAGCGATCAGAAGAAAACAAGCGAACCTGCTACAACTCCCGTCGAGCCATCCGGCAACACTACCGTACAGTCCGGTCTCTTCGTCAAATATGCTGCATATCGAGCCTAGGGATGGTCACGTCGACCCTAATAACTCAATAAGTCGTGCCGGTGAATGGTCTATAACAGATCGAGAAACTACTGATAACACTTATCAGCAAATCTCAGCAGCCCTGGCCAGGGACTTGCTGTTATAACCAGTCGGGCACAGCACAGCATCAACTCCCAATACCGGGAGAGACGAAATCCCTCCTATCGCTCATCGTCTTCGTGTGTCTCGGGACTGTACCCAACGGCCACCTGTTTGCACGACTCGGTAGAGCCGTGGTAGGGTGGCAATCAAAGTACAGTGGGAGAACACACAAGACTCTATGACGATCTCGGGTCTACAGACTAACCTGTACCAGTGTCACCTGAGAACTGCTATCCGACGATAGATATAATTCCATATAGGAGTTTTCAGTGAGTCCGTCCAGTGTACCCAGTCACCACTGAGCACCCGTATATGATCTTGATGTCAAACATCGATGAATGTGGGAACATCCATCGCCCATCGTATGGGTCTAGTATCATATACGCTAGTCTATTCTGGTATATCAATGCCCCGTCTCGATATACCTACGACTAGGGACTTTCCAGGATATGCTTATAGACTACAGATGTCCCACTAGTATGATCTCCATCATAATCAGAGCAGTCAAGCCAATATCCTCAGGGCTTTATCAGCATGTATGAATGAATAAAAGCATGATCAAATCAACATGTCAGATAAAGAAGAACCAGATAGCATACTATCATGTCGAGCAAGAATGCATACTGAATATATATATATACATGTATAGATACATCCACTATCATATAATGGCCTCTAGGGCATACATATATCCAACAAAAATATACCTGCGAGATCCTCTCGACTCGTAGAGAGAAAAATCTTTATGGGACCCTCATGGCTCGTAAAGTTGAAAAGCCTTAGGCAGCAGATCTGAACCTGTTTCCTAAGCCATCACTACCTTTCGAAGATTCAAAACGGAATGTTCTCTATCATCTACAGACCACGCTTAACACGCCGGCAACAAAGGAAAGAAAAGTAAGCGACAAGGAGAACATTTGATTCGCATTCGGTTAAACGTTCGAAGCATACCCATTCATGCATGTGCAAAAGATTTAATGCATAAGATAAACACATGGAAACGAGGAATTTGCTATACATACTTCAAAAAGTTCTTACAATAATGAAAGCAGTAAACGAAAACATCATCAAATGATTACAATGGCAAGACATCAAATCCAGGACACGGATTGAGAAATTCAAAGGTGAGTCCATCCATAATTTTTCGAGCCTCTCGGACCATCTTCGTGTGCATCCTTTCACGATCACAAGTGTCAGGATCCCCACTGATGTCCTCCGCCCTTCGATAGGCAGCAAGTATCGCCGCCTACTGAAAAGCTTGATGCAGGATATCAATAAGGTTGTCTCCCCTTTTCTTTGAGATTAGGCCATCAGATACACCGAGTGCACCTTATCTTCGGCGTTGTCCAATGCCTTAAGCGGCATGCCTAGAAAGAATAAGGGAAGCGCTTCCCAGATCGCTCTCACGATAAGCTTCAAGAGGGGGAACGACGAGGAAGCAGCCGACCATTGTATGCATCAAAGCGGCCCATAATTTCAGCACACTGGGCATTTGTGAATTCTTTGTTTTGGGAACGGCCGAGTGCGCGAATGTCCCCGTAAGAAATAATCTCGTCGAGGTCATACATGTAAGCGTCCATAACGTCTGAAAAGGAAAATCAGTGAGAGTTAGGGGACGGACTGATTATGAAGAGCTTATTGAAACAGATACGGGATTTAAACAACTCTTGATATCCCCAATGTGGGAATAAGTGCTAATTAGATCACCCGATGATTTAATTCTGTGAAGGTAGGAGAGAAATCCTAAAAAGAATTTCGTATTTAATAGAAAGGTCCCTCGGGCCAAGGAGTTAAACTCCTCGAGAGCAATGCTCTACAGACAGGAGTGACACCTGTCAAAGTCAATTATGAAGGGAATTTAGAAATTCCCCGAGAATTCTAAAGATCCATGCTCTGTAAAGAAGATGAAATGGTCCTTCAAGAAACCCTGAAAGCAAAGCTTTCTGCAGAAGTAAAAACTTCGAGATCTTTAAGATCTATAAAGTGAATTCCAAGAATTCTTCATCAATGAGTCGAAAGAAACCCTAAAAAGGTTTTCTTTTTCAGATCCATGATCCAAATAGAGCAAAGTTCTGATAACGAATTCGAATCATACCAAAAAGAAAATATCTGACGGACTTTTTAAGAGATTTCTTAAAGAAGAGAGCAATGCTCTGAAGGAGAAATAATTCTCAGAAAAGAAAATGAACAATGGTCATTTCAGAGGGCCAAAGGCCCTATTTATAGTCATTAAGAGCCGTTTCAACTTTCAAAAAGTTGATCAAACGGCGGAGATGCTGCCACCATTGCACTCACATATGGGCCACGTAAGCGCAACGGTGGGGGGGCATTTGTTTCCCCAATCAAAGTAAAACTCTGTTCAAATTCCGAGATTTGAAACGAAGCAACGCCTCGTGAAAAGCGCTGGCATCAAATGTGCCAGCATTAAGAGTCAAAAACTCTGAAGCGGCGCTCACGTGTAAAGCACGAGAGCGCTGAGTGCCAAGGGCACTAAGTGCCAGAGGCGCTTCACTCTCGCAAGAATTACTTGCGCCTGTTCATAACAGTGTAAGTTCTATAGCGCATATGTGCCTAACAGAAGAAGAATAAAAAGAATTAAAATAAGAGAAACACTTGGCAGATAATGACAAAAAGAAAGAAAACACTTAATTAAACCTTTTATTGCAATGGAAATAAAGCTCCAAACATGGGATCAAATGTACAGGGGTTTACAAACATATAGATAAAATTATCTAGTTCCCTCTCTTTCTTTTCCACCATGTCAAAGCGACGATCTTCGCGAGGAGTGGCTACCCATCGGTTAGCACCGCATTCACCAGCAAAAGTAGAAATGATGGCACGGTGAGCCCGTATTTGGCTTGGCAACTGAACAGAACAGTCCCTCAGGGCTTTTGTGATCAAGTGCGCCTCGAAGAAACACTCGATCTTGTCTTCAGCGGCATCAATCATCGCTGGGGTCATCTCCGCCGGAGGAGGGGGAATATCAGCGAGCACAGACATGAAGATCATCCGAAGCCAAATAGAGTTGGGAGGGAGAGGAGATCCTACACGAGTCAAGAGCTCGTGCAGCGCCGCGTCGTATTGATCATCCGTAAGAGCAGGATCCACCAAGCGCACAGCGAAGTGAGGAACAATTTCCTGAAGGGGCACTTCCCATGATTGTCGACGAGCATGCAAGCGGTTACAAGCAATAATTAAGGTAGTTCTTTGGAGATGAGAAAAGAATGAAGCCTTGCTTCAGATTATAAAGACTAGGCACAGAAAATTTTGTGCATGGTGGAGCTATTTCCAAGATCTGGGAAATGAAAGTTCTGGGGAATATAAGTTTGACTTAAAAGGAAGGTGAAAAGACACCTCCAATAAAGCAATGCTTTAGATGCAGCACCAAGCGCACTGCGCCCTAAGTAGCGCATCACGTGCAAAGCACGTGGGCGCTACAGCTGGGTGCACTGCGCTCTAAGCAGCACACCATGTGTGCGCTAGCGCTAGATGCGCTGCGCTCTAAGCAGCGCACCACATGTTAAACACGGGTGCGCTAGCACAATGTGCGCTGCCCTTTAATCAGCGCACCACGTGCAAAGCACAGATGCGCTAGCGCTGGAACTAAAAGCTCCCCACCATTAGTTCAAAAATCTAATAATAATGATAAATCATTAATTAATTAGAATTAAATTCTGTTAAGAAAAGATTCCTCAAAATCTTTCCAAATAACAAGATTGTGCTCTGTAAATTAGAGCACCGTTGGATCAATGATCCAATGGTAAATAAAAATTACCAAAAGACAGAATAAATTCTGTATAGAAAGATTTATCAATCTTGTTAAAAATGAGAAGATTGCCTTCTGTAAATCAGAAACCCTTGGATCAAAGATCCAACGATGGGAAATTCCCTAAATCAATTAGAGAAAAGATCTCCTTAACTGATTGAACAAACTAGCTTGACCTATATAAAGGCCCCTAGACTTCAAGTCTCACATACAGAAATAGAGAGAGAAACCTCCCCAAAAACTTTGAAGAAATTCAAAGAGCAAGCTCTTGCAAGAAGACTTTTCCTCAAGGTAAAAATGATGATGATGAACACAGAAATGAAAACATCTCATGATTAAAAAAGAAGAATTCACTTCTTTAAAAGATCATAGATCTAAAAAGACAAAAAGTGTTTCACAGAAAGATCAAAAGATCTCATCATAAAATAAAAGAAGAATTTACTTCTTTCTCACGGATCATAGATCTATAAGACTAAAGTCTTTCTCAAAGAGATCATAGACATCTCATTAAAGAAAAAGGGGGAGAATAATTCAATTCTCTTAAAGATCATAGATCCATAAAGGCAAAGCCTTTCATCAATATAAGAGATTGAAACATCTCCTGAAAAATAAGAACGGTCGTTCTTAGATCTTGAGACGAAGTCTCTGTTAAAAGAACATGAATTATTTCTCAGATCATAAAATTGATCAAATGCGCTTTGCGCCCTTGAACTGCGCTTCTGCGCTTTCTGGACTGGCGCTCAGCGCCAAATGCGCCACGTGTCAATCACATATGCGCCAATTAACAACTAGCGCTTTACGCTCTTGAAATAGTGCACTGCGCTCATGGGCTGGCGTTCAGCGCCAAGCGCACCATGTGTCACTCACGTGTGCGCCATTAAACTAGAAGCGCAATGCGCTCATGAACCAGCGCTCTGCGCTCATAAACCGGTGCCATGCGTTCATCATCTGGCGCTAGCGCCAAGCGCGACACGTGTCCTTCACGTATGCGCCACGTGGCAGAAGCGCGCTGCGCTCTTTGACTGGCGCAAAATGCCAAGCGCACCATGTGTTGCGCTGATAGAATATAAATTGTTCTTTAATAAGCCCAGAGCTATGAGAGATGCTCAGCATTCAATAAAAGACAAAAATATTGTCAGAATACAAATCAATGCTCAGCATTGTTAAAAGGGCTAAGCCCAAATAAAAGCTCAACAGCCCAAAAATAAATGTTAAACATGTTAACTCGATTGGACTTAGCCCAAGATTGGCCATAAGTCCTCAATTCAGATTAATTGAGCCCACATACTCATAAATCTTTTAACAGATCTTAGTTCCAAATTGGACTACAGATATCCCAACTGATATCGGTTCGAGGGTACATCTCTTTACTCCTCTGATATTTGTCGTTGTAATCCTTCAACGTCTTCAGAGAGGTGACGGGTCCCGGCAACCATACATTTCACAAACTATGACGTCATTAAACTGGACTGTGGGGTCCTTTAAAACCCATGGACTATGATGTCCTTAACCTTGGACTGTGGGGTCCTTTAAAACCCATGGACTACGATGTCCTTAACCTTAGACTGTGGGGTCCTTTAAAACCCATGGACTATGATGTCCTTAACCTTGGACTGTGGGGTCCTTTAAAACCCATGGACTATGATGTCCTTATCCTTGGACCGAGATGTCCTTAAACTAACATTGGACCGTAATGTCCTTAAACTAATCGACCGCAATGTCCCTAAACTAAACAATAGAGTCCAAATGCTCTTTTGTTGGATCTAAACGATCCCGTTAAGTTGATCTTAGTCTAAAATTAGACTAACGTATCCTTAACTAACAGTTTTAAGTTAATCTTAGTCTTAAATGAGACTAACGTATCCTTAAACCCAACCTCAAACCCAAATCTAAGAAAATACGGATTTGGACTAATCCACGCCCTACGGGCGACAACATAAATTAGTCTCCGTATACAATCCACGGGCAACCAAAAAACAAAACAAACACCCACGACACGAAGTGACCATCTGGAGAAGGAGAAAGTGGTTACCGCAATGCGGTAGCGTAATTAACTGCAGGGGCTTACGCCTGCAGGGAAGAGCGTCCCCACAATCAAAAACCCCTCGACGAGGAGAAAACTGACGAAGTCTGCTACATCGGCCGCATCCGTTTAAACCTTCGATACATGGTGCCATAAATCAACTTGGTATCTTTGGAGAGGTGAACGGATAGCACCAATTAGCATCTGCCCCGAAATTTAGGCAAGACGGACCTGCGCGGTCGCGTCTCCGTGTTTCGGCGGGGAACAGTCTATAAGGACAGTTTCCAATTCCGTGATTGGACGCGCCACAAACTATACATTGGCCTTTTGCGCGCCTACAGTCCTTCCACAAGTGTCCCTTTCTCCTGCAGTAGTAGCAAAAGTCTGGACTCGACTGGTTAATTATTTCTTCAGTTCTCCTGGGTTCGAACGATAGCCTGGAAGAGGCTCCTCCTGCAATTTTAGGGGCAGGGCATTTCAAACCGGCAGATTGAGGTCCACCTGTCTTTTTACTACTGCCTCGTATCTTCGGGAAGCCTTCAAAGCCAAATCATGGGTTTGGAAATCCCCTGTAGCTAATGCAACTTGGATTTCCGGGTCCAACCCTTGCTGAAATCTTCTAACTCTGATCTCAGTAGTCGGTATGAGATGGGCCGCAAACCTGTTACGGTCTTGTGTTAGCTGTGTAGTATGTGATTTTAGGAAAACGAATACTGAGACGTATCTTACCTGCTGAGCATGGTAAACTCAGTGTCATACTCATCTACAGATTTTGTCCACATTGAATCTTGTTGCAGATGGATGAACTGCTGTTCTATGTCGAACCTGGCAATCTAAGGGAAGTACTTTGCGTCGAACATATCGCGGAAAGTCTTCCATTCTATGGGTTGATCAAGACGGCTTTCTTCCGCCTTCCACCAATTCCGTGCATTATCCGTGAGTTGTAGTTTCGCAACACGAACCCAAGCTATCTCTGGCACTTGTGCTGCTGCCAGATCATCTTCGATGCTCTAATCCCATTCCTCAGCTTCCAGCGGGCTCTCTTTTCTTGAGAATTGTTTGGGATGCAAAGCCCTGAATTGCTTCACCCCAGGTGCTTCTGCCTCGGGACGGTTCATTAAAAGAGCAGTCTGCTACTGCTATCCTTATAGGAGGCTGTGGATCGCCTCCAGCAGAACCGTCTGCTCGTTGAGTGGAGTAGCTACGGCATGTGTGATTGGTATTAGAGGTGGAGTGTTGTTGAAGTTAGTGCTGGTGTTGTTCGGAGAATCCATAACCTTGAAATAAAAATTTAGGTTAGGACAGATTCAAAGTATATGGAATGATAAGATTCAAGGAATATGAATTGTAAAGAATGTTGTAATTGCTGGTTCTTGTGTTATATTGCTTAGGCTGTTCATGCAAAACAGAACTGCATGGTAGTGTTCCATACAACTCTGACCTGCATGGGCCACCAACAAAACCTGTCATGCCCCGCTTCCCAGTATACGGGCAGAGGACGCGAGGAAGCTGCTACGTATTTACTCTGAAGTAAATACGCTAAGAGTATCTAAGCAATATAAATAAAAACGCACAAGAGACAAAAGATATAATTGAACAGCAACTTTATTTATTCACATTCTTTTGTACAATGTATGGAAAAGTAAATACATCTGAATGAAAGCAATGCCTAAACAATGGCATAACAGAAATGGCAAGTACAGAAATGAAATGTGTATAAGTGTAACTACAGCTCGGGATCTTCAATAAGCTGGTCCAAGTCTTCAGTGCTAGGCTCGATCTCTGGAAGGTCCGAAACACCTGACGACATTCAAAGAAGAAGAAAAAGAATATCGTCAGCGAACAAATTGCTCGGTAAGTCCCAAATATAAGGGAAAAATAGAATAGACAGAGAGATAAAATAGGTTTTAAAGTTGTATTTAGAGTTAACGCTGTTGTTTGTAGCTTGGTATAGAAGGATGCCAGTGTATACGAGAGGAGTCTCTATATGCGAGAGACTAGAGGCAAATGGAAGCACAAGGCTCCGTTAGAAAGCCCGGAACAACGGCGTGGTATTCAGATTAGGTGTCTTAAATCTTACAGTCTCGTGCCACTTCTAACACCTTCCGTATCAATCTACCCCTTAAACCCCGTAGTGTCTTGATTGTATTGTTGTATTGTATTGTATTGCAACTTGTATTGTCTTGTAATATAGATTGTATAATTGGATGACTTGCCGAAATCATGATATCAGTAAATGGATGTAACTGGAGAATCATGGATGTAACTGGAGAATCATGTAAATAGAAGTATATCCATGGTTTGGTTCGGTCAATATAGATTGAATATATTGAATATATGTATTCATGGATTTATGTTGAATTGTAGATTGTAGATTGTACTTGAATCATATTCAAGTCAGACTATTTATATGAGACTCGGTCTGAGTCAGACAATTAGAAAAGAAATTGAAGTCTTGATTGTTTTGATATTATCGGTAACCGCTGCACATGGGCAGCATGATTTGTGTCCTTTTCAAAGACGGTTACCGTATTTATAACACCGTTTGTTAAATTATCTATCTTAAATAGGCAAGCACCCATATCTCCGGCTCCCTGAGACTCAAGAAACTGGTCCCGCTCCTATGTTTACTAGGGTCCTTAGGGTAATTTATAAAACTCGGGGAGGTTTTATATAAAAATAATTTTGTATAATTTACAAAATACACCTCAAGTATTTAATTATCGTCTTTTGAATTTCATAGATGTAAATTTTATATATGTGACATTTCTAATGAATAAATCCTATTTTCATAGTATATGGTATTTAATTGCAATATTGTATTTGTATGGAATTTCATGGTATTTTTATGTAAAGTGATTCTTTTGATTTAGAAAAATTGGAATATTTATAATATATCAAAAATATATATTTTGATAATACATATATATTTATATATTTATAAAAAATAATTTTAATTTATTATTTTCTAGAAATCTCATTTTCTTAAGATATTTGTATTTTAAATCTCTCGAGACCGAATGCTCCTTGCGGAGGTCTGCATCTCACACTACTAAGCCTGAGGATGTGCGATAATCCGCACCATCCTGATCGGGTTCCCTAAATTGGGTTGTAGCGGCGCTTTACAAAGATTTGTGTAAAATACATATTCTTATAGAAAACGGTTTTAATAGTAAATGGTATTTATATGTAAAGTTTCGTTTTTCCGTATTCTATGTTTCCGAAAAGTATTGTGCTATATTGCATATGAGTGTTGTGAGGAGGTAGGTCATTACCTCGTGATCTAATTAAAGGTATAGCAAGATTAATGATGTTTTAAAGTAGAAAGTAAACTACATGGTATTTTAGTGAAAAAGAGCGATAAAAGTTACAAGATGAAATGTTTTGCTATGAAACTTATTCAACATGTTTTGTTAATGATTAATAGTCAAGATGTAAGAGTTTAACATGGTTATGTTAAGGAAAAATGAACTTTATAAAGAAAACCGAATCGAAAGTCGGATTTAACTCCGCTTCCGTCGGGTTTTAGTAAAAGAAGTTTTAAGAATAGAGAACAGAAGAGAGAGGTGGGAATTATGGGTTTAGATTCAAGAGAAGAGGGAGAGGAATCGCTAGGAGGTGTCGGTACGTCGTTTCATCGCTGGGAGCTCCTAGGGTCATTGTCGGAAGATCGCCGAAGTTTCGCCCTTTGCTAACTCTACTTGTACACAAAATTCTATAGAGTTTTTTTGAGAGTTTGGACAGAATTATGAATTGGGGGGTGTTTAGGGGTGGTATTTATAGGGTAAGGCTAGGGTTAGGGTAGGTGAAAGGTTGTATGAAAATTGTATTAAAAAATAGGTTAATGGGGGGTTTTTAATGTCTCTGTTACTGTGCAGAGAAATTAAAGTATACAGGGGTTATTAGAATACAAAAAGGCAGAACTTTCATGAAGGCAACTCGGCGATCCAACCGAGTTTAGCAGACGGCGGTGGGCCGAGTCGGCCGAGTCGGGCCGGGGCTCGCTGCCACGTGTCCCTCGTCGCTTAGTATAGCCCCTGGGTCAGTTTGTTTTATATGTGTAGTGGGGTTTTTACGAGTTATGCGCGTGTAGGCTCTTGGACTTCTAAAAATCTAAAATAAAATAATATTAAAAAATAATGTGGCTAATGGGATTTGAACTCTAGTGCTTTGGTTCAGCAGTGCAGGGTCTTACCAATGAGCTACAAGCTCCTTCTTGTTATTAAAAAGCAAAACAAACTTATATCTTGTGCTCAGGCAAAAGTACCCCTTTCTGTATTTTTGAAAAAATTGTACAGAAAGTTGTACAGAAAGTTTAGGGTTGTTACAGATGATCTCCAGGGAGATCGAGGTTAGGAGAGTAGACACAGAGAACAACACGGCGGATCCACTCACAAAGGCCTATTCCCAGGAGAGACTTTTATGGGATGGTTGAGTATGAGATACTACAACCACTGCTGATTGTTGGGTATGGGATACTACAACAGATGGCCCTAGTGCAAGTGGGAGATTGTTAGCTATATGTATGCCATAGAGCCATTACTGTACATACGATGTATATTGTAGTGGATGATTGGACACATATGAGGAGAATTTTCTTGCTCGACATGATAGTATGCTATCTGGTTGCTCTTTGTCTTAACATGTACACTGATTGTCTCTATGTTACATATTGATAAAGCCCTTAGGATGAGTACTTGACTACCAGGACTATAATGCAGATCATACTAGTGGGGACAGAGTAGTCGTTAAGTACATCCTTCAAATGTTCCTAGTCGTGGGTGTATCGAGATAAGGCATCAATTTACCAGAGTAGACTAGCGAATAGCTTCTCGACCTATGTAGATGAGCGATGGATGATCCCATATCCATTGGTGTTTGACATCAGAGATAGTATAAGGGTGCTCAGTGGAGACTGGGTACATTGGACGGACTCGCCGAGAACTCCCAGATAGTATTATACCTCACGTCCGATGGCAGTTCTCTGGTGACACTGGTACAGGTTAGTCTGTAGACCCGAGATCGTCATAGAGTCTTGTGTGATTCCCACTGTGCTTTGATTTCTACCTTACCACGTTCAAGAGAACGTGCAAAACGGTGGCTTTTGGGTACAGTCCCGAATCACATGGAGGCAATGAGCGATAGGAGGGGTTTCGTCTCTCCCGGTATAGGGAGTTGATGTTGCGCTGTGCTCGATTGGCTATAACAGGAAGTCCCTGGCCAGGGCTGCTTCAGAGATATACTGGTAAGTGTTATCAGTAGTTTCTCGACCCGTTATGAGCCTCACATCGGCACGACTTATCAAGTTATTAGGGTCTGACGTTTACCACCCCTAGACGAGATATGCGACATATCAGACGAAAAAACCGGACTGTACGGTAGTGTTACTGATTGGATTCGCGGGAGTATGAGCAGGCTTGCTTGTTGATCTTCTGATCGCTCAATACCCGGGTGGCCTTTACGTTTAGCAGACCGCTTGCGGCTTGTGGGTGTTTGATATGATCATCATCTACTGCCGGCGTATTGACGAGTCTTTAGAGTCCTACACAGAGGTTTCCAGGCTCAAGCGAAATGGAGTAGGAGCGCATATGGGATATGTGCGGGACCGAGATTAATACGATATGTGATACTGTATTCTATTCTCGTGATATGTGACATAGGTCGGTTATATATGATATAACCGGGTTATCGGATCAAGTGTTGATTCGATAAGTTGTTACATTTGATATTAGTCGGTTATATGTGATATAGCTGGATTATTAAATCAAGTGTTGATTTGATAATTTAATGTATAATTATATATTTGATATATTACATTACATTAACTAATATTTGCTCACAATGATTTCTTTTTCTCACTAGTGTGCATGTGTATATATGTGATATATATTAATGTATAAAGATTTGTGACATGCTTGATGATACATGATACATGGGTGTATGAGACTTATACCATGCTTGATATAATCTAGGGTTTATAATTATCTAAGTAATTCAAAAATTGGGTGCTTATTTGGCAAGGCTACAAGCTTGTAGAAGCTTATGGATGTATTGACCAAAGTCTTCTCTTTTTGTTTCACTTGTAGATATTTATCAACCCAACCATTATACTAACCCTAGTTAAGTCTCTACATGAGTTAGTGTATGACACTAACTCACCCATGATTCATATTCTCACCTCATGAGTTCATTCTCTCTTGATAATTTTTCTTCATCTTCTTCATGAAAAAAGCTTGCTAGCTTTTTATGAGTGAGAAAATATTGTGAGAAAAATAAAACTAAAGTGAGCAAAATTCCTACTTCATCATCCTCTACTACTTGCCATTTAGTATAGGGTGTTTGCATCACTAATTCCACAATTAGTGAAGTGGTATGTTGGGTTAGTGTCTCCTCGATATAGATCATCTTCGACCTCGAAGACTTCGATGCAAGCATGTTCATTTCTTCATGGGAGCCTCTCTAGAGTCCGGGACTTCATGATCGCGGCGAAGGGACTGCTACACGGAGCTAATGAAGTAAAGGACCGGTCTACAAAGGTTGTATTCCTTGTTCACTTTACTTGCAAAGTTGTTTGCATTTCATTTCGTCGGATTTCTAGTAAACGATTCTAGAACGGCTAAAAATTTAATATGGAATGAAAGATACCTCCCGAAACCTTGCTGCCATGCTAGGCAACCCTTCACAATTAAACACATTCCAACCATACTCAACTTCTGCACCTTATCTAGACAGTGCTTCTGAATATCAATTAGAAAGTTCCATGATTCAAAGAGAATTCTTCATTGAAACTTCTTCACAAACCATATCTAGTCTTGAAGTAGAATTGAAATTGAGTAGTGAGAAAGAACCATGGATCCCTCATGGTCTACCTAGAACCAATTCTTTTGATTTCGACACCTTCCATCTTGAAATCCAACCGAATGTAGTTGATGATCAACCACTTAATAATCTAATTGATGAGGTTGTTGGAGATAGTGCCCTCAAAGTCAATTATTGGATCGCAGGTACGTGATTGCAATAATTGAGGCAGGACCTATACCGATATGACAGTCTTGCTCGAGATGATAGTATGCTATCTGGTTTGTCTTTATCATCGTATATATGCTTTAGTTCACTATTGCATGATGATAGAGCCCATAGAATTCTTGCTTGACTACCAGCAGTATGATGGCAATCATATACGTGGGAGCTGGGGTCTGTAAGCACATCCTTAATGTGTCCCTAGTCGTAGGAGTTTCGAGACAGGGCATCGATACTCCAGAATAGACTAGTGTATACAGTCGAGACCCCGACGAGGGGCGGTGGCCGGTCTCACAAGCCACCGGTGTCAGTTTGTTCACCTAAGATGTATACAGGTGCTCATTGAGTTATGAGTACACCGGACAGGACTCGCCGGGAATCTGCTAGTTGGTATTATACATATCGTCAGATAGCAATTCCCTGGTGACATGTGTACAGGTTAGTTCATCGACCTGAGATCGTCATTTGTCTCGTGTGAGTTCCCACTGTGCTTAGATTACTACCCTACCACGCTCAAAGGAGTTGTGCAAACAGGTTTTAGTTGGGTACAGTCCCGAGCCATATTGGAGGCAAGTGAGCGGATCGTCGGGGATTCGTCTCTCCCGGCATTGGGGGTTGATGTTGCGTAGTGCACGGGTGGCCATCACTAGGAATCCTCGGCCGAGGTAGTGGAGAATTACTGATTGGGATCAGTGGTTTCTCAGGTGGTGATGGGCTTCATGCCGACACGATTTATCGCGTTATTAGGGGTCTGACTTTATTCACCCCCCTAGACTCGATATGCGATACTCTTTAGACGAATGGACCGGACTGTATATACATTATCACTGTCAGGCTCAGTAGGGTTTATAGATGAGTTCGCTCGTCAGCTTCCCTTCCAATCAATACATAGGCAAAATGTTACGTGCAGCTTGTACCTCTGACGTGCTAGTGGTTATACTCAGTGCCAGTGTGTTGATGAGTCATTAGAGTCCCCCACAGACACTTTCCCAAGTTCGGGGGAAACGTTGTAGAGGCCGTATGGTGATATGGCAAGGCTCGGAAAAAGCACGTGCGTTTTCGCACGTGTCGTTTTTTGGGCAGATAATACTGGTAGGCTTTGGTTTAAGCCGGAACCCAGTATTATACTGTATAGATATAATATCTTTGTCTCAGTTGCATTTGTATTCTGTCTTAATACAAATGCGGGTATGTTTATACTGATACGGGGTTATCCTGAAATTCGTTTCAGGATCACTTTTTGAAGTTGCTAGTTTCCAGTTTTCTATCAGCCGTATTTTGACATTCGGTTAAATGCGGATTTATCTTTTCTTGATGAGGTGAGTCAGAGTTCTAGAAGGTTCCAGAGAGGGTGACAAGGCTAGTGAGTCATTAGGTCATTAATGGTGTATTTAATGACAAGGTGACTAGGTTAATTATGATTGGTTTGCTTTAAATGCCTTCATACTTGATGCTAAGATATTTGTCGTTGATCTTTTCCTTTGTGGTCACCTTCCCCCTCCTACACTCACCTCCCTCCCTCTTTATAAGTGGCCGGCCTCCCCCCCCCCCTCTCTTAGCTTATGGTTGTTGTTCACTAGAAAAAAGATTATGATAGATTCGGGTTCATGAAAATTAGATAGCCTTTTTCTCATTTCACCCGATCCAAAAGGCAACTTCCATAACCGTTCGTCCGTGACTTTGGACGTAACGAGACAAAGTGTTCTACTCATTCTCTACTTCATCTTGGTCGTCTCTTTTAGCAAACTTGACGATCGAGTTGCCTCGGTTCAGAGGCGGGAGCCCGTTTAAAGATCCGTCAACATGGTGCCACCTGGACGAGAAGATTGGAGATTCAGGAGATCGGAGCAGCCGCAACAAAGCATGGGATGATGGTTGAAGACCGAAGGACTCGGATCATTCGGTATAACGTTTCTACCCACTTTGTAGTTTGTTAGTTTAGCTTTAATGGCAGATCCGGGTTACGGTACACGATAGCGTCAGTTGTAAAAAGTTTTTGTTCCGCATTTGGTGTCTGTTAGACAACCAGGGCGCTACCGTGGACTTACAGTGGTATCAGAGTCTCACCATTAAGCTATACTAACTTGTGCCAACACGTTTAAAAGATCGATCGAACGGAATTTCCGAAATCGCAATTTCATGCACACTGAGTTTCTGTCGATTTTTCAAAGGGCCTAAAAATAATTTTACATATCACAGAAAAGCGTGCAGGGTTTTTCAAGCACACTGGAAAAATTTGGACACGTGTTCCCACAAGATCACCGCGGATCCGCGGCGCTTTTGAGGGAACAGTGCATCAATTTTTCCCAGTAGGCTTTATTTGGAAATTGTGGGTTTTTGGTATATTCTTTTCGGCCCAGTTTTTGTTACTATACAGCAGATGTATGTGGGGCCCACTTCGGGAAATTTAGTCGATCGAAATTTTAAATCTGTTAGTATGCAGTATTTACATTATATCTCCGACCGTGAATGTCATTTGATCGGTAAACCGCGTCTGATTGCTATAGTTCTTTTACACGGGTTTGCGAACGTGACATTCGCGTTGATGTTCTGTGTTGTGCTGTGATGTTGCGGATATGTCGTGGTGGATAGCAGTGTGCAATGGTAGTGCAGTTTGGATTTATTTGTACATTTGATATTGCGGGCGAGTGTCCAACATGTGGGCTGCCGTCACTGCCTGTTTGTATAATATTCTTTTAGGGCACGACTAGGTTGAAGTCGATGTACCCGTTGTATATATTTTTATTTCTGTACTAGGTTTTATCCCGCGAAGGAGTGCACGGATAGCCGGATTCTGGAGGGCAACGGGTCCGTATCTCATGGCTTTGAGAGGCAGAGGGACCTCACTCTAGAATTGGCAGACTATTCGCCGCACTCGTAGAGGGTACAGTTTGACTCAAGGAGGGATGCTCAATTTACCGGATTCCGTGAAGTGTCGGGTGTTCCATTCACTATGCTGTGAGGACTACCTCACTTCAGGTTTTAGCGGGTAACTTGCCGCACCCGTAGGGGTCTAGGTTTCATTGCACAGGCTATCCACACGACCAGGGGAACGTCGGGTTTCAGCAGCGGCTCTGTGAAACTCGGGGATCCCAGATTATCTATATTGTTCTGTGATGCTTATTATTTTTCTGTAATGTTGCATATTATCACGCCTGGAGCGATTATTGTATATTGGTATATATACTATTAGATGTTGTATATGTTTTACACCCGTGCTAGTCCATCCCCCGCTCTGTCGTTAGTTAAGTAACTTAACGGGTGATGACGGGACCCAGTGGCGAATGCGGATGGCATATACGTACATTTTATTTTCGTTCTTTTCTGGTGTGATTGATTGATGGGACTGCGTTGATTTTTATCAATGCAAGATAAAACAAACCTATATTTGATGTTGTTGGAACAAATTTTAAAAGTGTTATTACAAAGACGTTTCCTTTTGTTTTGCATAGTGATATTCAGTTGCAATATCCTGCACCTCATTCGACGAGGCAAGGGCTGATATCCCTTCACCGGGAAAAACCCCTTGGGCAAAAGTTTATGTCAGGGTAGTAATTTTAATATAGTCGATTACAAGTTGCTTTGCATCAAGGTATTCAGATGGAATATCCTGCACCTCATTCCACGAGGAAAGAGCCGAGATCCCTTCACCGGGAGTGACCTCTTTAGCAAAACGTTTTCGTCACTATATTTTTATAAAAAGCTATCAGGTTCCTTCAATGAGATCAAGTTCATTACGTTAAAGGTTTTTCGCCAAAAACCAGCCGTAGCCCTCCGTCATTTCTTATGGGTGGTCAGTAGTATTCAAGCTATGTTTGTTGACTAAAGTCAAGGCATAGTGTTTGGTAGTTGCTGGGTATTCATATGTTGCATAGATAGATGTGTTGGTTTGGGACAGTCGTATTACCTTGTTGACTAAAGTCAAGGGTATGTACGGGTGGGTTCAAATCAACCTGGACAATGACGGGTAGAACTTGACATGTGACTTATGATTTGTTGACTAAAGTCAAGGTCATAAGAGCATGAGGCAAAAATCACATCGGGAGTTTCAAATATACAGGAAACTTGCTAGGCATGCTCATACCTTCTGGAGTGTGATAACTTGAGTGGCTTCCATCAAGTTGTCATGTGATGATAGTTGGATCCCGATTCTCACTGATGAGTTGCTTTACTCCTCAGGTGATCCCGACTAATTCTTCTTTCAGGTTTGGAGGAGAATTTGAGATAACAGTGGGAGGTTTCCTGATTAGATAAAGTGATAACCATTCTGATCTAGGTTAGAGTGCACGCAGAGTGTTTCTTTTCTCTCTCTCTTTGGCAGCGACCTTTGACCGACCCTATACTGTGACTCAGTGACCAAGTTGACCGAACCTTCTTAAAATACTGGCTTTTGGACTGTCCAAGTTGCATAAGTCAATGCCACTCCTTCTTTTACCCTTTGTATTTCTCAGAACACCCCGTATTACTACGGATATCCACTTCCATTGGATAGATCCATCGTATGGTTATATACGAACTCGGAGGGACTTCTTCGAGGATGGATCCAGGTTCAGGAGAAATAGAATTAGTTTATTCAGTTGTCTTTTATTATCACATTCTCTCAGGTTGCGAGAGCTCCTTTGTTTAGGAGGGTACACCTATTACGCTTATTGGATAGTCTTATTCCAAACCATAGGCAGGTGCCGAAAGGTAGGGAATGAAGAAAACCAATTAGCCTAAGTAGGGTGTACAGAAGGGAATAACTAAAGAAAAAATAAAGGGATTAGAAAGAGGGCAAAGTAAATTGCGACTGTTATCATTCACGACCAAACCGCGTACTTCATCGCTACTCCTATTTCACCTTTGCTTTTTCCCCAGTTCGGGAGAAATAGAATAAGGTATTATTCAAATTGTCTTTTATCATCACCTTCTCTCAAGTTGCGAGTACTCCTAGGATTAGGAGGGTACACCTATTATGCTTACTGGATAGTCTTCTTCCAAAGCATAGGCTGGTACCGAACGGTAGGGAAGGAAGAAAACCACTTAGCCTAACGATGGTGTACAGAAGGAAATGACTAAAGACAAATAAAGGGATTTGGAGAGATGGCAAAGAAATATTCGGTTACAGTCATGAATTGGATTATGGAAGAGGCATTACTAAGAATACCAGAATACCCCTACGAAACATTTTCATGTTTCAGTTTCACTGTGCATTGTTAATTGTAAACTGATTTCCCGATTACATACTTACTCCAGGGTATGTATTTACCAGGTTTCATTCTCATATCTGTACAGTTTTACAGATAATGAGTGGGAGTAAGTTATTGGGAATTAGGTAATTATCCTCATTATATCGGAATTCGTTGTAATTGGTGATATTTGAGGAAATCGCCTGGGTACAGTTTTCAACCTAAGATGCACAGGTTTTGAGTTATTCAACTCAGCGGACTTATATAGAGTATTGTATGTTGTCCAGTGTCCGTCAGGACAAAGAGGTAGGTCCTCGTACTATGTTCTGTTTACTTATGACTTCTCTAGTTTTTAGACAAGTGTTTCGTAGAAATACAATGTCTAAGTTTTGAAAAGTTGTGGGTATAAGAATAAAGTAGAGAACCAGATGTCGCAAGTATCGAAGATATAGATTCTTGTGACTGATATTCAGTTGATAGTAACGGTTTTTGAGAAACTTGTTTCTCTTTCAGGTTACTCATAATTGGATGGATTCCGAAGTTGAGTAATGCTGATTAGCCTCTATCCATTAAGTTGATATGCACTGGAGACAGCTGCATGATTTGAATCTGGTTCCAATTAAATTAGTGCCTCTATTTCTATATTGTATATAGATTGGTTCATATCTTAACGATGTTAAGATACGGGGAGTTGTCCAGCTTATGCTTAAAACCAGACACTGGATAACTCAAGGCACGTTTCTGTAATGGCAGTTTGTGGGTTGACCCTGGCTTCGAAGAGGGTTGACTTTTCTACCATCTGGAAGATCAATAGTGATATTTTTTGACTCGCCACAGTTTTATTTAAATGGATTTTTTCAGAAAACAGTAGTGGGAGTATGGTAGAACTGGAAGTGATTCCAGAACCGCAAACGATTACAGAAAATTTAATAGGACCAATATATTCAATCAGGTTTGACATTCCATTAGCCACTCCGCAGATATGGTGGGTAACCTCAGACACCCGAGAGGTACTCCGGTAGCCTCAAGGACGGTGATAGGGAGGTTCTTGTTTCCCCAGACTTGACACCACTGTTGTTCCAGACTATGAGACCCGGCAGAAGGATAAGTATAGCGTCATTCTAAACTAGCATTAGAAGTGCACGTATATATTATTCTGCCAGAGGGTTGTCATAGTCAGTGGGAGCAGCGGAAGCATAGTGGGCAAGTAGCTCATGTCTATTTATAGGCTTGAGCAGATATAGCGGAGATTAGATCATCTAATTTTGATGAGACAGTCATGGTTTTGACTTCATCAGAATAGGGGATGGATCTGTTGAGAAGGTAGTAGGGTGTGATGTCCTGGTATTTGGATGACATACACAGAATAGGAAGTAAAATTCCTATACTTCAATCGGTCGTACTTTGGTCGTCACACAGTTGTTTCTCCAGACAGGACATGGATATAATATCAGACATTCTGGTTTCTAGATCTATGGTTTTAGATCTGGATTTGGATAGTTTCCCAATGTGGGTACTTTGACAATATTCTAATAGTAATTTAGAATAGATGACTCCTGGCATGGTGGTGTACCTGCAGGTGATGGAGTCACCCTCTCTAAAGGTGTCTTAGAGACTAAAGGAGAGAGGGAAGTGCATGATTGGCAGATCACTTGCTTAGGTAATTGAGTCAATCATGAGATGCCAAGTACCACACCAGATGTTGTTTTTGCACTAGTTGCGATAAGTTTATATTAATCCAATCCTGAAGAAACATAAGGAAGCAGTTTTAGAACATAAGTGCTTGTTCTACGGATATGATGACGGCAGCCTCCTTCGGGAGATGGTTATCATTCCAAGCTTCCAAGGTGACATGGATAACAGAGTGATTGTCAGAGTTATAGTTTTCCCTCTGACAAGGGACAGTATTATGGACAGGTGGTCCAAGAGGATACTGTGGGAGGCATGGTGCTGGATACTGATTAGGTTCAGTTATCAAAACGGTCTAAGAAGTTTGGATTTGGAGTTCATTTATGAACTAGGTCCCATCAGATATCCAGACATATTCTAAGACAGGTATTACTCGATTCGGGAGATGGCTTTCTCCGCGAACTTGAGATTAAGAGAGATATAGAAAGAAACATCAGGGTGGATCCACTCACTGAGGCTATTTCTCGAACACAAGAGTTTTACAAACTATCTTTGTGAAACTAATTAGTAGAGGAGTTGGATGTTCGGTATCACACGGGCTGTGAGTATGCGACATCGCAATAATTAGCCTTAAGTGCAAGTGGGAGATTGTTGGAGATAGTGCCCTCAAAGTCAATTATTGGATCGCAGGTACGTGATTGCAATGATTGAGGCAGGACCTATACCGATATGACAGTCTTGCTCGAGATGATAGTATGCTATCTGGTTTGTCTTTATCATCGTATATATGCTTTAGTTCACTATTGCATGATGATAGAGCCCATAGGATTCTTGCTTGACTACCAGCAGTATGATGGCGATCATATACGTGGGAGCTGGGGTCTGTAAGCACATCCTTAATGTGTCCCTAGTCGTGGGAGTTTCGAGATAGGGCATCGATACTCCAGAGTAGACTAGTGTATACAGTCGAGACCCCGACGAGGGGCGGTGGCCGGTCTCACAAGCCACTGGTGTCAGTTTGTTCACCTAAGATATATACAGGTGCTCATTGAGTTATGAGTACACCGGACAGGACTCGCCGGGAATCTGCTAGTTGGTATTATACATATCGTCAGATAGCAATTCCCTGGTGACATGTGTACAGGTTAGTTCATCGACCTGAGATCATCATTTGTCTCGTGTGAGTTCCCACTGTGCTTAGATTACTACCCTACCACGCTCAAAGGAGTTGTGCAAACAGGTTTTAGTTGGGTACAGTCCCGAGCCACATTGGAGGCAAGTGAGCGGATCGTCGGGGATTCGTCTCTCCCGGTATTGGGGGTTGATGTCGCGCAGTGCACGGGTGGCCATCACTAGGAATCCTCGGCCGAGGTAGTAGAGAATTACTGATTGGGATCAGTAGTTTCTCAGGTGGTGATGGGCTTCATGCCGACACGATTTATCGCGTTATTAGGGGTCTGACTTTATCCACCCCCTAGACTCGATATGCGATACTCTTTAGACGAATGGACCGGACTGTATATACATTATCACTGTCAGGCTCAGTAGGGTTTATAGATGAGTTCGCTCGTCAGCTTCCCTTCCAATCAATACATAGGCAAAACGTTACGTGCAGCTTGTATCTCTGACGTGCTAGTGGTTATACCCAGTGCCAGTGTGTTGATGAGTCATTAGAGTCCCCCACAGACACTTTCCCAAGTTCGGGGGAAACGTTGTAGAGGCCGTATGGTGATATGGCAAGGCTCGGAAAAAGCACGTGCGTTTTCGCACGTGTCGTTTTTCGGGCAGATAATACTGGTAGGCTTTGGTTTAAGCCGGAACCCAGTATTATACTGTGTAGATATAATATCTTTGTCTCAGTTGCATTTGTATTCTGTCGTAATACAAATGCGGGTATGTTTATACTGATACGGGGTTATCCTGAAATTCGTTTCAGGATCACTTTTGGAAGCTGCTAGTTTCCAGTTTTCTATCAGCCGTATTTTGACATTCGGTTAAATGCGGATTTATCTTTTCTTGATGAGGTGAGTCAGAGTTCTAGAAGGTTCTAGAGAGGGTGACAAGGCTAGTGAGTCATTAGGTCATTAATGGTGTATTTAATGACAAGGTGACTAGGTTAATTGTGATTGGTTTGCTTTAAATGCTTTCATACTTGATGCTAAGATATTTGTTGTTGATCTTTTCCTTTGTGGTCACCTTCCCCCTCCTACACTCACCTCCTTCCCTCTCTATAAGTGGTCGGCCTCCCCCCCCCCCCTCTCTTAGGTTATGGTTGTTGTTCACTAGAAAAAAGATTATGATAGATTCGGGTTCATGAAAATTAGATAGCCTCTTTCTTATTTCACCCGATCCAAAAGGAAACTTTCATAACCGTTCGTCCGTAACTTTGGACGTAACGAGACAAAGTGTTCTACTCATTCTCTACTTCATCTTGGTCGTCTCTTTTAGCAAACTTGACGATCGAGTTGCCTCGGTTCAGAGGCGGGAGCCCGTTTAA
Organism: Agapanthus africanus; assembly: GCA_030015575.1. Classification (NCBI taxonomy): domain Eukaryota; kingdom Viridiplantae; phylum Streptophyta; class Magnoliopsida; order Asparagales; family Amaryllidaceae; genus Agapanthus; species Agapanthus africanus. The sequence goes on from JASDDO010000024.1 coordinate 850,403,515, forward strand.
AGATCCGTCAACGTGGTGCCACCTGGACGAGAAGATTGGAGATTCAGGAGATCGGAGTAGCCGCAACAAATCGTAGGATGATGATTGAAGACCGAAGGACTCGGATCATTCGGTATAACGTTTCTACCCACTTTGTAGTTTGTTAGTTTAGCTTTAATGGCAGATCTGGGTTACGGTACACGATAGCGCCAGTTGTAAAAAGTTTTTGTTCCGCATTTGGCGTCTGTTAGACGGCCGGGGCGCTACCGTGGACTTACAGAGGTGCCCGAGAATAACACGTTTGACTTTTCCAATCATGAGTGTGAAAGAGAGCCTTACACTATTCCAAATCAGACCGATTCTTATCCAACTAAACTTGACATTTCAAACCTTTCGATTCCATTAATTAAACCTAGTGATTCATCGATTGAGGATAATATAATTGATGAATTTTTAAAGAAATATTTATTTGATTTGACTGAAAGTGCTAGTGAGATCGGTGATGAGAATATCTTTGAAGATGAACTTGCTATATTGGATGAGTTGGATTCTCCGACCCATCATGTCCCTTCCACCGAATATAAACATCTTCCTGTACATTTAACAGATCCTATTCTTACCACCAACCCATCCGATATGCAACACGATATTCAGACTTCATCTCCCACATCTGGTTCAACAATACTCGACACCCAAGTTCGTTTACCCATTTCATTACACACTTTAGTTCTTCTCATCTCCTTTCAATTCAACCGAGCTTTGATAAACCACACTTCGATATTTCAAGTTTTATGATTCTTGAAAAACCACTTGATTTAGACTCTTTGGAGAATAAGAGAAACGATCTTTTCGAATATTCTACCTCCATAATTTCTGACGAATCGAGTGTTTTGAATCCTGGTGCACAACACATTGACCTTAAAACTTTCAAACTTCCTAGTGAATCTGCTTATTCCACTTATTCTTTTCTTTCCAATGAGATTATCATTCGGAACATCGATGAATGTTTCGAAAGTATTTTCGCCGAAGAACTCACGTTCCTTGAAAACTTGGATGCTGTGATGAATCAACCTTCACCGGAAATTCGTGCGCCTCCTTTTGAGGCCAAAGAAGTTGAACCGCCACCCCTTCTTCTTGTCACATACGAGAATGCAACTATTCCACCCATTCCTTATCTTTCACATTCTCGTTTTCGTTCACACTCACCTCCACCAACCGAGACGTAAAACCTTTCAATTACACCTCTTATCTTACCCCCACTTCATCTCTTATTGGTACTCTTATTTTTGTTTCTTCTACTCGAGACATGATACAACCTCCATTCTTATACAGTCTCGAGTTTTCTTCACGTACATCCGTTTCGCATTCTTCTACCAACCATGGTCTTATTATGATAAAATATTTGAATGGTTGGTTTTAACTTTTGGACTTTGTAAAGTTTTGTGTAGACCAATAATATTTACCCCCCACCCCACCCCACCCCACCCTCTTATGTTGAATTTAATGAAAACACTATTTTACTCAAGTTTGGGGGAAAGAAGAAAAATATTTTTTAAATGGCTCTTGAAAGAAAAGAAATTTTTGCACGATTGTGAACCACGAACAAGTTTGGGGGAGAATTTTACTATCATTCACTCTTGACCCCTTCTTTATATACCATCTTATTGAACTGTTCCTTCTAGTCTTCAGGTTTTGAGCTTACAGGACAATATCAGTGAGGACACTGATGCAAACAGGTTTGGGATAGGTATGTGTTTATTGACATATCATTTGGCACTATAAAAAAATTTGAAAATAAAAGTTAGAAAGTAAAAAATACATATGAAAGAAAGGAAGAGATTTAAGAAAAGCTAGAAATTAAATGTTTTAAAACGAAACTAGTAATACGTAGTCATGAGCTGTTGTCCCAAGGGTTGGTAAGATGAAGAAATCACTAATCTGTGGATAGAAATAAGTCTGAAAAATAGTATTTATTCTTGGGTCCAAACTTCTGAACGTTGATACCCTACTATACGCACTTGCACACATCCTGAAACTTAGGATAGTAGAGAATACCTTGAAATATTCTAGCCTAGAAGCCTTAGTATGAAGGAATAACAAAATATAAGTGGTGCATAAAAATATTTTAAAAAGAAAAATAAACACTGATTTTTTAATTACTTAAGCCAGTATAAAAAAAATATAGCGAGGGTGCTTTATCACCTAGTGCCTTAGACCAACTGGTTTAGGAGTCACTACTGAATCTTAGGTGTTGCAAGACTAGGATATTGCTAATTACGCCTTAATAAGTGAGCGCATTCGGTAGTCGGTTGGTTAGTACCTCAAGAAATATTAACGGTCGTATGAAGAATGTGTGAGCAAATCCATCTAAAATATCACTGACTAAAATGTACTAAGGAATATAGCCAAAGGGCATAATAGCTTGAATTGAATTCTCCAAGTGTAGGGATATCTTTTACACACACGTAAGGATACATGATCGATGAAACAACCCTAAATTTTCTGTACAACTTTCTGTACAAATTTTTCAAAAAAATACAGAAAGGGGTATTTTTGCCTGAGCACAAGTTATAAATTTGTTTTGCTTTTTAATAACAAGAAGGAGCTTGTAGCTCATTGGTAAGACGTTGCACTGCTGAACCAAAGCACCAGAGTTCAAATCCCATTCCCCACATTATTTTTAATATTGTTTTCTTTTTAATTTTTAGAAGTCCAAAGTTCTACACGTGCATAACTCATAAAAACCCTACTACACATATAAAACAAAATATCCCAGGGAGTAGACCAACCGACACTGGACACGTGGCAGCAGAGGATCGGCCTGACTCAGCCGGCGGACCGGCCGACTCGGCCGCCGCCGCCGGCCGATTTAGCGCGGATCGGGTTGGTCCCTTCAGTGAAGTTGAGCCTCTTGGTATCCCCATCACCCATGTATGGTTTAAATTCACTGCACAGTAACAGAGTCTTTTAAAACACCTAATTACTCTATTTTTAATATAATTTTTATTACATTTTCAATACAACCTTTCACCTACGCTAACCCCAGCTTTACCCTATAAATACCACCACTAAACACACACCCCTCACTCATAATTCTATCCAAACTCTCAAGAAAACTCTATAGAATTTTGTGTACAAGTGGAGTTAGCAAAGGGCGAAACTCCGGCGAACTTCCGACGACGACCATAGGAGCTTCCGGCGACGAAACGACGCACCGGCGAATCCTACTTCCTCCTCTGTCTCTTCTCTTAACTCTAAACCCGTAATTCCCACCTCCCTCTTCTCTATTCTTTTCTAAAAACACGTATTACTAAAACCCGACGGAATCGGAGTTAATCCGATTTTCGATTCGGTTCTTCCTAAAAAATTCAACCTTTTCTTAAATACAAACATACCAAACCCTTACATGTTGACTATTAATCATTAATAAACATGTTGAACAAGTTTCATGGCAATATATTTAAATTTGTAACTTTTACTACTCTTTTTCAGTAAAATACCATGTAGTTTAGTTTCGTCTTTAAAACATCCTTAATCTTGTTATATCTTTAAGTAGATAATGAGGTAATGACCTACCTACTCACAATACTCATATGCAACATAACACAGTACCTTTCGGGAATATAGAATATGGAAAAACGAAACTTTACATATAAATACCACTAACCATTAAAACCGTTTCTATAAGATTACGTATTTTATAAATCTTTGCAAAGCGCCGCTACAATCCATTTTGGGGAATCCGACTGGGATGGTGCGGATTATCGCACATCCCTGGGCTTAGTAGTGCAAGATACAGACCTACGCAAGGAGCATACGGTCTCGAGAGATTTAAAATACAAATAACTTAAGAAAATGAGATTTCTAGAAATATAATATATATTAAAATTATTTTTATATAAATATATATATATGTATCATTAAAATATCTATTTTTTTGGTAATATAAATATTCCAATTTTTCCTAAAATCACAAGAATCACTTTACATTAAAATACCATGAATTCCATACAAGTTCAATATTACAATTAAATACCATGTATTATGAAAATTAGGTTATTTTCACTAGAAATATCACAAATATAAAATCTACATATATGACAACTCTAAAGACGATAATTAAATACTTGGGGTGTATTTTAAAAATTATACAAAAGTATTTTTACATAAAACTCCCTCAAGTTCTATAAATTACCCTAAGGACCCTAGTAAATATAGGTTTAAGCGGGACCGGTCTCTTGAGCCTCAGAGAGCCGGAGATATGGGTGTTTGCCTATCTAAGATGGACAACTTAACAAACGGTGTTATCAACACGGTAATCGTCTTTGAAAAAGACTAATCTTGCCGCCCATGTGCAGCGGTTACCGATAACATCAAAACAATCAGGACTTCAATTTCTTTTCTAATTGTTCTGACTCAGACTGAGTCTCATTATAAATAATCTAACTTGAATATAATTCAAGTATAATCTAAAATACTACAATTCAATATGAATCCATATATTCAATCTGTTCAATCTATACAACTTGACTGAACCGAACCATTGATATACTTCCATTTACATGATTCTCCAGTTACATCCATGATTCTCCAGTTACATCCATTTACTGATATCATGGTTTCGGCAAGTCATCCAATTATACAATGTATATTACAAGACAATACAAGTTGCAATACAATTTATAATACAAACAATACAAACAAGACATCACGGGGTTTAAGGGGTAGATTGGTACGGAAGGTGTTAGAAGTGGTACGAGACTGCAAGATTTAAGACACCTAACCTGAATACCACGCCGTTGTTCCGGGATTTCTAACGGAGCCTTATACTTCCATTTTCCTCTAGTCTCTGGCATATAGAGACTCCTCTCGTATACACTGGCATCCTTCTGTACCAAGGTACAAACAACAGCGTTAACACCAAGTACAACTTTAAAAGCTACACTCTCTCTCTCTCTGTCTATTCTACTTCTCCCTTATCTTTGGAACTTACCGAGCGATTTGTTCGCTGACGACATTCTCTTTCTCTCTTCTTTGAATGTCGTCAGGTGATTCGGACCTTCCAGAGATCGAGCCTAGCACTGAAGACTTGGACCAGTTTATTGAAGATCCCGAGCTGTAGTTACACTTGTACACTTTCCTTTTTATTCCAGTACTTTACATTTCTGTTATGCCACTGTTTAGACATCGCTTTATCCCATGTATTTACTTTTCCATGTATTGTAAAAAGAATGTTAATAAATAAAGTTGATGTTCAGTTATACCTACTGTCTTTGTCTCTTGTGCATTTTTATTTATATTGCTTAGATACGCTTAGCGTATTTACTTCTGAGTATATACGTAGCGGCCTCGTCGCGGCCTCTGCCCGTACACTGGGAAGCGGGGCATGACAATCGATGTTTGGAGGAAAGGTAGGGAGGAAGACTAAATACGATATTTTATTGAGAGATGATATGATTTCCGATATCTTTTCAAGACCATTAAGATAAGGTTCGTGACAACTAAAAAGCTTGTGTAGTTTGAAACATTTATTTTCAAAGTTTTTTCTTTTATATGTTCCTTATCTTTACATATAATTTTTGTTTTCTTTCTTTTATTTTGGAATTTTGTGGGTGTAATCTGCTGAAAACCCTCAGGAAACAACAATCCTCCTACTACTAGAGATTTAACGGCTTGTTGTACGAGTTAAGTGCAATCGTATTGCCTACGAAAGTGTGCTAGTTTTTTTTCTTTTTCTTTTTAGATAATAAAATAGTTTGCTCGGGACGATCAAAGATAGGTTTGGGGGTATTTGATCAGTCAAATTTATTGTACATTTGTATGGACATTTTCCCTATTATTGTTAACTACTAAAAGGTGCTATTTGTAAATAAAGAACATATAATGGTTTATTTGTAAAAAGATTATTTTCATATGTTTCTTCATTTATAATTAATATAATTAAGGAAATTATGCATATCATATTTAAATAAAATATCCATGAGATTATTTGGTATTAAAATATGTATATCATATCAAATATCCTTAACCAATATTCTTAAGATATCATATAATTTAATTGGTTGGAATAATATCTCAAATAAAACAAATACTACTAACAATTTGATTTGAGATATTGTGCAGGTATTATAATAAATCAGTTCAGGTCTGAAAAATAAGTAGGAGATCCACAGCAAATCGATTCACCAAACCAAATCTACCGAATGTTAGAAGCAAATTGAAGAATCTCACAACGGCAGAGACTAAGAGATATATTTTCAGAATATTTTTATTAGAATGATCTCCAAATATCGAGAGAAGAAGGTACGAAGAATTTGGAAACACAAATCCACCAAGGGGCGGCGGATCCGCGGCCAAAAAGAGCAAGGGGCGGCGGTTGCGCGGTCGTATAGTGGTCGTAGGATGTGAAAAATCAGGGGCTTGATCGTCTTTTCACACACTTCAATATGATATCTAGGGTTTCAAGTTTCAGAGCCTATAAAAAGACCGAGAGCTATCTATCTATAATCATCAACGAATCCATAGAAGAATCAACAGATCTACCAACCAAACAATCTAGAGAAAACTAGGGTTCTGTAATTTGGTTTTTCAGCGAGCAACTTTTGTAATGCAATAGTTATTCAATAAAAGGTAGTTCTTTCTTTTAATTTTGTCGCATTTACTTTCTGCATTTACCTTTCACAATTACTTTCTGGATTTTTAATTTCAATTTTTAACTTATGGGTTCCATTTTCTTCCACTTTTCTTTTACTTTGCTTATCCTAATGAGCGAGTAAATTCTTGCTTACTAGGATTTGTAGGATAGGATAGAATAATGGATGTAAAATATCGCTTAAATTCTTTTTAAAGTTTTAATTTTTATAAACTTTAGAAAAATGAATATACCCTCTTATCGGGCATGCTACCAATTCATGATAGTCATGTCCATAATTTAAGAATCGTTAATAATTATTTTGTTAAGGGCTTGAGACAAATATGGATCAATGGAAGGACAAGGGTCGGCAGAGGGAACGCTAATTCCCTCCAAAAACCCTAATCCACATTCATCGCTATTTCTTTAGTATTAAATAATTAAAAGACAAAAAGAATTATTTTTAAAATACTCCATCCATTAACTACTAAATCTTATAAACCCTACAAGCTCTTCTATTATAAACTTTTCTGACTTTCTTAGTAATAAACGATAACAATCCCACATTTCTTCTATCAACTCGTCTAAAATAAGAAAAGCAGTTCACCGTTTCCCTGTAGACGACCCGTACTCACCAGCGGCTAGCTATTGCGACACCGTTATTGATTGCGGTATTTAGAACACACATAGACACTTTTCACGACCAATCAGTGCCACTAACGTGCGTATGGTTAAACACACTGCCGGCATATTGTCGAGTCTTTAGAGTTACACACAGAGGGTTTCCCGGTTCAGGCAAAACGGTGTAGTTTGCGTATTTCGATACGCTCGGGTGTTTGATTGAACACGTGTATTTATACATGTGCTTTAATCGGACTGTTTAGTAGTACTGGCAAGTTTGAAAGATAGCCAGCTTTGATGTTAGTATTATATTGCTCTCTTTTGGGTATTTGTATTTTAACACGAACACTGTATTTATCCGAATACGTGTATTTGTATAAATACGGGTATTTCTGCTTAGATACAAATACATGTATTTCTTTCTAAATATGAATACGCATATTTTGTATTTTCAGTACAAATATGGTATTCATATTTTAGTAGAAATATGGTATACGTGTTTATTATAAATATGGGTTTTTGGTATACTTGATTATACACATACAAGTATTTGTATGTGTATGTATATCTTAGTGAGGTGGCTTCTCTCTACACTCTTTCATGTTCTTACCTCTTTTAGAGTTGTGTGGGCTTGTGACCCACACTAGTGAGTCACAACCCACTCAACCACTTGTTTTGTTTTATGCATGAAGAGATAAGAATTGTGAGAGTGGGGATTTTATTATGGTTATGATATTTTCTTGAGTTTCCATTCTCTTCATCATCTTCTTTCTCATTTTCTCTATTTGAGTTTTGAGAAAGAAAAGAGAGCATCTTGTTTCACAAACTACACCCTCCTAAGCATCTTGTCCTAGCAAGACTCGATATTTAGTTGCTTCGGTTGAACCTATCGCTTGAATTGGCGTTCTCGGGTGGATTGTCTTTGACATGGGAAGTTCGACTTCGAGAGCTCGATCCGAACACCTAGGAGCTTGAGGAGTGAACCTTTTAAGACCCATAGGACCGTTTACAAAGGTAGTAGTACTAACTCAGTAGTTAAACTTCTATTTAGTTAAGTTTAGTTTAGTTTTTGGGCTTGTATTCTAGGGTTTCAAGTGTATTGTGCTCAAGATTTTAAAGTTTTTGATTCCGCAAACCCGTAGTAGTCACGGTAAGGAGAACCATACACTTACAAACTGGTGTGCACGAAAATCCTCATCAATGCATCGAATGCGCATGTAAACAATATCGAGTGCATACAAAGTGCACGAATCAAAATCAAGTGCATACAACGTGCACGAAATCATAAATATGTGCAACGGGGTGCACAAAACAATATCGCGTGTAATGGATGTATAAAAACATAAATCAAGCGCAACTGCTGTGCACAAAGAAAATATCCACTAAGAGCAGCTATGGTGCACTAAAATATCAATCCTGAAACTCAATCATAAAATCACAAAAGTCAAAACAAAAAAAGCGTGATACTCGAATCACCAAAACACAAATCGAAAAAAAAATAACATTAAGGTACACCTCCTTCAATATCGAAAGATGCCTATGCACCCGGAGCTGGCAGAGCAAGAATTCCCACTTACCTTCTGCCCATGGTTTGGCGTCCTCTATCTCTAGGTCCTTGTTCTCTCTGCGGATCACTAAATCCACGGCCTCGCGGCTCGACAGCCTGGTAAGGAGTAGCAACGGAAACAATCTTGCTTTGACGCCCCTCTGAATATCTCCTGGCCAAGTAACCTGGCCACTCGCAATATAGCACGTCAACGACGACGGCCTCTGGCCCTCTGAGTATGTGCCATACAACCAATTCTGGGTCCAAATATCTATCGCTGTAGTATCCTGGAAAGAACCCATCACCGCCTCTTCCGATATTATCTCTGCTGTACTGCCCAGAAACCGGCACTCTTAAACGAACCCGCTTCCATTCCGGAGTAGCTGCAATGTCATCAAGACGTTCCTATGAAATTGTGGTCGTATCCAACGTCTTTGCATACATATCAAATCTCTAGCATCAACGGAGAGGAACAACAACTTATTGAGATCTCGCACGGACCTCTTAATCCACTTTTCTTCATTATCGTCCAAATCAGAATCATATCTCGATAGTTGCGTAAACTGCAATTCATATTCGGCTACGATCATATCCACAGTCTTATGCAAAGACTCGAAGCTATGAACTCGGCATCTCCAACACTCTGTGGAAGAAATCTAGCTAAATACGTTCTCGAGAACTCGTCCAAGCCATCGAAGGAATATGTAATGCTCGTCCTCTCTAGATCGACTCATACCAGGTCTGAGCAAAACCCTTCAAAATGAAACTAGTCAACTCAACTGGCCTCGCGTCAGGGAATCCCAACGAACAAAATATCCTAGTCACTCTATCCAAGAACGACTAAGGATCCTCTCTCACATCCCTACCTGTAAACTCATATGGGTTCAGCTTCATAAACTCTAGGAGCGATATATCGTCAATCTCAACAACGGACGGTACATCTGTTTGCGCGATAGACAACACAACGATCCCCAGAGTAGGCTGTATGTCAACAGACCTCACAATCTGACTGCCTCACGTAATGATCCGACCATCTGGTGCGGATCCAGAACACCCGCCTCAAACAAGAAACCCTAACTTAAAAGGATAAACAACCTGTTCCTTTGTCACCGGGATAACACCCTGGTCAGTCCTCGTCCCTGACGAGCTTACCCTGACCACATCTCTAGCCATAACCCTCTCGGCTCGCATAGCCATGGTGACAGGAACCACAATCAAGCATCGATGGGGATAGATCACAAGAACGAATAGAATAAAGGATCTCAAGGTATATATATCCTAAGATTACTTAAGCGGGGTATCGTATCATAAATATGCCATGGAACATACGTACGGTACATTACTCTACTTGAGTTATCTACTCCATCAACCAAGGTTAACCTATGTAACGAAAGTTTGGGTCTAATACCCCCAAAATCAAGTCTAAGTTTCGTAAGGTCAAGCCTAGGTTCCGAAATATACGCCCTAGACTCCACATAGTCAAACAAAGACTCGAACAAAGGTTAAACCTAACGCTTTGATACCAATTTTGTCACGACCAGGAAGCGGTACGTGACCGGAAATTGATTCACGTGAAGTCTATAGGGCCCCACCATAACCCAAGTAAGCTAAAAACTAGGAATCTAAACATTTTTAAGTAAATAATAGAGGTGAAGTGTTGAAAAAAGGTTATTTATGAAATCAAGTTCTGCTTTTTAAAGTATAAGAAAAGTTTATAGCAATACAAGTGGATTGTAGACTAAAGTTTGAAACATTTTCGTCGTTTAAAATTTTGGCAGCACCTCCTTCATATATTTTGATAAAAACTAATACATATACATAAATATAATCCGCATCCATAATCAGGAGCTATCTCATCGTCTAGGAGCTATCTCATCGCCCAAACGACGGAATCACAACCACGCAATATATACGACGCACAAAGCGAAGATCAACTCAAGAAAAAGTAAAAGAAATACTAAAGTATCATCAAACCAACTATATCCAACTTGACATAAAGAATAATATACAAGTCTCACCTCTAAGTCCAAAAGAATATACAAGTTCGGTTGATAGAGTTTTTAAACTAGATTACAAGTGAAATATAAATATACAAGCGGCGGTTACGATCTGTAATGTAACCCACCTACCAAGCAATTACCCAAAAGAAGAACGTGCCAGCAATCCGCTACTGATCCGAGCGGTCGGTCCTGTAAGAAAACTATAGCACAATGGGGGTGGGTTGCCAACTTATGAGTAGAAGACATCATCAAGTAGAAATCGAATGCATAACGATCTACCTAGGTCATACTGTATTATAATATCATACTATGTGATAACGAAAGTGAACGTATAAATATATATAATACCGTGTCTGTATCAATATGTGGTAACATATCATCCATAGCATGTTTATATATAATCCAATGAGTGTCCATCCACGACACTTGAAATCATCATAAAACACTGAGTGTCCAGTATCGACACTCGAAATGCTCATAAATCCCATGTCCAATATCGACACGTAAAATCCTCATATCTCAGACGTCGTCTCTCAGATCGGCCATCTCTCAGGCGCCGTCTTATCGGATCGGACCTCATATCCATCTATATCATATCACTCCGGTCGGTATCCTCCGGGATCCGCCGAGTCCCAAACTGCACCGGTAGGTAGTGTTTCCAGCTAAGCTCAACGCCTTTCTATACGATCTTCTTGTCCCTGGGTACCGTACCGGGTCCACATGTATCTGCAAACGGTGACTCCTCACTCATCGGATCGGATAATAATCATAGCTCAGAATCGAGAAAACTCATGGTGGACGCCAAAATATCATATCAAGAGAAAACCGCATTTTAAAACATTTATAAGTTTTATAAATCGTATCCGTGGTTTCTCAAATCTCAGAAATCCCATGAAAACACTATCTCGTAAAAACATGGCAATAATGGAACATGTAAAGGTACAGAACAGTAATGTAATGCATGCTGATGTGAATTGAGCAGTAACCTAAGGTACTGGCAGGTGTGTTCGTATAAATGTGTTCGTATAAGCAATGTAAAGAAAATACAATCTCCGGAACAGTACATGGTACTGGGTACTAAACAGTAATCTATAATACTAACAGAGTATAGTGCGATACGGGTGACATAGCAAGTTCTATATGTGTATGTAGCATGGCAATTTCCGATGATGTGTAGGTATAACATGCGAGTATGTGCAAGTGCAACATAAAATCATTGGTAATGGTGCGCGTGTCCTAACAAATGAAGTTAAGTAAAACTAAAGGTAGAAACGTGGTATATATATTTATCGTAAGAAATCGAAATGCGAGCGTATGCAGAATAATGAAATCGTAACGTGAACAAATATTAAAATATCCAACTACGTATGAGCCATACAGTTATAATTTAAAATAGCATGAAACGTTATTTTGGAAATAAGGAACTATGATGTTTTTGAAATAAATATCATTTGAAAAGTCGTAGCGCACCATTGACGTTATTACTTAAAAGTACGTAACGAATCGTTAGTTTTGAACACAAGTATGGCTCTAAACATCTCATGAGTTTCCCTTTTTGTGATTTTAAACAAGACTCCTCGAGTCGAAATCAATATCAGGCGTAATCGGCAATCAATCCTCATCATATCACATATGGAATATCCTTTGTACGATATCATCCAATCAATATGGTATGAATCTATAGTCACGTACATCATCTCATCTCATATCATATCATATCATGTGTACTCATATCGTATCCATTCTCATGTCATATATATACTTATATCATATAACGTACTTATATGTTTGTGTGTATAGCTCAATGGATACAAAATAGAACTAGGGGTATAATCATCTACTAAGTATACTACTATCGCATATGGTTAGACTAGATATATAATTCTAGGATATATAGTATCTAAGTACTACGATTGCAGGGGTACTATACGCCATCCACCCGACTTCCCCCGTAGATATACAACTACTCACCTAAACTCTTGCCCTAGTCAAAGCCGATGGATGCCTTACCCTTCTTCGTTGTCTCTGAAGTTCTCGTGATCGTGCATACAATCGAAATCATATCGAATAGCATAAAAATCCATATCAAAACTGATACGACGAGCGAAACGCACATAGGTTAGAACCTATGGTCAACGCGTTCTAAATCCGATAAAATACTTCCGGCGTCGACGTACGAACATCGAATGACCAAGTCACAACATAGAAATCCAAAAACAAAATTTCAAAACTCGCAAAACATCGTTAAAAGCTAAGTAAAACAACTCCAGATTTTTACTAAGGGAATCTGGGGCAAATTAACATATAAAATACGCTTGTAAATAGTATGAAACATTTACTGACCAAACCTCGGCACCCAACTCAAACAGTTGGCCACAGAAAAATTCCATATTGTCGCAAATTGATGTCCAAGTAGGGACTTAGGGTCTCGTTTAGTTGGTGGTGTCTTCTGGTGGTCTAACTAGATCTAATCTATACGCTAAATATTTTTCAGAGATCTCGAACTATTCCAAATTTCATTGAGCATCAAAAACTCAAAGAAAACCGACATTTGAAAATCTTAAGTCATGTTTTAAAACTTTAAAACTCTGTAGATCAAAAATACTTGCACTAAAACACCCTTTTCTATCACTAATAAAGTGGTAATCACTAATTATCTCTCTACTACACCACCACTGCTAATAGTATCTACAAAAACTCACTTTTGAATTTTCGAAACTTAGAAACATAAACCTTTTAACTCTAAACTAGTTGTCATAGCAAGTATTGTAAAAACTTGGTTTAAAAAGAGTATTTTACCTCTAGATGGGGATGAAGGAAAGTTCCAAGCTTGGAAGATGGCCTCAAAGTGGAGACTTGATCACATCTTCATGTGTAGGATGAAAATTTAGATATTTTTTGTGAAGGTTTTAATGAGTTTTGAGGGGTTTTATGTGGGTGTTTGTGGTTGTAGTGGGAGGTGAAGGAGGTGGAGAAGGAGAAGGAGGAGAGGAAGAAGAAGATGATGAGGAAAAATGACATGAAGATGTGAGATGGTGAGGCAACCATAAATCCCCCCCCCCTTCTACCTCTCTCTTGCCCATACTTTATTTTAAAATACCCATCATACCTCCATGTCTCTCTCTCTCTCTCTCTCTTTCTCATTTTCTTTTCTTTTTCTTTTGAAAATTATAAAACCATCATAAAAGCACAAGTGAAATGTTACCCCTACTAAGCATGGTTTAGCAAAATAACTTGGTTAAATGTAGTAAATAGTAAAACACCAATTAATTTTAACCTTAAACTTGTATGAATATAATTATATACTAATTTATGAAAAACCTAATTAAATAAATGCTTACATAAATAATAATTCATTTTAAATTCTAATTATTTTCCAAAAATAGAGATATATAATTATACCAATTTACGAAAACTCAAATCCACACCCGGTATATATCCGTAAACTCATTATATTATTATTTAAATTTTAAAATAATATTTTCCATTTTTTGAAATGTTACAAGCTTTTTGTCACAGAAGTTCTCCATGAAAGACCTGGGTGATGCCTCGTACATTCTGGGGATTAAAATCTATCGTGATAGATCTAAAAGAATGTTGAGACTTTTACAATCAAGGTATATTGACACCATACTAAAGAGATTTAGTATGGAAGATTTCAAGCGCGGTAATTTACCCGCTTATCACGGAATCACCCTCTGTAAAGAGATGTCTCCCAAAACTAATGAGGAGAGAACTCGCATGAGCATTATACCCTACAATTCGGTGGTAGGATCTATGATGTATGCAATTTTATGTATCAGACCAGATGTAGCTTACGCACTCAGCGTGGTAAGCCGGTATCAGTCAAACCCAGGAGAGAAGCACTGGATGGCCGTAAAGAACATTCTCAAGTACCAGAGAAGGACTAAAGAATTATTCTTAGTAAACGGCAATGGAGACCTCCAGGTCGAGGCCTTCACAAACTCTAGCTTCCAGAGTGACGAGAATGGCTCTAAATCCATGTCAGATTATGTGTTTACCCTCAATGGAGGGACAATCTGTTGGAAGAGTTCCAAACAGGACACTGTAGCAGACTCGACGATAGAGGTTGAGTACATCGCTGCTAATGATGCCACAAACGAGGCAGTCTAGATGAGGAAGTTCATTTTTGAACTTCAGGCAGTTTCGTCCATTGTTGGTCCAATATCTTTGTATTACAGCAACAACGGGGCTATTGCTTTAGTGAAGGAACCACGCTCCCATCAGAAATCCAGACATATTTTAAGGCAGTATCACCTGATCAGGGAGATCGTAGATCATCGGGAGATCGAGGTGTGGAGAGTAGACACGGAGAACAACACTGCAGATCCATTCACCAAGGTCATCCCTCAAACACAGTTTGAGAGTCTGTTCGAGATGTTGGGTATACGATACGCCAACGACTGGCTTTAGCGCAGACAATAGATAGTCGATACGCCAATAAAAGGCCTTAGTGCAAGTGGGAGATTGTTAGGATATATATGCCCTAGAGGTCTTTTGTCACGACCCGGAAAAAGGCACGTGACTGGCACTTGAATTATGTGAAGTCTATAGGACCTCACTTAATTCAAGTAAGCCAAAAGCCCAGAAATCTAAACCTTTTTAGGGAAAAATATAGTGGAGGTGCAGTTTTGAAAAAATGGTACGATGAAATCAAGTTCTTCCCTTAAGACATATAAGTAATAATATATGAAAACAGAATCGTGTATTTAACTTGAAAACATTTTTCGTTATTTAAATTTGGGCAGAACCTCCCTTGTAATTTTTAACCCAAAAATGAATACAAGTAATAATATATAAGGTATCCCCAAGCGGGAGCTAGCTCTTCGCCAATTGGCGGAAACAACCACGCAGGTATTATAAGTATACAACGCCGAAGGCGAGGATCAAAACTCAGAAAGAAAGCAAGAAACTAAATATCACCAAGAAAACCAGAAACAACAATAAAATGCAAGAGTGCGACTCTAAGGCCGAAAGAATATACAAACTATAGTTATCTAAGTCTACTAAATATACAAGTCTGGTTGATGGAGCTTTAATTAGATACAACTGAAATAAATATACAAATATATACCGGTAGTCACGAAGCAAAGGTATCCCACTTATCCAGCAATCACCCGGAAGAAAGTGAAGTGCCAACAAGCCACTACAGAACCTGTATGGGTAAACCTGCAAGAAAACTGTGGCACAACAGGAGTGAGTTGCCAACTCGTGAGTAGAATATATCACCGAGTAGAAATCGAATGTATGACGATCTCTTAGGTCATACAATAATATACTCATAATATAATACTGAAACATCTAGTAGTGGCAAGGGTAATAATCTAAGCATAAGTGTATTACCAAATACTCGTGTCAGTGTCACAAAGTAACAACATGTTATATATATGATATAAAAATGTATCATGAATGAATAATCCATATGAAATCCGGATATATCTGTATGAGAAAGCTGTGTTCTTATCTTAGTAAAATTTTAGTATAAAAACTGGAGTATCATCAATGAAATCGACAGAAATCCGTGTCAAACACCGATACAAAATCCTCAAATCCCAGGCTCCGTCAGTCCGGATCGGCCCATATCATCATATCTCACAACTACGGTCGGTATCCTCCGGATATCCGCCGCGCCAAATATCACCGGTAGGTAGTCCTCCCCTGCCAGGCTCATCGTCTACAACTCGAGCTTCTTGCCACGGGGTACCTTACCGGGTCCACCATGTACCCGAGACGGTTCACCCTACTCCTCGAATCGGGTCTCAAAAACCAACTCAATCAGGAAAACTCATAGTGGACGCCATATACATCATATTACGAGAAAACCGCAACTTACATTTTTAAAACGATAATAAATTTATAAAATCCTTACTGTTTTCCCCTAAATCCAGAAATCTCATGGAAAATACAAAATCTCAAAATCATGAGTCAATAAACAGTGAATATCAGCATAAAGCCCCACAATATTTCATAACAGAATGAATATATAAATCCATGGGGTATCTAAGTAAGGAATGTAATATCTAAACTAGCATATGAAAGCAAGCATACTAATAATATGTTGAAACTATTAGCTAGCAGGTTATACCAATGAAATAACGTTTTCTAAAGTGTACGTGACATGGCAATTACCGATGATGATGTGTGTGAGCCGGCAAGCAAGTGTACGTGTAATATGTGCATCATCGGTAATGGTGCAGGTATCCTAGCAGGTGAGATCATAACAGCTAGTAAAAACACAATTTAATCTACACTGCAATGAAAACAATATGAATATAACAGAAAAATGAATAGTAAACGCAACATTAAAAAGTATACGAGTCATACGGTTTTAGTGTTTTGAAATAGCACGAATCGTGGTTTTTAGAAAAGTAGGGGCTACGGTGTTTTTGAGAAAATATATGTTCTTCGAAAAATTCCGTAGCATCCCTCGGGTTGTCTTTTGAAAATACTCCCGATTCGTTAGTTTTGAAAATAGGTATGACTCGAACCTAGTCTAGCAACTACCTAAACAACTAAAAGACTAACTATGAAACTGGTCGGAAGGATAAGAAAATCTCAATATATTTCCTAAGTCGTTATACGTAGTAGTCGGCAATCCAGCCTCATAGCGTCACGTACTGTATAATACATAGTACGGCATTCTCGAGTCAAGAATGCGGATCAATCATCTTATATATATCTCATACGGTAAAATCCATCGTACGACATCCCTAAAATCGAGAGTACGGGTCAAATATCATATTTACATCATCATTCATATAGTATCATCATCGCTCAATATCATGATCAGGGGTACGGTTCTAAGGTCTCGTACATTCTAATATCATCAACTCACATATTATTGTATGTATGGATAAATATCGCCCAACGATCCTTATAATATCATAATGTATACCACATCGCGACTCAATCACATATCAAAATCTCACGGTATCATGCCCGATCGTATCAACTCATATCCATTCAACATCTCATGTCCTCATCTTATACGTATATGTATACCACACACGCGCGTGCGCACACACACACACACACACATATACACCCACATCATATCTCGTGTGTGTGTGTGTGACAACCTATACACTACGGTTCCGCGACTAAGAAACTAAACTAAGAGCAATCTTCTTCCAAGTACGCTTCATCTCATGGTCTCCTAGAAAACCCTATTTGCTAAGTATCCGCACTACCCATGTACATATCATTCACATCCTAATCTACGAATTTGCGGGGGTGCTATACGCCATCCACCCGACTTCCCCCGTAGATATGCATCTACTCATCTTGATCCTCGCTTGCCGAAGTCAATGACGCCACGCTCTCCCTTGTCGTACGATGTCTACGCGGGGTACCTACAGTTTCAAATACGTTATATCGTAAAACAAGAATCAAATACAAGAAAACCCGATAGGGCACATGAGACACATATAAGTTAGAACCTATGGTCTACGTATGTAAAAATAACCAAATAACTTTCGACGTTGTCGTACAAACGTCAATCGATCGAGATAAAAACACAACATCAAAACTTAAGTTATTAAAAAATCACGATACCAAAACAGTAACTTAGAAAACTAGCTCCAGATTTCGACTCAGGTAAATTAGGCTAAACAAACAATACAGAGGCTAGATTGCAAGGTGTAAGAGCTACAGGCAGAAACACAACACCAATTTCCACCTCAAATCTGGCGAGATGACCAAAATAGCCGGCGCCGTCGGTCAACGTAGGAAATTTTGGGTTCGTCTTCTCTTGGCGGTCTCCTATTAGTCTAACTAGGTTAATGTATATGTTTGATTTTATCAGATATAACCCAGGTTGCTCCAGATTCCCTGTAGTCCATAAAATTCCACAAAACCGACATCGGAAACAATTTTAACCCAAGTCTTAGTTTAAGTCCCTGGTTTAGTCTATAAGATTAACACTACAGGGATTTAAGGTCGCTACTAATCCTCAATTTCACCATATCAATTCAAAATAAACCCTAAGCTCAACTTGGAAAATTCAATCATCGCTAAACTACCGTTTTGGCTCAAAACTACAATAGAATACAAGGAAAGCTACAATCTTGACTAAAGATATGGATTTATACCTCATTTGGCAACTCAAGAATTTTCTTGAGTTGCTCAAAGTCTACAAAGTCCAAACTTGATGTCTCCATAAAGTTTGTAGTGGGCTTGTTCACATTTTTTGTAAAGGAAGTATAAGGTTTGCTTGAGTTTTTGGTGTGGATTCTGTGGGGTGTTGTAGGGGTGATGGAAGAGAATGAAGAGAAGATGATGAAGATGAAAGAAGGAGATAATTGAGGAGAGGTGATGAGCCATGGTCAAGCTAAGAAATATGTAGAAGGTTCTCTCTCTCTCTCTCTCTCACACACACACACACATCCACCATACCTCCATGTACCCATCTTTTATTTTCTCTTTATTCCTTTTTAATTACAAAATAAAAACAAAAACCAAATTAAAAAGAAATGAAGCATGGTTTTCAACACAATTTAAAAATGTAATAAGTGTTATGCAACATATCATGTTGCATGTCATGTACATTATCATACTTAATGAAAAATTACACTAATCGAATTTAGTAAATAACCCATTTAAAAATAATTGTATGATAATTCATAAAATGCCCAAGTCACATAAATACCTTCAAATCAATAATTTTTATTAATTTTCTAAATATTTTCCAAATTATCGGTATATAATTATACCCTTTCATTAAAACTAATTCTTGTACTTAATAATATTCATAGAAATTATTATTTCAATTATTTAAATTCCCAAAAATAATATTTTATTTTCTGAAATGTTACAATCTTCCTCCTTAAATAAATTCGGTCCCCGAATTTAAATTTAAAACTCCCCCAAATACTAAAATATTTCAGTAAAATGATCAAGTCGTCGGCGCTCCGAAATTATGAATACTTAAATCATATCATAGCGCAAAGCGTGCGCATGAAAACGAGTGTAAAACCCAAAATCACAACTCCGTCAAGCATAACGCAAATTATCGGAGTTATGGTGAAAATACAAATGTCAAAATCCAACACGAAAACCAACATGATATGCTCAAAACTATAACATGTATATAGTACGCATCGTTGTAAAATCATCAAGATATCCAAATAGAGCATGCAAAACCTTTTTCAAATCGCCGTGCGATGCGCATATCACGGCATAAGTAGCGGACGTTCATTGTAAGAAAAATAGCTATATATATCCTTTGTTTAACATATACGTTCCGCCTTTTGAAAAATATTAGAAGGGTTTCTTTCGTAAAGTTTCGTGTCATCATAGACACGTAAGAAAATATTGAGACTATAGCTCCTTTTTGGAAATCCCTTCGGCAACTATCGATGCATGCAAAAATACTCAGCTACTGTTCTCAGACCAGTCCTGTTCGGTTACTAAACCGTATAGTATATAAGTCATGAAAACATGATGCTCAACAGGAAATCATCCTAAAAATGTAAACAAGAATACCACGTGCGTCTGGTGCGCACGGAAATCGAAATCAATGCATGTGCCATACATGTGCACCGAAACAAAATCTAAGTGCAATGGGTGTGCACAATAACATCTGTCAAGTGCAACGGGTGTGCCTGACAACAATATCAGGTGCATCTGATATGCACGAAGCATCCCGATTTAGTGCATCTGATGTGCACAAAATCGAATCAAGTACGCCAAGTGTGCGCAAGAATCTCAAATCAAGTGCATATGGTGCACGAAAACGAATTTCGAGTATAAAAATCGAAATCAACGGTATACGACATACACCAATTCAAATAAAGTATACTGTGGTATAAACACTCATAAACCTGTGCATCTGCGTGCACCCAAAGCCAAGTCAAAGTGTTGAAAGCTCGCGTAAACTGCCCGAATGCATATGTCAAATCATGTGCATACCATACGCATGAAATCAAATCAATTAAATCAAGGTGTATGAAATCAAAATCAAATACCTCATAATATGTAAGAATTAAAATCAGGTGCAATGGGTACGCACAAAAACGATCATCAGTACGACTGATACATAAAAATACGAGTCAAGTGCAACTGTGGTGCACATAAGAAATATCAATCATAAAACAAATCGTCGAAATACCGAAATCCAAAACAACGGAAACGTGATATTCGAATCACCAAATCACAAATCATAAATACTATCGTCAATGTGCCCCTCTTTCAAGGTCGAAAGGTGTTGGTGCCTCCAAAGCTAGCATAGCAAGTTATTTACTTGCCTCATGTTCACGGTCTAGCGCCTCTGCTCCTATGTCCTCGTCTCTCACTGCGAATCGCCAGTTACATGACTCCTCAGCTCAACGGCCCGATACGGAGTGATGACGGAAACAATTCCGCTCTGGCGCATCTTCTGAAGATCTCCTGACCAATTGACATGGTCACTCGTAATGTATCCCGTCCATGATGGCAACCTCTGGCCCACCGAGTGTGCGCGATACGACTGATCCTGGGTCCAAGTCCTTATCGTGTAAAATTCCCGAAAGATCCTGTCAGGGTCTCCTCCCAATCCTATCTCTGCATAACTGCCTAGAAGTTGGCACTCCTTACTCAATCCATATCTTGTTCCGGAATAGATGCATACTCATCACGACTTCTTCTGGAAGATATATCCATATTCAACGCCTCTGCGTGCGTATCACATCTCTGATGTCAATGGAGTGGAACGTCATCTCGTCAAGATCTCCTACGAACCTCTTACTCCGCTTTTCTTCGGTATAGTCCAATTCAGAATTATCTCTTCGTAGCTGTGTGGACTGCGCTCCAAACGGCTACACTCGTATCTAGAGTCTTCTTTCCGAAACTACGAACTCGACATCTCAAATATCCTGTGGTAGGCATCTGGCCAATTACGTCCTCGGGAACTCTTCCAATTCATTGGAGGAATACACTTCATTCATCTGTTTTTGATCGACTTGCAATGCATCTGGGTGAGGTCCTTCTATCCAAGCTGGCCAACTAACTGATCTTATATCGGAATATCCAACGAATAACGCCTTTTCTTGATCGACTCACAGTACGTCTGTGTGAGGGCCTCTTCTAACTGATGTAAATCAATTGATGACCTCACATCGAAGCATCCAAACGAACAAAAGATCCTAGTCTTATCCAAAGTGACTAGCGATCTCCTATCGCATTCCTAAGTGTAACTTCATGTTATAATAGCTTTCAAACATCTGGGGGCGATATCTTATCAGTCGCAGCAAGAGCTGGCTCATCCGTCCACACGATAGACAATGCTACAATTATTAAGAATAGACGGTACATTAACAATATTCACATTCTGGCTGGCCTCTAGTAATGGCCCGATCACCTGGTGTGGATCTGCTCTTGCGTCAATAAGAAATCTTAGCAAAACAACACATCGAAACGCTTACATCAACGGAAAATCTTAATAACATAATCAATCAATGCGTTCGTATGTATCCAAAATACGCCCTGGTCAGTCCTCGTCCGTGACGAGCTCGTGCTGGCCGCACTCCTAGCCGCAACTCTCTCTGCTCATATAGCCATGGTAACAGAAACCACATTCCGACATCGATGAGGATAGATCATAGGAACGAATAGAAATACAGTGCCTAAGAAATGTACATCCTAAGGCTTCTTAAGAGGAGTAGCGTATCGTAAGTATGCCGCGGAACATACACACGGTACGTCACTCTACTTAAGTCACCTACTCCATCAACCAAGGTCAACCTACGCGACGAAAGTTCGCGTCTAATACCCCCTCGGCTAAGTATAAGTTTCGTAAGGTAAAGCCTAGGTTCCGAATATAAATATACGCCCTAGACTCCGCATGGTCAAACCTAGACTCGAACCAAGGTTAAACCTAACGCTCAGATGCCAACTTTGTCACGACCCAGAAAAAGGCATGTGACTGGCACTTGAATTATGTGGAGTCTATAGGACCTCACCTAATTCAAATAAGCCAAAAGCCTAGAAATCTAAACCTTTTTAGGGAAAAATTTAGTGGAGGTGCAGTTTTAAAAGAATGGTACGATGAAATCAAGTTCTTTCCTTAAGACATATAAGTAATAATATATGAAAACAGAATCTTGTATTTAACTTGAAAACGTTTTTCGTTATTTAAATTTGGGAAGCACCTCCCTTGTAATTTTTAACCTAAAAACGAATACAAGCAATAATATATAAGGCATCCCTAAACAGGAGCTAGCTCTTCGCCAATTGGCGGAAACAACCACGCAAGTATTATAAGTATACAGCGCCGAAGGCGAGGATCAAAACTCAGAAAAAAAGCGAGAAACTAAACATCACCAAGAAAACCAGAAACAACAATAAAATACAAGAGCGCGACTCTAAAGCCGAAAGAATATACAAACTATGGTTATCTAAGTCTACTAAATATACAAGTCTGGTTGATGGAGCTTTAACTAGATACAACTAAAATAAATATACAAATATATACTGGTGGTCACGAAGCAAAGATATCCCACCTATCCAGCAATCACCCGGAAGAAAGTGAAGTGCCAACAAGCCACTACGGAACCTGTACGGCTAAACTTGCAAGAAAACTGTAGCACAATGGGGTGAGTTGCCAACTTGTGAGCAGAAGACATCACCGAGTAGAAATCGAATGTATGACGATCTCTTAGGTCATACAATAATATACTCATAATATAATATTGAAACATCTAGTAGTGGCAAGGGTAATAATCTAAGCATAAGTGTATTACCAAATACTCGTGTCAGTGTCACAAAGTAACAGCATGTCATATATATGATATATGTAACAACTCCATTTTTAGTATACATAAATTTGATTTAAATTTGAAGTATACTTGGGGTATTTAATGTTGCTGTTACCACTTTAACTAATTATTTCACACAATAATTACAAGAAGGAGCTTGTAGCTCATTGGTAACACCTTGCACTGCTGAACCAAACCACCAGAGTTCAAATCCCCTGCCCACATTATTTTTTAATATTATTTTGTTTTAAATTCTTTGGAAGCCCAACGGTCCACACCCCATAACTCCCAAAAGTTGAACTAAACCTAAAAAACTAAAAAAATACCAAAGCCTTCACCTGACGACCCCCCACCCCCCGGCACCCCGACTCGGCCCGACTCAGCCGAGTCGGTCGGCGGACCGGCCGACTCGGGCCGGCGCCGCCGGCAGGACTCGGCCGGACGGCCGAGTCGTCAACACCAAAAATCTGTCTTTTCGCCTTCTCTAACCCCCTGCATACTCTAATTTATTGGATCGGTTCCATAATGCCCATTAACACCTAATTACTATAATTTTTAATGAATTTTCTATATTTTTACAATTTTTTTTTTATTAAAACTCCTTCATCTACCCTAACCCTAGCCTACCCTATAAATACACCCCCTACTCTCTACCCTCTCACCGCAAAATCCTGAGCCCACTCTCTCAAAAATTTTCCAAGAGTCGTGTACTTTGAAAACAAGCTCGAGGCGAAGCTCCGATGAAATTCCGGCGGAACTTCCGGCGAATGTCTTAGGAACTACCGGCGACGACGCAACATCGGCGATCCCTCAAGCTCCCTCTCACTCTCTAGTGTAATCAAAAACCCGTAAGTCCCTTTCTATCTCTCTTCCCTATTCAAGAAAAAAATACGAAATTACAAAACCCGACGGAATCGGAACAAATCCGATTTCCGATTCGGTTTTCTATAAAATTCCACTTCTCACTAATATAGTCATTCTTAAACTTCCTCATGTTTATTATTAAATACTAATTAAACAATTTGAACAAGTTACATCACATGAAATGATATCTTTCTCAAATTATCGTATTTTTCACTTAAAAACCACATTGTTTCAATCCTTCATTTAACCCATCAAACTTGCGATACATTTAAAGTAGATCACGAGATAACGACCTACCTCCTCACACACTTACATACAACCTAACACGATACCATAGAAACCTTAGAATACGAGAAAACAAGCGTTTACATTTAAATACCATACACTTAATAAAACTATTTCTAAAAGAGTTAGAGTTGATACACTTTTAAATAAATACATCTTATTATAAAAATACGATAAGTTGTGGATATCGGTCGTTTATCTAAACCTGACTTTGTGGTGTCTAGGCTAGGCAAGTGAGAAAGGTAATTTTAAAAGGCCCGTCTCACGGTGATTTGTGAGCGAATCCCTCCTTTCTTCACCTGTACTTACCTGGCCACAATTGGCGGTGAAGAGGCGATTTGAGGCATCTCATGACTTGTCGTTTAGACCATTTAGAAATAGTCTAGTTGACTTAGGAAACCCTAGAACCTAAAATGCAGAAAATTGACATTTTTACCAATAAATACCATTTACTTTATAAAACCGTTTTCTAAAGGATTTAGTATTTTACAATCTTTGCAAAGCGCCACTACAACCCACTTTGGGGAAGCCGTTTGGGATGGTGCGGATTATCGCACATCCTCGGGCTTAGTAGTGCGAGATTGAGACCTCCGCAAGGAGCATTCGGTCGTGAAAGATTTAAAATATGACATCTTAAGAAAATGAGATTTTTAGAATATAAAATATATATATTAAAATTATTTTTATTATAAACATATGTGTATTTATCATTAAAATGCATATTTTGTTATGATATAAATATTTCACCTTTTTTAAAAATCCCAAGAATCAATTTACACT
This sequence comes from Agapanthus africanus, assembly GCA_030015575.1. Lineage (NCBI taxonomy): Eukaryota > Viridiplantae > Streptophyta > Magnoliopsida > Asparagales > Amaryllidaceae > Agapanthus > Agapanthus africanus. The sequence goes on from JASDDO010000024.1 coordinate 850,428,973, forward strand.
AAAATACCATGAATTTCAAATAAATCAATATTACAGATAAATACCTTTATTTATAAAACTAGGATATTTTCACTAGAAATATAACAATATAAAATCCACACTCATTACAACTCTAAAGACGAATAATAAATGCTCAGAGAGTATTTTGAAAAGTATATAAAAGTATATTTTACATAAAGCCCCCTCAAGTTTATAAATTACCCTAAGGACCCTAGCAATTATAGGTTTAAGAAATAATCAAGATTTCGACTTACATTTCTAATTGTCTGACTCGGGTTTGAGTCTGATTAATCTGACTTGAATGTGATTCAGGTCAATCTACAATCTACAATATTCCAATTCAATAGAAACACATGAATCCATGAATTCAATTATCAATCTATATGACTTGACTGAACCGAACCATAGATATATTCCACTTACATGGTTCTCCAGTTATTCCTTTTACATGACTCTACGGTTACATCCGTTTACTGATATCATGGTTTCGGTCAGTCAATCAATTATACAATCAATACAAATTACAAGACAAACAATACAAATAAAATACTACGGGGTTTAAGGGGTAGATTGGTACGGAAGGTGTTAAAAGTGGCACGAGGCAGTAAGATTAAGACACCTAACCTATATTCTGTTGTTGTTGTACCGTGGCTTAACGGTTCCTTGTACATTCCATTTGCCCTGGTCTCTAGCATATAGAGACCCCTCTCGTATACACTGGCATCTTTCTGTACCAAGCTACAAACAACTGCATTAACACAACATTACAACAATATTATACAACTTTAAAAGATATCTTCTTATTCTGTCTATTCTACTTTCCTCTTACCTTTGGGACTTACCGTGCGACCTGTTCGCTGACGACATTCTGTTTCTTTCTTCTTTGAATGTCGTCAGGTGGTTTGGACCCGGCAGAGATCGAGCCATCTGCAGAAGACTTGGAGCAGTTTGCCGAAGATCCAGCACTTTAGTTTCATTATACACTTTTCCATTCAGTACTTTACATTTCCTGTTATGCCACTGTTTAGGAATCATTTTTTTTATTTCAGTTGTATCTCCTCTTCATGCATTGTACAAAAGAATGTTAATAAATGAAAATTGCTGTTTTTATTATATCTTATCTCTTATGTATTTATTTTATATTGCTTAGATACGCTTAGCGTATGTACTTCTGAGTATATACGTAGCGGACCGGTCGCGTCCCCTTCGCCGTATACTGGAAAGCGGGGCGTGACGGTTTTGTTGATGGCCCATGCAGGTCAGAGCTGTATGAAACCCTATCATGCAGTTCTGTTCTGCGTGAACAACCTAAGCAATATAACACAAGAACCAGCAACTAAAACATTCTTTACAATTCATGTTCCTTGAATCTTATATATTCCTTGAATCTTATCATTTTATGTACTTGAATCTGTCCTAACCCAATTTTTTCTTCAAGGTAATGAATTCCCCGAACAACACTAGCACCAACGTCAACAACACACCTCCACCTCCACTACCAATCGTTCCTGCTGTTCCTGCGCCACCCACAGAGCAAACAGTGCTACTTGAGGCGATCCGCAGCCTTCTTGAGGGACAGCAACAACTCCTGAACCGTCCCGAGACTGACGCTCCTGGGGTAAAGCAATTCAGGGCTTTTCATCCCAAGCAGTTCTCCGGAAAGGGAAGTCCTCTTGAAGCTGAGGAATGGGCACAAAGCATAGAGGATGATCTAGCGGCAACACAAGTGCCAGACATAGCTTGGGTCCGTGTGGCGAAACTGCAGCTCACAGACAATGCTCGCAACTGGTGGAAGGCGGAAGAAAGCCGTCTTGTACAAACTATTGAATGGAAGACTTTTCGCGAGAAGTTCGACGCGAAGTACTTCCCTGTGACTGCCAGGTTTGCCATGGAGCAGCAGTTCATTTATCTACAACAAGGTTCGATGTGGGACAAGTCAGTAGATGAGTACGACGCTGAATTCACCATGCTAAGCCGGTAAGATATGTCACAATAGTTCAATTTTTAAATATCACATACTACACAGCTAACACAATCCTTAAACAGATTCGCGGCACACTTGATACCGACGGACGAGATCAGAGCCCGTCGCTTTCAACAAGGTTTAGACACGGAAATCCAGGCTGCACTAGCCACAGGGAAATTTCCAACTCATGAGGAAGCTCTGGAAGCTGCCCGCAGTTATGAGGTAGTGATAAAAGTAAGGGGCGGACCTCAGCCTGCAGGAGTTAAGCGCCCTGCCAACCAGATGGCAGGAGGAGCCTTGTCCAGGCCACCTTTTGTGCCAAGGCGACCCGGAGTACCGAACCATCGTCCCAGCCCAGCCTTTTGTACCTACTGCAAGAGAGCCGGACATATGATGAAAGACTGCCGGCGAGCCAACCGTCTTTGCTTAGTCTGCGGCTCAGCTACTCATGATATTGGGTCTTGTCCCCAAAGGCAAAACCCAGTTGCTGCACCCAGGCCAGCAAACAATTACCCACAGCGCCCAACCATCCAAGCCCCTGCTCCAAGACTTGCACTACCTGCACCATCCAGAGGACCACAAGCTGCACCACCTCCTTGTCAGTTCCATCAAGCGCAAAGGAACGTTCCGAGGAATGCTCCTCAGGCCAGGAGGAATGTACCAAGGCGCCAGGCTTTCACGATGTCCATAGAAGAAGCTGAGGCCACTGGCCAAGTCATCACTGGTAAACTTTTCTTCTCAAACTTTTCTTTTAGTCTTGTTTATCTACACACTTTCCCTATACCTAAAACATATCCCACATATCTTAGGTACAATCTTAGTAGCCTCACTACCTGCACTAGCACTGTTTAATACTGGAGCATCCCACTGCTTTATGTCGCAACGGTTCGTCCGAACCCATGCGATTCTACTCTCACCGCTTGTATCCAGCTGGAATGTCAGTTTAGGAAATGGTGTTCTAAAGGCAACCATGGGATACAGCCTGTGTCCAGTTGTCATCTGCAGTAGAGAGTTTTATGCTGATTTCAAAGTACTGGACATACCGAATTTCGATGTGGTTCTAGGAATGGATTGGCTTAGAACTTTTTATGCTACCATCGACTGTCGTCAAAGGAGGGTAGTATTCAAGATTCCAGACCATCCGGTCTTCTATTTCAAAAGCGGAGACCGTACCCTGGAGCCAAGTACCTACAAAGCGAAGCCAAGGGAAGCAGTAGTTACAGCAGCTCAAGCGGAAGAAGAATTAAGACCAGAGGTAGTTCGAGAGTTCGACGATGTATTTTCTGATGATATATCAAGTTTGCCTCCCGATCGAGCTCTTGAATTCAGTATTGATTTAGTACCAGGAGCACAACCGGTGATCAAAGCACCTTATAGATTAAGTCCGGAAGGTTTGAAGGAAGTCCGAACACAGTTGGACGAATTATTGGCGAAAGGATGGATTCGTCCCAGCACTTCAAGTTGGGGATCACCTGTACTACTTGTGAAGAAGAAGGAAGGTTCATACAGAATGTGCATCGATTATAGAGCCTTGAACGAAGTCACTATAAAGAACAAGTATCCACTCCCGCGCATCGATGATTTATTCGATCAGCTAAGTGGATCTTGTGTTTTCTCTAAATTGGATCTTCGTTCAGGTTATCATCAAGTGAAGGTCAAGGAAGCTGATATTCACAAAACAACTTTCAGAACTCGCTATGGACATTACGAATTTCTAGTGATGCCATTTGGAGTGACCAATACACCAGCAATATTCATGAACCTAATGAATCAAGTTTTCCGGGAGTACTTAGACAGGTTTGTTGTCATCTTCATCGACGACATCCTGGTGTATTCTAAGAGTCGGAGAGAGCATGCATAGTACCTACGAATTGTCCTGGAAACTCTTTGACAACATAAGCTCTATGCCAAGTACAGCAAGTGCGAGTTTTGGCTAAAGCAAGTTGGTTTTCTTGGACATATCGTATCAGGAGAAGGAATTTCTGTGGATCCAGCAAAAGTTGCAGCAGTTAGCGAATGGCCTACACCAAAGTCAGTGAAGGACATTCGAAGTTTCTTGGGTTTAGCTGGATATTACAAAAGGTTCATTGAGGGATTTTCGAAGATAGCAACACCCCTGACCAAGCTCACACGTAAAGATGAAGAATTTGTACGGTCAGAAGCATGAACAAGCTTTCGTAGAACTCAAGTCAAGGTTAACATCAGCACCTATTCTCGTAATACCAGATCAATCTGGAGGATTCGAAATGCATTGTGATGCATCCGGTAAGGGATTAGGATGTGTTCTACATCAGCACGGTAAGGTTGTGGCTTATGCTTCAAGACAACTGAAGACTTATGAGCGCAATTATCCGACGCATGATCTAGAGTTGGCAGCCGTCATCTTTGCTCTCAAGATTTGGCGCCATTATCTACTTGGTGAACGAGTGAACATCTACACAGATCATAAAAGTCTGAAATACATGTTTACTCAAAAGGAGTTGAATATGCGGCAGAGAAGATGGTTAGAACTCATGGCGGACTTTGACATCAACTTGCAATATCACCCAGGGAAGGTGAATGTAGTACCTGATGCTCTTAGTCGTCAACCATTATCGATGAATCTCACCGCTCAATGGAAGCTTCAACAAGACTTGCATCAGATGGAGATTGGGGTAGTCATGCCAGGTAATGCTTCAAGTTTGATGAATCTACAAGTTCAATCAACCATTGTCAATCAGATCAAAGCAGCTCAAGCAAGTGATGCTAAGTTGCAAAGGATCAGAGAACAAGTGGAGAATGGACTCAGAACAGACTTCATCATCCATGAAGACGGATCTTTGAGATACGGCAGCAGATTGTATGTACCAAAAGGTCCTGTTCGTGAAAGAAGCTCACAGCTCTTCCTACTTAGTACATCCTGGAGGTACCAAAATGTACAAAGATCTACGTCAGAATTATTGGTGGCATGGAATGAAGCGTGAAGTAGCCAGAAGTGTCGCAAAATGCTTGGTATGTCAGCAAGTAAAGGCTGAACATCACAGGACAGCTGGACTACTTCAACCGTTACCAATCCCAGAGTGAAAGTGGCAACACATCACGATGGATTTTGTGACTGCTCTTCCTCGCAGCACAAAGGGTAACGATGCTATATGGGTCATTGTGGATCGACTCACAAAGTCGGCTCACTTCATCCCATTTCGGGTTGGCCAATCAACTGAGACACTAGCAAAGAAGTACATGGAGGTAATAATCTATTTAAGATTTAAACTCTTCATAATGTACTATCTCTGACACCCATGAACTCATACAGGAAATTGTGAGACATCATGGAGTACCGGTCTGCATTTTCTCCGATCGTGACACCAGGTTCCGATCGCAATTTTGGCAGAGTCTGCAAGCAAGCTTGGGAACAAGTCTGAACTTCAGTACGGCTTATCATCTACAAACAGATGGTCAGTCGGAACGAACTATTCAGATCTTGGAGGATATGCTCAAAGCGTGTATGCTAGACTTCAAAGGATCGTGGGAAGATCACCTGCATCTTGTGGAGTTCGCGTACAATAACAGCTACCAAGCAAGCATAGGAATGGCACCTTTTGCAGTATTGTATGGAAGGAAGTGTCGATCACCATTAAGTTGGGACGACATCGGAGATAGGGAACTTCTTGGACCAGAGACGATAGTAGCAACCGTTGATGTGGTTCGTACTATCAGGGAAAGGATGCGCATGGCCCAAGATCGAAAGAAACACTGGGCTGATGCGAAGAGACGACACTTGGAGTTCCAGCCAGGAGATCACGTATTCTTGAAGATATCTCCGAACGGCGGAGTGATCCGATTTAGAAGACGGGGTAAATTGAGTCCGAGATACATTGGACCGTTCGACATACTCGAACGAGTCGGTGAAGTGGCATACCGCTTAGCGCTTCCACCCTCATTGGAAGGAGTGCATAATGTGTTCCACATATCCCAACTCAGAAAGTATGTGAGTAACCCCAGCCATGTTCTTGATCATTCCAAGCTCACTATACAGCCCGACTTGTCTTGTGAGCAACAGCCTGTGGAGATCCTGGACAGGAAAGTGAAGACACTTCGGAACAAGGAAGGTAACTTAGTCCGAGTAATGTGGAGGAAAGACACTCCAGGAGAATCCACTTGGGAAAGAGAAGATGAAATGCGTGCAAGATATCCTCACCTCTTTGTAAACTAGTCCTCAAATAAAAGTTGTAAATTTCGAGGACGAAATTTTTGTAAGGAGGGTAGACTGTAACAACTCCATTTTTAGTATACATAAATTTGATTTAAATTTGAAGTATACTTGGGGTATTTAATGTTGTTGTTACCACTTTAAGTAATTATTTCACACAATAATTACAAGAAGGAGCTTGTAGCTCATTGGTAACACCTTGCACTGCTGAACCAAGCCACCAGAGTTCAAATCCCCTGCCCCACATTATTTTTTAATATTATTTTGTTTTAAATTTTTTGGAAGCCCAACAGTCCACACACCATAACTCCCAAAAGTTGAACTAAACCTAAAAAACTAAAAAATACCAGAGCCTTCACCTGATGACCCCCCACCCCTCGGCACCCCGACTCGGCCGAGTCGGCCGGACGGCCGAATTGTCAACACCAAAAATCTGTCTTTTCGCCTTCTCTAATCCCCTGCATACTCTAATTTATTGGATCGGTTCCAGAATGCCCATTAACACCTAATTACTACAATTTTTAATGAATTTTCTATATTTTTATAATTTTTTTTATTAAAAACCCTTCATCTACCCTAACCCTAGCCTACCCTATAAATACACCCCCTACTCTCTACCCTCTCACCTCCAAAATCCTGAGCCCACTCTCTCAAAAATTTTCCAAGAGTCGTGTACTTTGAAAACAAGCTCGAGGCGAAACTCCGACGAAATTCTGGCGGAACTTCCGGCGAACGTCTTAGGAACTACCGGCGACGACGCAATATCGGCGATCCCTCTAGTTCCCTCTCACTCTCTAGTGTAATCGAAAACCCGTGAGTCCCTTTCTATCTTTCTTCCCTATTCAAGAAAAAAATACGAAATTACAAAACCCGACGGAATCGGAACAAATCCGATTTCCGATTCGGTTTTCTATAAAATTCCACTTCTCACTAATATAGTCATTCTTAAACTTCCTCATGTTGATTATTAAACACTAATTAAACAATTTGAACAAGTTTCATCACATGAAATAATAGCTTTCTCAAATTATCGTATTTTTCACTTAAATACCACATTGTTTCAATCCTTCATTTAACCCATCAAACTTGCTATACATTTAAAGTAGATCACGAGGTAACGACCTACCTCCTCACACACTTACATACAACCTAACATGATACCATAGAAACCTTAGAATACGAGAAAACAAGCATTTACATTTAAATACCATACACTTAATAAAACTATTTCTAAAAGAGTTAGAGTCGATACACTTTTAAATAAATACATCTTATTATGAAAATACGATAAGTTGTGGACATCGGAGGTTTATCTAAACCTGACTTTGTGGTATCTAGGCTAGGCAAGTGAGAAAGATAACTTTAAAAGGTCCTTCGTGAGCGGATCCCTCCTTTCTTCACTTGTACTTACATGGCCACAATTGGCGGTGAAGAGGCGATTTGAGGTATCTCACGACTTGTCGTTTAGACCATTTAGAAATAGTCTAGTTGACTTAGGAAATCCTAGAACCTAAAATACGGAAAATTAACATTTTTACCAATAAATACCATTTACTTTATAAAACCGTTTTCTAAATGATTTAGTATTTTACAATCTTTGCAAAGCGCCGCTACAACCCACTTTGGGGAAGCCGTTCGGGATGGTGCGGATTATCGCACATCCTCGGGCTTAGCAGTGCGAGATTCAGACCTCTGCAAGGAGCATTCGGTCTCGAAAGATTTAAAATACGATATCTTAAGAAAATGAGATTTTTAGAATATAAAATATATATATTAAAATTATTTTTATTATAAACATATGTATATTTATCATTAAAATACCTATTTTGTTATGATATAAATATTTCACCTTTTCTAAAAATCCCAAGAATCAATTTACACTAAAATACCATGAATTTCAAATAAATCAATATTATAGATAAATACCTTTATTTATAAATTTAGGATATTTTCACTAGAAATATCACAATATAAAATCCATACTCATTACAACTCTAAAGACGAATAATAAATGCTTGGGGAGTATTTTGAAAAGTATATAAAAGTATATTTTCATAAAAACCCCTCAAGTTTATAAATTACCCTAAAAACCCTAGCAATTATAGGTTTAAGAAATAATCAAGATTTTGACTTACATTTCTAATTGTCTGACTCGGGTTTGAGTCTGATTAATCTGACTTGAATGTGATTCAGGTCAATCTACAATATTCTAATTCAATAGAAACACATGAATCCATGAATCCAATTATCAATCTATATGACTTGACTGAACCGAACCATGGATATATTCTACTTACATGGTTCTCCAGTTATTCCATTTACATGACTCTACGGTTACATTCGTTTACTGATATCATGGTTTCGGCCAGTCAATCAATTATACAATCAATACAAGTTACAAGACAGACAATACAAATAAAACACTACGGGGTTTAAGGGGTAGATTGGTACGGAAGGTGTTAAAAGTGGCACGAGGCGGTAAGATTAAGACACCTAACCTATATTCCGTTGCTGTTGTACCGTGGCTTAACGGTTCCTTGTACATTCCGTTTGCCCTGGTCTCTAGCATATAGAGACCCCTCTCGTATACACTGGCATCTTTCTGTACCAAGCTACAAACAACTGCGTTAACACAACATTACAACAATATTATACAACTTTAAAAGATATCTTCTTATTCTGTCTATTCTACTTTCCTCTTACCTTTGGGACTTACCGTGCGACCTGTTCGCTGACGACATTCTATTTCTTTCTTCTTTGAATGTCGTCAGGTGGTTTGGACCCGGCAGAGATCGAGCCATCTGCAGAAGACTTGGAGCAGTTTGCCGAAGATCCAGCACTTTAGTTTCATTGTACACTTTTCCATTCAGTACTTTACATTTCCTGTTATGCCACTGTTTAGGCATCGTTTTTTTATTTCAGTTGTATTTTCTCTTCATGCATTGTACAAAAGAATGTTAATAAACGAAAGTTGCTGTTTTTATTATATCTTGTCTCTTGTGTATTTATTTTATATTGCTTAGATACGCTTAGCGTATGTACTTCTGAGTATATACGTAGCGGACCGGTCTCGTCCCCTTCGCCGTATACTGGGAAGCGGGGCGTGACAATATAAGAATGCACCATGAATGAATAATCCACATGAAATCCGGATATATCTGTACGAGAAAGCTGTGTTCTTATCTTAGTAAAATTTTAGTATAAAAACCGGAGTATCAAATCGACAGAAATCCGTGTCAAACACCGATACAAAATCCTCAAATCCCGGGCTCCGTCAGTCCGGATCAGCCCATATCATCAGATCTCACGACTATGGTCGGTATCCTCCGGATATCCGCTCTGCCAAATATCACCGGTAGGTAGTCGTCCCCTGCCAGGCTCATCGTCTACAACTCGAGCTTCTTGCCCCGGGATACCTTACCAGGTCCACCATGTACCGGAGTCGGTTCATCCTACTCCTCGAATCGGGTCTCGAAAACCAACTCAATCGAGAAAACCCATGGTGGAAGCCATATACATCATGTCACGAGAAAATCGCAACTTGCATTTTTAAAACGATAATAAGTTTATAAAATCCTTGCGGTTTTACCCCAAATCCAGAAATCTCATGGAAAATCCAAAAACTCAAAATCATGAGTCAATAAACAGTGAATATCGGCATAAAGCCCCACAATATTGCATAACAGAATGAATATATAAATGCATGGGGTATCTAAGTAAGGAATGCAATATCTAAACCAGCATATGAGAGCAAGCATAATAATAATATATTGAAACTATCAGCTAGCAGGTTATACCAATGAAGTAATGTTTTCTAAAGTATACGTGGCATGGCAATTACCGATGATGATGTGTGTGAGCCGGCAAGCAAGTGTACGTGTAACATGCGCATCATCGGTAATGGTGCAGGTGTCCTAACAGGCGAGATCATAACAACCAGTAAAAACACAAGTTAATCTACACTGCAATGAAAACAATATGAATATAACGGAAAAATGAATAGTAAACGTAACATTAAAAAGTATGCATATCTGTGTACGAGTCATACAGTTTTAGTGTTTTGAAATAGCACGAATCGTGGTTTTTAGAAAAGTAGGAGCTATGATGTTTTTGAGAAAAGATATGTCCTTTGAAAACTTCCGTAGCATCTCTCGGGTTGTCTTTTGAAAATACTCACGATTCGTTAGTTTTGAAAATATGTATGACTTCTTTATTGTACAGGATGCTGGGGATATATATGTACAGGACAATCTTGCTCGATATGATAGTATACTATTTGGTTTGTATCTCTCTTAACATGCATATATGTTTCTTTTTACGTATCTCCAATACATGTTGATAGAGCCCGTAGGATCTTTGCTTGACTACCAGCGTTGTGATGGCAATCATACTAGTGGGGGCTGGGTAATCAATAAGCACATCCTTAAAATTGTCCATAGTCGTAGGATTATCGAGACTGGATATCGATACTCCAGAGGAGACTAGTGTATACGTTTCTTGTTCCCATCAGGGATGATGGTCGGTCCCTGCTATTGGTGTACGGCACCAAAGATAGTATACAGATGCTTATTAGGTTATGAGTTACACTAGACAGGCTCGTCAGGGGTTGCTGGATGGTACTATACCTAACGTCAGATAACAGCTCTCAGGTGACATAAGTACAGGTTAGTCTGTCGACCTAAGATCATCATTTTTCTCGTGTGAGTTCCCACCGTGTTTTGATTATTACCCTACCATGGCTCTACTGCGTCGTGCAAACAGGTTTTTGTTGGGTACAGTCCCAAGCTACATGGAGGCAGTGAGTGATTATCGAGGATTCGTCTCTCTTGATATAAGGAGTCGATGTCGCGATGTGTACAGTTGACCGAAACCATAAGACCCTGGCCAGGACAGTTGAGATTTACTGATGGTTTGATCAGTAGTTTCTCGGATGGTCTTGAGCCATATCGACACGACTTATCAGGTTATTAGAGCTGTAACGTTTTCCACTCCTTAGACTTGATATGCGATATTCTCAGACGAACAGATCGAACTGTATGAAGATTGTCATAGTTAGGCTCAGTAGGATACAGACGAATTTTCTTGTCAGCCTTCCTTTCGACAGATACCTGGATAGCCGTTACATGCAGCTAATGCTATTGACGTGCTTGTGGTTAAACCCACTGCTAGCGTATTGTCGAGTCTTTAAAGTCCCACACAGAGGGTTTTCCGGTTCAGGCGAAACGGTATAGTATGCGTATGTTGATACACTCGGGTGTTCGATAAAACACAAGTATTTTATGCACGTGTTTTAATCGGACATTTTGGTAATATTAGTAGGTTTGAAAGATAGCCAGATATGGAACTAGTATTATATTGCTCTCTTTTAGGCATTTGTATTTTAACACGAATACGGTATTTATACGAATATGTGTATTTGTATGAATACAGGTATTTGTGTTTTAATACAAATGCATATTTTTTTCTTAATATGAATACACGTATTTTGTATTTTCGATACAAATATAGCATTCATATTTTGGTAGAAATACGGGTATACGTATTTTGGTAGAAATACGGGAAATACGGGGTATTTTGGTATATTTGATTATATATATACATATATATTAATATGTATGTATATGTGTACCATGTGTGGCCTCTCTCTTCTTCCATTCTCTTCTAGTTGTGTTGTGTGTGGGCTTGTGACTCACACTAGTGAGTCACAAACCCACTCACTTTGTATAATATTTTATTATATGAAGAGATAAGAAGGAGAGGGTGAGATAAAAAGATGATCATCTCTTTTGTAGCCATTTTTCTTAAGTTCATCTTCTTCCTTATTTTCTCTGTAGAGTTTTGAGAAAAAGAAAGAGAGTATCTTTACACAAATACCACATTACTAAACATCAAGACTTAGCAAATCTTGATCTTTAGTTACTTCTACTTACTACTAGAACCTTGAGTTTGAACCAGAATTCTAAGGTGGATTATCTTTGATGTAGGGAGAAGAACTTACAAGCTCGATCCTACAACCCTAGAAGCTTAAGAAGAGGACTACAAAAGAGCCGAAGGACATGGCACCAAATATTGAAGCCCTTAACATAGTAGATAACTTCTTTTAGTTTTAGTTAGTTTAGTGTTTGGATTCAATTTTCAGGGTTTTAGTTTATAGTGCTCAAGGAAAAATAAAGTTTTTTGATTCCGCAAACGCCGTAGTCAACACGGCACGAGCACTATGAACTTACACTCACCACTTAGGTCCGCCAATGACTATAGCCTAGGTAATACCTATTGCAGTTAAGGAAGAAGGTCTAGGTTATTGATTTTTCAATGTCAAATTTGTTTCCTAAGAGGGAGGGGCGACATGCACTACTACAATATGGGGTTGCCCCTACGGATAATGAAATCATTGCTAAACTGTTCCTTTAATCCAAAGTATAGTACTATGCATCTCAAAACTACCAAACTTGACCTTACTAGCACTCAAAAAAACCCATAAAGGAAGCTGTGAGACTCCTGAGCCTTCATCCTCAAAGAACATATATCGCTTCGTTTATTCCATCCATTAGAGTTTACCTTAGACAACTTGCCGACAAATTTGTTTTAAGCTCGTTATGTTGTACATGTAAACCACTGGAAAATGAGGTATTCACAATGCGTGTGCACAGTGGACATTGAGCCACACAAGTTACCATCAATGGACTAGCATAAATACAAAACTCATAATATCTACTCTAATTTCGATCTCAGGATGTGTATGGTTTTATGAAACCATGTGTTTGGTTGGGTGATACACCAACATGCTTAGGTAATTTAAAATTTTGGTTTTTTACATCTTACCCCAAAACTTTGATATTTCCCTATTTCATCCCTACATCTTTGATATTTCCATGTTACACTCCAATGAATTTGTATTTTTATTTTTCACTCCCGAAACCTTCAAGTTTTTCAACCGCTCCTTATGAAATGGAGAGTATTGCTTCTTTTCTGCAGGAGGAAATTTTTGAACAAACTTAAAAGTTTTGTGATGAAATATAGACATGCAAATTGAGGGTGAAATACGGAAATATCAATTTTTTAAGGGGGAGACCAAGGAAAAACGCAAAATAATTTGAGTAGGTCAAGTTAAAGCATAGTATGGTTGAAAAGGAGATGTGTTATATAAATTAGCAGTAAATCAGGGTGTGCAATGAAAATCCCCAATATTATTATAATAATATAGTTTGCGAATCCAAAAGGAGTTAGGGTTCCCATCACTTTGTGCCGCTACTCCTTTGCTTCCTCTTCCATCTCCTTCCTCTTCAATGGCGACGACAACAACAAAGATCGCGGAGGCGATCAAAGCGATCCCCGAGAAAAAGGAGAAGCTCCGCAACGCCTTCGAAGCTCTCCAATCCTTCTCCTCCTCTCTCGCCTCCTTCACCCTCCAATGGAAAGACATCGAGGGCCACCTCTCCACCATCGAGGCCTCCATCGACGACCGCTTCAGAGCTCTCCAGTCCATCGAAGACTCCGCCGCCTACGCCACGACTACGAAGACCCCCGCGGCGCACGCGGCCGCGGTCGCGTCGGTGAGCCCTAGGCCCGAGCTGAAATCGCTGTGCGTCAACATGGACGCGAAAGGCCTTCGATCTTTCATCAGCGAGTACCGAATGGATCTCGTCTCGATTCGAGAGGAGCTCGCCTTGGCCCTCAGATGCGCCTCAGATCCGGCGAGCCTCGTCCTTGATGCCATGGATGGATTCTACCCTCTGAATTCGACGAATTCCTCGAGTTCGAATCCGAAAGGGAAGAGGGATAAGAAGGAAGGAGAGCTGCAGACCCATCGCAGGACGTGCATCAATCTGCTGGAGAATCTTTACCTTGTTGCCCCTGACATCAACCCTTCGGTGAGAGAGAAGGCCTTGAAGTTGGCGGTCGAATGGAAGGGAAAGATTCCGCAGAGCGGGTATAATGCTCTGCAGGTTCTGGGCTTCTTGCAGCTTATTGTGTCGTATGGCTTGGTTTCCGAGTTTAAATTGGACGATATTGTGGAGCTCTTTGTTTCCATCTCACCAAGGAAGCAGGCCATTGATCTCATCAAGGCTCTTGGGCTCGACACGGATAAGTTGCCTGGTTACTATCTTTATCTTTTCAATTTTTTTAAATATATAATTAAGATTTTGCTCATGTAATAGGCTGCTCATAGTCACAATATTTGACATAGATTGACCATGTTAGATAGCCACATTAAGGAGCGGAAGAGAGGGACCGACATAAATAGGAGATTAGTATATGATAATATAAGTTAAAAGATGAGAACTTGATGTTTATTAAGTACAGTACCGTCAATCCGCAAGGCACGGTGCAAGTCATAAAGGGTCTAATGCGCCTAAGGCGCAAGGTGTTCACCTTAGGCGTGTGCCCGAGTGTGTGAGGCTCACAAGTTTTTAGAGATGAGAACTGCCAAATAAAATTCCTACTCAAGAATTTGACTTGGGACGAAAAAATCCATTACCGATAACATATAAGGAAGAAGAGAAGGGAAGGAGGAGAAGTTATACACCAATTTTACGTTTTAGGTTTTCTTTCTGGTTGTTTTATTGGGGAGAAGAGACGGAGCTATGACTCGAGAAGAAAAGAACCCAAGAAGAAAATGGAGAGACCCTAGTCGTCCTTGACGAACTCAAGGAGTCGTCGGCGCCGACCTCGAAAAATCTTAGCCGACGACGAACTCGCAAACAAGAGAAACCCTAGGTCTCACGGGGTATTCTCGGGTCGGTCGGGTTACCGTCGTCCAATAGCCACTTCATTTTATATTTTAGGTTTGGATTTGTTAAAAACCTTAATAGCCAAACCCACTTGACCAGTTTCCGAAAGCTAGCCACTTAGAATGAGACGTGCGTCTCGAGCGCCTAAGCGCTTGCCTCGCCGCTGCACCGCTCCTCAAAGCTTCGAGTGGCGCACTTCTTCACCTGGTTATACCTTGCACCTAAGACATCATCTTTCGCGCTGTTGACAATATTGGTCAAGTATATGCCAGATGAAAATATGTCGTGATGATTATTTTTTCCTATTTAGGATCATTTGATATGATAACGAGATTGAAGATGTGGTTCTTAGAATCAAAACATAATGATTAAAATGGAGTACTTGACTACTTTTGCAATAGTATGTGATTTTAGTATGACATATGAAAGTGAAGAGAAAACTCTATATCTATAATATGGCTAAAAGACCATGATTTTATGAGTTAAAATATTAGGCAATTAAAAAACCTGTAAAATAAAATGAACCTAGCTGAAATATATGAGAATGAGATGGATGGATGACAATTCTTTAACGGGAGAAGTTGGAGGTAGATCCGACAATAATTAAAATGAGAAAGAACTTACTGTGTTTGCACATGTGCAATGGCGATTGTACATGTATCTATTAGGAAGAGTGATAAAATTATAGTTAATTAAGAGGGTTCGAGATAGTCTTCGAAGAAGATAGTTGAAGACGGTCAAACAATATATGCCAGCTGTCATTGTAATCTCGTAGATGATTGTTGACAGAGACGAATGGAAGAAAATGGTCTATATAGCGGACTTTAGAAGTTTGGGATAAATGTAGTAGGCGGTAGTAGGCATCTTGATATTTTTATGCTATTTGGTTTTACTTGTTTTTGTCCTGCATTATTCAATAATTTTGATTTTCATATTTGTTTGTATTTGGAATCTTAAACTCATGCTTATAGGTCAAGTGATAAACATAACCATTTAAAATAAAACATGGGATTTAAATTCACACATTTGTAAATGAGCTCCATTCCAATAGAAAAGCTTGATTAGCTAATGCAGCTTAGATGTAAACCTACAAATACAAGGAACTGAATTTCGCCATCATAAAAAGCAACGAGAAGTATATAAAAAAATCTTTTGAGATAAGTTGCATGAATCTTATTTCTCCGGTTAACTGTGCATAGGACAATTTCATGTTTATGTATTAAAAAAATATAATAGGCCTTTTAATTATTTCAATTCAAGTCCATTCATGTGTACACATGTTCCTTATTATTCCATTAACTAGTAACAATAATGCAACCACTTTCCCTAAATGATGCAGTTATTGCTCTTTGTTGCTTATATCCAAACCATCTCAATTGATTCATCCCCAAATTATTCTCAGTTTGTGTGATCTCTTAAGTAATAACTTCTTATAAAGTTATATCGAGCTTATATTGTACACACATGCACACACACATGAATTTGATATTTGACTCATCCATCTTAACATTTACATCTCGGTTATGCTCAATCTTTTACCATCTTGTTCTTATAAAAGAATTCTATCAATTTAATGGTTATTTAACCATCACATAATATCAAAATCTTGGACACAGAAAATCTAGTCAGTAATCCTTTTGCAATGCATTTATGTATTTCTTATTTGTCATGGTAAAAGAGCTTTGTCAACTTTGAAATATGAATTAATCTGTTAAATATAGGCTTATACAACTTATGATCATAGTTGTCAAATCATGATATGTATCACATATCGTTTTTCTTTCATATCGTATCGCATATTGTATCATATTGTATTATATCGTAAAATATTTTTTCTCTTGGGGTTAGTCAATTGGAACAAAGAGTTAGAACTGGAACAATATATCAATTAGTATTGGTTAATAAGAACTGGAACTTAAAGTTCAAAATTTGGTGTTAGTCATGAATGGAACTGGAAATAAAAGAAAAAATGTTCCAACTAAAACTTTTTTACATACAAAATAAATGTTCCACTCTTAAAAATTATCCTTCTTATTTGGATGAAAAAAATAAAAATCAGAAATACCAAACTCTAGCTTCCCCTCTCTTTTCCTTTCTCTCTCCCTCCCTCTCCCCTCTTCCTCATTCATTTTCTTTCTGTAAGTTTTCAAATCTTTTTTGTCCTTTTTTAACAACCAAATCCAATTGATTCATCACAAAGCTTCCCGATCTCTTTTCCATCTAATTTAAAGACACCCAAAATTAACCAGAAAATATAAAAATTATTTAAACATGTAACCCTAATTTGATCAAACTAAAAGAAAGATAGGTTTAATTATGTTTTATCAGTACATAAGAATCTCATTTTCTATAATTAAAATAGTTTTTTTCATCTTACAAACCATTCAGAAACAATTAAGTATTTTCTAATTGAGCTTATATATATAATTTGGATTTCACTAATAAAGATAAAATAATTTAATATAGTTTCAATTTTTTAATTCTAATAGTTCTTAAATCCTATAAAAAGTCCTAGTTGTATAAAGGTTCTGCGAAAATGTTTTAATTTCAAAAGTTCTATTTTTATCAAAAAGTCTCAATTGACTAATATGCCCTTAATAACTATATAATTAAGTATCCAACTATATATTTCATTACAATATGTTCAAATTCGTAATTATAAAACGATTTATATAGAGAAAGATAATGGTTAGTGAAGTTCTAGTCAAGTAAGTGACACAACTACATAAATGCAGCTACAAAATACGTAAATCAAAGGAAATTCAAATGAACAATTTCAATTCATAAGATAATTAAACAATATGAGCGAGACCGAACCGAAGCAGAATTTAGCACCTAAATTTAGTATCGTGCATTGTTCTAGATCTTATCATTTTGTATCAAATCGAAAAGCCATCATATCGTATCGTATCGTAGGATATGAATCATATATCGTAAGATATTGACAACTATGCTTATGATGTCATTCATATTTTGGGCTTATTTTATGGCTGTATCTAGTTCCTCCCACATGCTCAATCACATTTGTAGCATGAAAGTTTTTTTTAGTTGTATGTTGGATGTTGAAGGGATGAAGGGAAAGAGGCATCTACTTCAACAGATTCTCTCTCAGCTGCATCTGAGAAGACTATGGACTATGGCAACTAATTTGTAAAAGTTGATGTCAGTTGGTGTTGTGGAGTTAGATGAAAATAAAAATAATGTGAAGGGAATGAGAATACACTTTAAAGCGAAGGGAACACATCCTAGATAGCCAAATCAAATGGCATTACATAACCACCAACTTGAGTGAATCAATATCTCAAAATTGTTCATGATCCCTCAATTAAATGCAAATGGCTATTCCCTTTGTATAGGCATGGTCAGATTTCAATTAAATCAAATTTATCTTATATCTCACTCAAAAGAAAACCAATAAACCTTTTCATTTTAGAATTTTCAATCTAAAACATGGGTTGTTTCGTTTCAAAACGCTAAATTTAGTGTTCCGAACAGCAGTTGCAATGTTGACATATTTTCAATGCATGTTAATTAAAAAGTTTGCTCCTGAAGTTTTACAATAGCTATCCAACAAATGACAATTACGGTTGGGCACATTCTAATCGCTTAATAATGCAAAATAAATTCTGAAAATATCCAGTGATAAGATTTTAGTCTTTGTAAATAGTCAAGTGTTTATTGTATTTCGTCCCGACCCAAAATTTTAGGGAAGCCTGCCCCCATGACCTTGTTCAAGGCCTATTAGTGTATCATGATCCTGTTTACGATCCGCATACTGATTTCTTATGCACGTTAGGGAACATTGGACTCAAATACATGACCCAACAATGGCACAAAAGAGCTGAAACAAAAAATATCTACATCATTTGAAATTTCACATAGTGCCTCGTGAATCAGGATAGAGTGGAACTCCTTATTCTTAAAACATGAATGAGTCGCTCTTAACAAGTTTTTTAGTGCACCGTAGATTAGACTTTTCATTCCCCTCAAACAAACCAGTGGCTGATAGTGATAATTATACCTGATAAAGATGCCAACTCTTGCTGTCACCTTGAATTCTGAGTATTTTCTATGTTTTCCATTTTCTCATATTCTTATGCTACAGATGTTCCATGCATGGCTTATGTTCTAGAATGACCACTATTAATTGTGCTGCTTTGAGGATACTTCATTGTGATCATAAGCATGCATATTGCTTTTTAGCTCTTTATTGTGTTGCTATACCACCTCTAGTTTTTCCTTGGACAATAATGACTGATGGAAGCATGCTTTTGGTTGTGGTAGATCTTATTCAGAAACTGAACAGCAAAGGCAGACAGTTTGATGCTGTCAAATTTATCTATGCCTTCAATATAGTGGACAAATTCCCACCAGTTCCCCTTTTAAGATCTTATATAACTGAAGCGAAGAAGATGTCCAACGAAGTGCGAAAGAAGGGAAACAATTCGGTGCAATCACAGGTATAATATATGTTGGTTTCAATTGTGCACTCCTTCAAACACTAGGAGTTGCCCCTGTGTACTCAGTCAGAAATTGCATATTGCTGTGTGATACAGAATGATGCTAGAGCAAAAGAGATGGGCGCCTTGAAATCAGTGCTTAGAGCTGTGGAGGAGTATAAGCTGGAGGCGGAGTATCCGGTTGAGAACCTTGTAAAAAGGATTGCTCAGTTGGAGCAGAAGAAGATAGCTGACAAGAAGCGAAGTGCAACAGCTGCTGCTGCCTCCTCCTTACATTCAAAGACACAACAGAAGCAGCAGCAATCAAACAAGCGACCTCGGACATCACCTGCTGCTTCAGCTCATATGATTGCTAGAGATCCTTATTATCCCCCACCGATCGAAACCCAGCCTCCTCAGCATGGATTGGCTGACCATGCACCACAATATATTGGACTTGAACATGCACCAGTATATTTGCCTTATGGTTCTGTTTATAACCATAACCATGGTAGTGCTATGTTGGTTCATGGTGGAGGGCGTAGTCCACCACCACCACCACCACCACCAAGGTCCTATTATGATCATCCAGCAGAGGCTGTTGCCGCAGGCACTAGTAGTAGCCTGTTGTATGACAGACCACTGACCTATCACAGGGGTTATCCCTTGTCTGGGCTACCTTCTTCTTTGTACCCTTAATTTAGTCTTAACAGCAGGAGGCGACCCGTACTCATCTCTGAACTGGAATGTAGACCATTCTGCAGTTAGTTTGATACTTACTATAATAAGTTAGGAACAAGGGCTCTTCGATTCCTCCATGTTGTTTTTTAAGTGCGCCTGTTTCATCTCAAATATTTTTAGTTGGACAAACTGAAATCTTCTGCTGTATTGTGGATTTATGCATTCTACTGTCTACATTCCGTGAATTAGTATAGGTTTGCAAAGACTATCCTCATGAAATCTCCTTCCCAACTGTTCACTTTTTCATGTGTTCTGCCAAAATTTTCAAGTAGTTTTACTTATCTACATAAGTACTCATACTTTGGTTATTATAGGTAATCATAGCTTATCCTCGTGCATTTAAAGTAACAGTTTGACTTTGCTTGTTGTTTCAGATATTATCATCATTTTGTCTTTTCATGATTATCTCAGTATGATCTTCATCCCTGTTCCCTTGCCCCTGATAGCCTTCATGTTGAGGTCGAAGTACTTCTACAGTAAATTCTTGTTTTCATTGGTGGATATATTATTCAGTGTATATTTCCTTCTAGTTTCCAGAAATCATATGAAAGTAGGTTACATACTTGCGTGATTTAGAAGTAAGCTTCCGTGCTTACTCCGAAACAGGTGGGTGGGACCCTTTACCCTGTCACCTTGTTGGTTACATACTTGCATGTTTTAGAAGGAAGCTTCTGTATCTACTCTGAAAGAGGTGGAACCTTCTGCCCTGTCACCTTGTTTCGAGTAACTACGAAAATTTAATTTTTTTTCCCTTGGGATTGCCAGACGATCCAATCCATGTGTCTGAGATATCCAAATTCCGTTTTACTGACCTACTGAGCATCATCTTGTTCTTTCTTTCTTACTTTCATTCTTTTGTTGTCTTACCTGCCATGCTATCTTTAGGAACTAGTTTCTGTTGTTGGTGCATCAGCCTTGTGATGCTGAGCATAATGTCTGTTGAACCGACAGTTATGTGCATGTGGTGCAATATTCACACTAGGGTGGCAGAGACTTGGTGTTAGGTCCTCAAATTATCGTTTTGCTGGCTCTAGTGTCTGCAATATTCAAGTCTATGCCAAAATTTAAAGGGGTGCTTGTGCAGCTATGCTCTGAGCTGAGACCTGTATCGATCGATGTTGAGTGGATGGAATTTAATCTTTACATGATTGCTTTGTGATCAGTTGATTTGGTCTGTCTGCTCGCCATTGTTTTAGTTTGTCGACCATCACAGTATTTGAATACGTGTTAACAGTCATTCCCTATTTGGTGTGCCGCAATTTTTGTATGTCTTATATATTACAATCAGGTCATAGCATGCATTTTGTATGTTTTATATATTACAATCAGGTCATAGCATGCATTTTGTATGTCTTATATATTACAAGCAGGTCATAGCATGCATTTTGTATGTCTTGGAGATAGCAGCTGGTAAAATTTTCGTTCTCTTGGTTTTCCTAGCCATCTTCCTGGTAAATATGTATTTATGGGTCATAAATATTATAAATTGCTTGTTTGTTCTTAAACCTTTTCTTATGCATTAATGTGTCCGAACTATTAGGTTTCAGCTCTGTCGTGTACTCTTGGCAAGGCGATGTTTGCTGTATGCAGTTTGACAGTTCAAAAAGGCATTTCCGGATTGAACTTGTATGCTTATGATCGATATTTTTTAGTTTTTTGCCGGTGAGTTGTTATCACAGCAATATGCATGCAGGTATAAGACAGTTGTTAGTGGCTGGTTAACTCTTGGTGTAATGTATTTTCAGCGAGGATGAAACTAGTGAGAGCTCCAGCTGCATTATGGAACTAGTGATGCCTCCTGTTTCAGTTGTCTTCTTGCATTTCATTTTCCTATTAATGTTTTTCACCTCACATTGAAAGAATAGTGGAATTGTACTGAAATACGTGCTTCTCAGGAGCTGACCAACTGAATTTTTTTTTCATTTCTGTGAATGTATATATCTACTGTTTGCAATTTCGTTTGCTCTAAATAAACAAAAATGTTTTGATCAACTTCTTGTTGAGCCTGTTTTTGTTGCTACCGATGATCATCTTGGTGTCTTTGAGTTAATGCCCAGAATTTCTGAAACACAAGAATTTTGTTGTTGGTTTCAATGTATGTACCTGTGCGATATTTGTGTATGCGCGTGTGTGCGTGTTGATATCGTGATGGATGCTTAATTAATCGATGACATTATTTATGTTGTTCTCCCTCTTCTTCATGTTGTTCAAGCTTCACGATTTCTGCACGAACAATGGTACAAAACATATTTTTAAAGCAAAAATTTACCGAGCCCAAGTCATCACTAGCTAATCAAACAACCTCTTGGTCATTAACATAGCTAGTATCATTTCTTAATTATCTAGTCGTATTGACAATTACAAGCATGGGGAATATCAATCAACAAGAATCTCATACATAGGAATATCAGTATCCTGAGAAGGGAAGATGTTTCCATGGGAGTCCCCTTACATAATACTATATATAAATCCTTGCCATGCTGAACTGATCAGATTTAATATTTTCACAAGGTATACTAATGTGGAAATGGTGGGTGAAAGATCTCGCTCTGTCGCCGCGATGGAGCATCTGCGTCTTGATGTCCCTTTACCTTTTCGTACAAGCCTGCAGTGGCGGCTGCTCATCGGAAAGTGAGTTCCTAATCCAATTCATACAAGCCATTGATCCTAAAAATGTGTTAGATATTAG
Organism: Agapanthus africanus; assembly: GCA_030015575.1. Lineage (NCBI taxonomy): Eukaryota > Viridiplantae > Streptophyta > Magnoliopsida > Asparagales > Amaryllidaceae > Agapanthus > Agapanthus africanus. The sequence continues at coordinate 850,451,729 of JASDDO010000024.1, forward strand.
CCTTGACGGCCAAGTACCTGACTGCTGCTCTGTTATGCAGTCGGGTATAAAATGCGACATGCTGTCACTTAATATAACGGAGATCAGGCTTGATAATATGAACTTGAGTGGAAAAATCGATGCGGATTCTCTTTGCAAGATCCCGTCTTTACGGGTCGTGAACTTGGCAAACAATTTTGTTCATGGGGTCATTCCTGAGTCGATTTCAAACTGTGTTAGCTTGACCTATTTGAATCTTAGCAATAACATGCTCCAGGGAATGGTGCCGACAACTTTAAGCCGCTTGAAGAACCTCCGAAGCTTGGATACCTCCTCCAATAACTTAACGGAGCTCATTCCACAGCATGTGAATATAACCAAGTTATCCCCTCCTAATATGAATTCAAGCGCATATTATCACACGGAATTTGATGATAGGCATCCACCAAACCGGTGTATGCGACCTTCCACCTTTGTCCCTTTGCTTCTCTTCCTAATGTTCTTTTCGCTGTTTGCATTCTTCACCTACAATAGGATTCCCAAATTAACCGACGAGAAGGCGAACAAGAAACATATTTTAGAGTCCCCTATGCAAGAAATTATAGTTAGTACAGAGGAGGAGGATAATGAAAAAGGCGGTGAAGAGGTGGACCTCATTCTCTTTAGCAAGAAATATAAGAGGTTTTGCATCACTGAACTCCTGAAGTCCCCCGCCGAGCCCCAAGGACAGAATTTCTATAGCACCCTCTACAAGGTACGGCTCACGGATTCAGCCGCCATGTTTGCGGTGAAGAGACTGAAGAACTCTCAGATCTCACAAGATGATTTCAGAAGAGAACTTACACAGATCGGGAACTTGAAACACCCTAACATTTTGCCTCTCGTGGCCGTCAATTCTTCAGAGAACGAAAAGCTTCTCATCTACGAGTATCAAGAGACCGGAAGCCTCTCGTCTCTTCTGTCAAGTAAGAATCCCCTTCACTATTATTCTTAAGATAAGATATGGCATCCCTACTAGAAAACTGATTGTTGTTGTTTGATGTCATTATCAGGTTATGCTAAGAAAGAGAGAGAGTTCCCTTGGAGACAGAGATTATCAATCATGAGCGGAATTGCAAGAGGACTCGACTATATAGCCAGAGAATCTAGGGAATCGAATGTTCCGGCTCACGGGAACCTTAAGCCTTCCAATGTCATACTAAGTGTGAACGAAGACGCCCTTATAAGTGAATTCGGAATATGGGGCTTTCTCGATCCGACTCAAGCGTTCCTCTATTCCTCTAGCAGGTATAGAGCGCCCGAGAAAAGGTTTACATCAGAGGGCGACATCTTCAGTTTTGGTGTCATACTACTTGAGATGTTGACAGGCAAAGTTATAGAGGCAGGTAGCAGCTTAAACCTTCCGAAATGGGTGAAGTCGATGGTGAGAGAAGAATGGACCGGTGAAGTGCTCGACAAAGAGGTGAGTAAAGCTGGGAAGCAATGGGCATTTATCTTGCTCAACGTTGCACTCAAGTGTGTCGCCGACTTGCCGGAACGCCGCCCTAATATATCCGAGGTCCTCGAAAAGATTGAATACGTCCTTAGTTCACAGGAATCTACTGCTTTATCACCAACTTCTTCTCATGATGAATCAATCTAACCAACAAGATTGCATTCTGATTCACACTGGAATTTGCTATATATTCTGGTGCTTAGATTTGTTGGAAAGAAAGGCGAACTAGGGCGACGAGAATGTTCGCATAGCGTCGTTTCCGAACATTAACTATGGCATGCACTTTGTATATTACACATTTGGCTTATACCTCATGAATAATAAATTGACATAAACCTTGTGACTAACTGAACAAGCATCAATTAAACTTTCTTCTTATTTGTATTTCAACTTTAATTCCAGTGTGTAGCTCCTAATTTTTTTTAATCTTTTAAGCAATTTTTTATTTCAATGTACATCTTTAATTCCAATGTACATCTTTGTTCACAGAGAATATAAATGATTCCATCAAGCATCAGTAACAAGAGACAGCAAGGAAAGTGACAGAGTTCAGCCAAAGCATAGTATATACTAATTGGTTTTGTCAATCAGCAAACCATGAAGTATATAATATATCAGAGTAAGAACGCTTGTTAAGATCGTACAAAGAAACAAGCCTCACGATCATTACGGGTCCCCTACAATAAAAGTAGAAATGACCTCTCATCATTACCGACAACAATACCAGCCGACACTCCAACGATGGGTATTTTTTCATTTAAAGATGTGAGAAACTCAAAAGCTAAATCATATGTATCTTCTAGCATCAAATAAGCAATGTAAAAGAGCCTTCATAGCGGGTTTCACTATAGCTTAGTGGTCGAGTCTTTTAGAGTTAAACAAGATATCTCGTGTTCAAACCGGAATTTCAAAAGGTTATGAACTGCAATTCCAAAAATTTTATTAAAAAAGAAAAAGAAAGAAGGATGAGCATTCATGGTTAAACTATTCTGATGGAGGTCAAAATCTCCCTCGGTAGTTGTCCTTCGTCGATCTTGCTGCAAGCGATTCTGAACGGTTCAGATTTGATGTGAGAGTTGAATGCGTGGATCTCAGTGGGTTATCGTTGACACCGAGCCACCTGCAAGGAAGTCCCGAGGTGGGTAACCACCGTAGAACCCTCCAACGATCAAGTAAATACCGAGAAATATTGACAAGGTAGCCGCGTATTGAAATGAGTTCGAGTTACCTGTGTGGTCTGGAAGAAAGGGTTTATATAGAGGTCGCATGGGGCGAACTGGCACGAGATTCTCACTGTCCGTTACGCCCCCGCCTCACGTTCGCGTTGATGGCGGGGAACGTCCATTAATAGCGAGATATGCCCATTAATGGAGAGACGCGCCAGCGTGGGATGCGGGACATGAAGCGGCGGAGATCTTGTTTTAACGAGATATATGGAGCCGTTACGGGGGCGCTTGGGCTCCGTGCTCTCGGTTGAACAGGAAAGCCGAGGAAGCTCAGCTCGGTGGATAACTCGGAGGCAAGCGAAAAGGCCGAGCAAGCTCAACTCTGTAACAGCTCGAAGACAAATAAGGAGGCTATGAAACCTTAGCTGTAGGATTGCTCGGAGGCGAGCTGTTGGCTGGTTGCTAGACGAATAAGGAAGATAGTCCAGAGAGGTCTCCAAAAGGTCGGATGCAACCTCAGAGACGAGGTGCCGAAGAATGTCCCCAATGCATCATATTTATTCCAGCTCTGTAACCCCCAAAAATCTAGCGGACTTACGTGGATGACACGTCGTCCGCTACTGTAAGTCGACGTTAGACATCCCACATGATGCGGGGAGGCGGAATAGGTAAAACAATCATTTTGTTTAAGTTAATATCGACTAACTTTACGGATCTTTGCTAAATCCTAACTAACAACTATCTAGAAGTGATTAACTACTATGATAGATGATTATACCTAAAGATTCAAGTCCTTCTTATTCTTGTAGTTCACCTCCTCGTCGGCCTCCTCGATGTAATAGAAGATCCACCCGAGAGCTCCTTCTCCAAGTTTTAACCTCTCACTTGAGGTAACTAGGTGGCTATGAGTGCTAATCAAAGTAACCTAAAGGATATAGAAGAGGATTAAGGATCTATTAGTCTTGCTAACCCTTGGATCTCAACACATGAAAGGATTAGGGTTAGTTCATTGAAAAGAGAGAGAGCTAGAGGAGAGAGAATGTGTTTGTGAGAATGAATATAAATCTTAAGTCATTTGGATAAATAATGAAGCATGAAATTAAGTAATAATATCTAAAAATATCAACCATGCTTCATTAATTACTTTGAAGTGAATCACCTCATGACTCATGATGTAATTAATGCAAATTACACATCATCTCCTCCACCTCATTAAGCTTAATTCATAAATGAATTAAAACATAATGAGTCACATTTCTTCTAGAAGCTTCTCGAGTAATTACGAGAATGCCCCTCCCATCCGTAAAACACGGAAATACTGAGACTGTATAAATCCAATAATCCAATACTAGAATTTGGCTTAAACTAAAACCCGCTAGTATAAACTGTCCGAACATCGTACGTGCATAAATGCACGTATGTGTCTGAACCCTGTCGTAAAACCATACGACCTCTATATCGTTTCGCCTGAAGCAGGGAAACTCTCTGTGTGGGACTCTAAAGACTCGACACTACGCTGGCAGTGGGTTTAACCACAGACCGCAAGCGGTACTAGCTGTACGTAACGGTCCCCAGGTAGATGTCGATAAGAAGGCCGATGAGGAAACCCATCCGAACTCCTACTGAGCCTGATATGACAATCTCCGTACAGTCCGGTCTGTTCGTCTATGACTATCGCATATCGGGCCTAGGGGGCGGCAAGCGTCAGTCCCCTAAAAGCGGTATAAGTCGTGTCGGAGTGAAGCCCATTACACCTTGAGAAGCTACTGGAAATCCTACCAGTAAATCTCGTTTGTCCTGGCCAGGGACTTTGCGTGATGGCTCTCCAAACACAGCGCGATATCAACTCCCAATACCGGGAGAGACGAATCCTATCTAACCGCCACTGCCTCCAAGTGCTTCGGGACTGCACCTAACTGCTACCTGGTTGCACGACTCCTTTGAGCCGTGGTAGGGTAGCAATATAAGAACAGTGGGAACACACTCGAAACGAAGCAGCAGTGTCAAGTCTGCGGACTATGCTGTACTCATGTCATCTGGGAACTGTTAACTGACGACGGGTATAATACCAACCAACAGTTCCCTGCGAGTCCTATCCGGTGTACCCGTAACCCAACGAGCACCTGTATACTATCTCCAGTACAACGTACTGATGGCTGTGGGACAGACCATCTCCCCAACTGGGATGAAAAGCGTACACACTAGTCTACTCCGGAGTATCGATACCCTGTCTCGATAATCCTATGACTAGGGACCTGAAAAAGGATGTGCTTGTAGACTACCCAGCCCGCACTAGTGTGACTGCCATCACAACACTGGTAGTCAAGCATGATCCTAAGGGCTCTATCAATATGTATTCGCGATATGCTAACATATACACATATTAAGATAGATATAAACCAAGTAGCATACTACTATGTTGAGCGAGACTGTTAATATAACTGTGAATATCCCAAGTTTCCATTAAGTAATATACAAACTAGTATGATACAATAATGGCCCCTAGGGCATATACACAAACAATCTCTCACTTGCACTAGGTCCATGTACTGGCATATCGAAGATCTATCATCTCGAGTATCCTCTCGAACTGAATCTGAGGTAAGGCCTTTGTGAATGGATCTGCAGTGTTCTCCTCTGTAGCAACTCTCCGGACCTCGATCTCCTGGCGATCTATGATCTTCCTGATCAGGTGATACTGCTTTAAGATGTGTCTGGACTTCTGATGGGACCTGGGTTCCTTTGCTAAAGCTATAGCCCCGTTGTTGTCACAATACAGAGGTATTGGATTAACAATGGATGGAACCACCTGAAGTTCTGTGAGGAACTTCTTCATCCAGACTGCTTCTTTTGCGGCATCGCAAGCAGCTATATACTCCGCTTCCATCGTCGAGTCAGCAACGGTGTCCTGCTTGGAACTCTTCCAGCACACCGCCCCTCCATTGAGGGTAAAGACATAACCTGACATGGACTTGGAGTCATCCTTGTCACTCTGGAAGCTGGAGTCAGCAAAAGCCTCGATCTTGAGGTCTTTTCCGCCGTAAACCAAGAACATATCCTTAGTCCTTCTCAGGTACTTGAGAATGTTCTTTACTGCTATTCAGTGCTTCTCCCCTGGGTCTGACTGATACCGGCTTACCACGCTCAGTGCGTAAGCTACATCTGGTCTGGTGCACAACATCGCATACATTATAGAGCCTACCGCAGAAGCATAGGGTATAACTGACATGCGTTCCCTTTCCAAATCAGTCTTGGGAGACATCTCTTTGGATAGGGTGATTCCGTGACAAGCCGGTAAACTACCGCGCTTAGAATCTTCCATACTAAATCTTTTTCAGTATAGTGTTGATATACCTGGACTGCGAAAGTCCCAACATCCTTTTAGATCTATCACGATAGATCTGGATCCCCAGTATGTAAGAGGCATCACCCAGGTCTTTCATAGAGAACATGTATGACAAGAATCCTTTGACAGATTATAGCATAGGAATGTCATTTCCTATTAAGAGAATGTCATCCACGTACAAGACGAGGAATACGACAGTTCGTGCTACAATTTTACTATATATACATGGTTCATCTGGATTTTTGATAAAGTCATATTCTTTGACTATTTCATCAAAACAGATGTTCCAACTCCGTGATGTCTGCTTTAGTCCATAAATGGACTTAAGCAACTTGCACACTTTCCTGCTGCTCCCACTCTGATTGAAACCTTCTGGCTGATCCATATAGACACACTCTTCTAAATTACCATTTAGAAAAGCCGTCTTTACGTCCATCTGCCAGATCTCATAATCATGGAAGGCGGCAATGGTAAGAAGGATCCGAATGGATTTGAGCATAGCCACTGGAGAAAAAGTTTCATCATAGTCCAAACCAGGTCTTTGACGAAAGCCCTTTGCAACAAGTCTAGCCTTATAGGTTTCCACCTGTCCATCTACACCAATCTTTTTCTTGAAGATCCACTTGCATCCTATGGGTTTTACCCCATCTGGAGCAAAGTCCAAAGTCCATACTTTATTGGTGTACATGGACTCCATCTCGGTCCGCATTGCATCCAGCCATCTTACCAAGTCGCCGCTCTGGATGGCCTGCTGGAAGCTAGTAGGTTCATCATTATCAATGACGCAATCTTCTCTATCCCCGTCTATGAGAAAACCGTAGTATCTCTCAGGCGGATGAGACGGCCTACTACTCTTGCGGAGGGGTGCGGGAATGTCCTGTTCTTCTTGAACTTCTGGTTCTACCAAACTTTCAGTAGTAGTTTGTGGTTCTGGAATTTCTTCCAGTTCTATTGCGCTCCCACTTGTTTCCTTTTCTAAAAACTGCTGTTCTAGAAAATGTGCATTACGAGAAACAAAAACCTTTTGTTCCTCTGCGTAATAGAAAAAATACCCCTTAGAGTTCTTTGGATATCCCACAAACTTACACTGTACTGATCGTGCCTCGAGTTTGTCTGCATGCTGCTTTTTAACAAAAGCTGGACATCCTCATATCTTCAGATACTAAAGATAAGGTTTCTTCCCACTCCACATCTGATATGGTGTGGTAGGCACAGTCTTGGTAGGATCCCTGTTCAAAAGATATGCAGCTGATTCTAGTGCATAACCCCAGAAAGATCGCGGTAACTCAGCATTACTCATCATGGAACGTACCATATCCAATAGGGTTCTGTTCCGTCTTTCCGATACACCGTTATGCTGTGGAGTGTATGAAGGAGTAAGCTGAGAGAGAATTCCATTCTCTTTTAGGTAACCCAGGAACTCGGCACTTAAGTATTCACCACCTCGATCAGATCTTAGTGTCTTGATACTTTTGCCGGTTTAGTTTTCTACTTCATTCTTATATTCTTGGAATTTCTCAAAGGCCTCGGATTTATGTTTCATTAAGAAAATGAATCCATACCTAGAGTAATCATCCGTAAAAGTAATGAAATATGAAAAACCGCCTCTTGCATGTGTAGACATTGGACCACATACATCGTTGTGTATGAGTCCTAAGAGCTCGCTCGCTCTTACTCCATGTCCAGTGAATGGAGTCTTTGTCATCTTTCCATTGAGACATGATTGACAAGTGGCATAAGATTGATATTCGAACGGATCCAAATATCCTTCTCTATGTAACTTAGTTAACCTTGTCTCATTGATGTGACCTAGTCTACAATGCCATAAGAAAACTTGATTTATATCTGGAGACTTTCTTTTTAGTGTGTTCTGGACATTGAAAATTTGTAATTGGTTTAATACGTATATACCGTTATCTAGTGTACCGGACCCAATCAAACCATGATTAAGGTGGATGTTAACAATATCGCTTACAAACGTGAAATCATAACCTTCTTTTGATAACAACGATACTGATATGATATTACACGTTAAACTGGGTACACAAAAACAGTTGCGCAAAACCAAAATATGTCCACTCGTCAATCCAAGGTGATAATCCCCTACGGACACAACACTCACGCTAGCTCCGTTAGCAACCTGGAGGGTCATATCACCAACCTTCAGCACTCTACGGTTTCTCAGTGCCTGCAATGAATTGCATATATATGATCCTGATCCGGTATCCAATACCCAGGAAGTAGAGTTGATTGACAGACAATTTTCAATTACAAACACACCTGAAGTCGAAACCACAGCTTGCTTTGGGTCCTGGTTCTTGGCAATCCAAGCTTTGCAATCTTTCTTCCAATGGTCTTTCCTACGACAGTGGAAGCACTCGTCCTTTGCCACTACTGGCACCACAACCTTTGCCTTTCCCTTGACTCCCACCTTACCAACACCACCTCTCGGTTTGGTAGCGGTCTTCTTCTTCCTTCCTTTGGCCCTTGCCTTGGACCTGGAAGAGGAAGCACCACGAACAAACATAGTGGGTGTTTCCCTTGCTTTCTGCAAGGTGCCCTCTGCACTCCTCAACATGTTAAGGAGTTCTGGAAGTTCAACTTCTTTACCTTGAATGTTGAAATTCAAGATAAACTGGGCGTATGTGGAAGGAAGGGACTGGAGAATCAAGTTTGTATACATCCCGTTCTCTAATGTTGTCCTGAGGTTTGCGAGCTCTTCAATATAGCCAATCATCTTAAGGACATGTTCCCCTACAGATGATCCGACGGCCATCCTCGACTGAAACAAGTTCTTTGAGGTCTCATATCTAGCTATACGAGATTACTCTACATACAAATCCTTGGTGTGGAGAAATATGGATTCAAGATCCATATTCTCGTGCCTCCTCTGATGTTCATTATTCATAGAGGCAAGCACGATGCACTTGGCCTTCGCGTAGTCTAACTCTCAGGTCTTGCGGATTTCCTTATCCGCGACACTGGATTCTGGACCAGGGACAGCAGGTGCCTTAGTGGTAAGGACATACCCCAATTTTTCATAAGTAATTGCCATCTTGACATTCCGGAACCAATCTTTATAGTTTGGCCCTGTCAAAATATTTTTATCTAATAGTAACTTAAGGCCTGTCATGTTCTGGGTCGCTGCAATGAGAGAGAGAGGGAACACTTTAGCATGATACTCTTGCAAGTTTAGAGTGGTTTTTAGTTTATCTAAACAGGATGACTCCCACTGTTTCTCGAATCCCTCCTCAAACCAAAAAGGAAGAACTAGTCAGGGCTATTCTCACCGTACAATACTTGCTTAACCGTTCAGCCAGGCCGGCATCGGTACTTCGAGGGAGGTTTTACGACGCTTTCGCGAAGTTCCTTAATTAAATAACCTCTTTTCTCTGGGGGCGTAGCCCCGTTGACACCTTTCTCGACACCTACTTGGTTTATGGCATTGATCGTTAAGTGACGAATCTCCTGATGAGTAGCGGATACTCACACTAGGATCGGGATCCAAATATCATCGTGTGATAAAGCTGAAGGAATCCTACCAAAATTATCACACTTCAAATGGTATGCAACTCTCAACAAATTTCAGTTTCTTTAGAAATTCCCGATATCAATTTCTGCCCCATGCTCTTATGACCTTGGCGTTGGTCAAAATGTCATAAGTCACATGTCAAGTTCTACCCATTATTATCTTGTTAATTTGAACCCATCCGTACATACCCCTGACGTTGGCCAAATGATAGTACTACTGTCCCAAACCAACTCATCTATCTATGCAACAAATGAATACCCAGCAGCTACCAAACACTATGCCTTGGCATTGGTCAAAATACATAGCTTGATTACTACTGAATACCCAAATGAAATGACGGAGGGCTACGAATGGTTTTGGCGAAACCGTGAACGTAGTGAACTTGATATGATCGAAGGAACCTGATAGCTTTTTAAAAAGGAGTGGTTTAAGCTCCGCAATTTTAAAAAATATCTTCTGTTTTAAAATAAACCGAGTGGATTCTTTTAAACTATTCCAACGATTCAACTTTGGTTTATTTTCTTTGCATTAATATATCGCGTCCCATCAATTAACCTATCATTGCAGAAAACAACGAAAATACAACGTTCTCTTATGCCATCCGCATTCGCCACTGGATCCCGTCATTCACTCGTTAGGTTACTTAACTAACGATAGAGCGGGGGCTGGGCTAGCATGGGTGCAAAACATAAGTAACGCCTACTAGATATCATATATAGATATTGTACATTCGTCAGACGCAATAATAGGCATTCCAGATCACAGATGAACATATTGGATTTTCTACGAATCCGTATTCCTTTTGAGCCTGCAAAGAAAGACGGATTGCACAGTCGCGATGAATAGCCAAAACCCCACCCCAGACCCCTACGGGTACGGTAAACTACCCGTCTAGTACCCGAAGTGAAGCGGTCTCCCTCAACAACGTGAGTAGGCCACTAAATACTTCAAAGTACCCGGTAGTTTGTGTATCCCACCTTGGGTCTATCCTAGGAGCAGAAAACACTAAATGAAATAATACAACGGTGGCTACAACCTCAACCCGGATGTGCCCCGCAAAAGAATATTACAACAAATTACAATTTACATTTGAATGAAAGAAACACTCATCTCACATCCCCGGCTATCCATTCACGACAATCCAATAAGTCCACATTCACAAACCAGTAAAAACCATTAAGAAATGTGCAACCCCCTGCTAACCGACATGCTAGCAGTTAGGGGAGGTTTACGAACACATTAAATACAATACAGATATAATCCAGTTAGCCAAACATCTTAGAATTTCGATCAAGCAACACATATGAATCTACTCAAAACAATTCGCTGCGCACATAAAACCTGAGCAGAAACAAAATATCCCAGAAAACACAACATCAACCCAGAAGAATAACTGAGCAGATTTGGGTTGACTCGGAGTCAACTCGGCCGCGGATCTGCGGCGGATCGCTTGGATCGGCCGCGGTTCTGCTGCAGTTTGGTCGAGTCACGTTCCCAAATTTCTTCACAATTCTTAAAAAACCCTGCTTGCATTTTTAAGGGTCCCTGAAAAATTTTTAGACCCCGTTTTAAAAACGGCAGAAACTATGTGAAAATGATGTTTTTTCGGGTTCGTTTTGCGATCGAATTTCTAACGACTTTGCTAACATGTTAGTTATGGTTTAGCTAGGCTCTGATACCACTGTAAGTCGACGTCACCCCACATGATGCGGGGAGGCGGAATAGGTAAAACAATCATTTTGTTTAAGTTAACATCGACTAACTTTACGGATCTTTGCTAAACCCTAACTAACAACTATCTAGAAATGATCAACTACTATGATAGATGATTATACCTAAAGATTCAAGTCCTTCTTGTTCTTTTAGTTCACCTCCTCGTCGGCCTCCTCGATGTGATAGAAGATCCACCCGAGAGCTCCTTCTCCAAGTTTTAACCTCTCACTTGAGGTAACTAGGTGGCTATGAGTGCTAACAAAGTAACCTAAAGGATATAGAAGAGGATTAAGGATCTATTAGTCTTGCTAACCCTTGGATCTCAATACATGAGAGGATTAGGGTTAGTTCTTTGAAGAGAGAGAGCTTGAGGAGAGAGAATGTGTTTGTGAGAATGAATATAAATCTTAAGTCATTTGGATAAATAATGAAACATGAAAATATCTAAGTAATAATATCTAAAAATATCAACCATGCTTCATTAATTACTTTGAGGTGAATCACCTCATGACTCATGATGTAATTAATGCAAATTACACATCATCTCCTCCACCTCATTAAGCTTAATTCATAAATGAATTAAAACATAATGAGTCATCTTTCTTCTAGAAGCTTCTCAAGTAATTACGAGAATGCCCCTCCCATCCGTAAAACACGGAAATACTGAGACTGTATAAATACAATAATCCAATACTAGAATCTGGCTTAAACTAAAGCCCGCTAGTATAAACTGTCCGAATATCGTACGTGCATAAATGCACGTATGTGTCCGAACCCTATCGTAAAACCATATGACCTCTATATCGTTTCACCTGAAGTAGGGAAACTCTCTGTGTGGGACTCTAAAGACTCGACACTACGCAGGCAGTGGGTTTAACCACAGGCAGCAAGCGGTACTACCTGTACGTAACGGTCCCCAGGTAGATGTCTGTCACGACCCGAAAGTACGGAACGCGACTGGCACTTAGATTACAAGACGTCTAAAGGCGTACCGTAACCTAAGTCAGCCAAAGCCCAGAAGAATCTAAACCAAAATCAAAAGAGAGTGAATGAAAACCTTTAATGAAAATGGTTTTTTAAAATCATTTAAGTTGCATAGAATCCCTTTTTAAAACATCATAAATTTCTGAAAATTTCGGCAGAGTCTCCCCTGTATTTTCTATCCCCCAAAATGGGTACAACAAGATAATAAACCTGTAATCATAAAAATGGCATCCCCAAGCGGGAGCTAGCTCTTCGCCCAAGGCGGATCACAACCACATGCAATATAATAGTAATATCAAGAAAAGAGCATAAAGAAACGCAAAATACCAGAAAACACACGTCGGCTCAAGGGAGCTCGACCCAAAAGAAACCACAAATATACAAATCTCTCAGTCTCATCACTAGGTCGCATATACAATATAAAGTGGTAGATGGAGAATACTAGATACAATGATAAAGCAAAAAGAAATAAAGTGTGCTCGCAACCCACCTACGGGCGATGTCGCGAGTCTGAGCAAAAGGAACTGATGATAAGATAGCCCGCCGCTACAAGACTGACGGGTCCGACCTGCAGGACACTGTGGCACAACGGGGGTGAGTTGCCAGCTCGTGAGTAAATATAACATCTAATAAAGCAATCGTAAGAATGCACGCAATGCACCACAACATGCATGTCCATATGTGATATAATAGCTCTAGTATGCATGCACATGTATGCAATGTCATTTCTAACTCTTTAAGTGTTTTAAATGCTAAGGGTACTGCGTTCTTAACTTTTAGAAAATGAATATCTGCATAATAGCTAAGTACCATCAAGAAATCATCTGAAAACCCGTGTCAAGCATCAACACCAAATAGGAATCATATCTGTCTCAATATCGGGCTCCGTCAGTCCGGATCGGCCCATATCATAAATCTCACGACAACGGTCGGTATCCTCCGGATATCCACCGCGCCAGACATCACCGGTAGGTAGTCTTCCCCTGCCAGGCTCATCGTCTACAACTCGATCTTCTTGCCCCGGGGTACCATACCGGGCCCACCATGTACCCGAGACGGTTCATCCACTCCTCGAATCGGGTCTCGAAATCCAACAGAAAACATGAAAACTCATGGTGGATGACACATACATCACGAGAAAACTGCAACTTTGTTTTTAAAAATGATAAATACAAGCTTTTGTTAAATTCTTGCGGTTTTCCCCAAAAATCCAGAAATCACAGAAAAACTGAAATCCTCAAGAAAATCATAGTGTCCACATGTTAAATATGATAAATGTCTATGATATCAATGTATATGATATGAATTTTGGATAGAATCTATGTAAATATGATGATAATGCGAGGTATAAGCAAGCTATGCAATTTCATATATCATGTATGAATGCAAGTGGCGATACTAAGTTAAACAGGTTCTATAGTGCACGTGGCATGGCAATTACCAAAGGCGTGTGTGTCACATGAATAGTACACGTGCAGCAGATGCCAATGGTAACGGTGTTCGTGTCCTATAAAGTGTTATCGCATATGTGCATATGAATGATATATGAATGTCCATGCAATTTAGTATACGGTTAGCTGTGAGGGTATGCAATGCAATAAAGGGGTAAGCTATCTAGCAACACAAGTCTTGCAAGAAATAGGGTAATCCTAACTAGGGGCGCATCGCGCCATCCAGAAGATTCCCCCATAGATGAATACATCTACTCACCTGAAAGCCTCGCTAAACCGATCCGACCACCGCCTTGCCTTTACGCGCCGTGTCCGAAGTTTCCCCGACCGATCCTATAATTGCACAATATCAAGCATAAGTTTACAAAACCTAAAACGATGCAAGTCACAATATACAATTATCGACACTCTCGAATTTAACATAACATACACTCGGTGCGCGGGAAAACGCACGAAAATCGCTAAACTTTAACTAGAATCGTCATTTCGGGGAAATCGACAAAACTAAAACCCGACTAGACGAAACCCCGCGTTCGCACACTCTAATAGTCCTATACGAAGCTAATTATATCGCTAACATAACGCAATTTGATCGCATTCTAATTTTCGTAAAAATCTAGTAAGCAAATTCAATACCGATTCGATGCAAACATCGAAATTTAATCGATTTAGCGAGCATATCATTACACAATTAACCACTCTAATCAATTAGATAACCAAAACCCTAACTTAATTCTAACAACCATGTTTCAAACCCTAAATCAACATCAAAACCCATTCTTGAAATTTCAAAACTAACCATTACAATGAAATTAATCACTTTAAAATACTAACTAGCTTTATTAAACTACAAATTAGCAAAAAGATTAGAATCTTCACCTCACAAGCTTGAACCCTAGCTTGATCAAGTCACCAAGAAGCCTCCATTCATCAAGTTTTTGAACTAATTTAGGTTGAAGAGAGAATTGATTAGGGTTTAGCTTTGAATGGAGAAGGAAATTTGTGAATTTTTAATGAATTTTGCTATGAATTTGAAGCAAGAATGAAGTGAAGAAATGGGGAAAAGCTGCTGTTGAGGCTCGGCCAGCAGGTGGGGAAGGCAAATGGGGTAATTTTTGGAGAAGTTTCTGTAGGGTTCCTAGGCACCCTAATGAGGTCTCACAAGGCATCAACCATGCCAATTTCAAAAATTCTAGGTGCCGAGAAACCCGACTACGGATCGTTTGCTAGAAATCTAGGCGAAAAGGTAACAAGTTAACACTTAACTAAGAGAATACGGAAATACAACCTTTGTAGATCCGGTCCTCCACCTCCACGGCTCCGAGATGAGGTCCTCTCCGCTGTCCAAATCAAATCCGGGCTCTAGCGTCGGCTTCTTCGGAGAACGAGCGGGCAAGGTCGTCGGCTTCGTGCCGAAGATGATCTACGTCGAGGCATCGCTAGATCAAGCTCCGACTTCACCAAGTCAAGAAACTTGTGAAGAAAACACACTCTACTACTTGGCAAGAGGTAGAGGATGAAGAAATAGGAAGTGGGTAGACTTTAGAATTGGATTTCTCACTCATTTCCATCAATCACCATTGATGGAGCTTGCTTTCTTCACTTGAAGAAAGGAAGAAGAAGATAGAAATTGTTATGATAAGTTATTTTAAAATCAAAAGTAAATCAATACTTATCATAATAATAACCATGGTCAAGTGTAGAGAGTTAATCATGGTTGAATGGAATGGTTAGGGTTAAGCATGAGACAAAATGGTCACTTGGTCAAAGTCATCATGAAGCTTCAACAAGCTTCCAAAGAAAGCCACCATTTTGCATTATGCTTATCATTTTCCAATATGAATAAACAAATAAATAAATAGATATGAAAATGAAAACCCTAACCATTACATAACCATGGTTTAAACTTTACACAAAACACAAGTTAGCATGCATCATCAAACATGATACATACAAGTGCACAAAAATATATCACATATACAATGTGCACAAACCAAGTGAGAAAATCCATTTAAAGTGAACCAATACTAGTTAATGCAAAGTAATATATCAAATATATAATTATGCATTAAATCATTAAATCAACACTTGATTCAATGATCCGGTCATGTCGCACACAACCGACTAGTATACAATGTATCGGCTTATCGAATCAATCCTTGATTCGATAACTAGGTTATATCGCATACAACCATTCGACACATTCATCGCAAGAATAGAATACGGTATCACATACACGCATTATTCTCGGTCCCGCACATATCTCATATGCGCTCCTATTTCGTTTCGCTTGAGCCAGGAAACCTCTGTGTAGGACTCTAAAGACTCGTCAATACGCCGGCAGCAGGTGATGATCATATCAAACACCCACAAGCCGCAAGCGGTTTGCTAAACGTAACGGCCACCCGGGTATTGAGTGATCTGAAGATCGACGAGCAAGCCCGCTCACACTCCAGTGAATCCAACCAGTAACACTACCGTACAGTCCGGTCTGATCGTCTGATATGTCGCATATCTCGCCTAGGGGTGGTAAACGTCAGACCCCAATAGCTCGATAAGTCGTGTCGATATGAGGTCTATAACTGTTCGAGAAACTACTGGTAACACTTACCAGTAAATCTCAGCAACCCTGGCTAGGGATTTCCTGTTATAGCCAATCGAACACAGCGCAACATCAACCCCCTATACCGGGAGAGATGAATCCCCTCCTATCGCTCATTGCCTCCATGTGACTCGGGACTGTACCCAAAAACCACCGTTTTGCACGCCCTCTTGGACGTGGTAAGATGGAAATCAAAGCACAGTGGGAACCACACAAGACTCTATGACGATCTCGGGTCAACAGACTACTCTGTACCAGTGTCACCAGAGAACTGCCATCTGACGTGAGGTATAATACCATCTGGGAGTTCTCGGCGAGTCCGTCCAGTGTACCCAGTCTCTACTGAGCACCCGTATATCATCTCCGATGTCAAACACCGATGGATATAGGATCATCCATCGCCCATCTGTATGGGTCGAGAAGGTATACGCTAGTCTACTCTGGTATATCGATGCCCCGTCTCGATACACCCACGACTAGGAACTTTGAAGGATGTACTTATGGACTACCATGTCCCCACTAGTATGATCCACATCATAGTCCAGGTAGTCAAGCACACATCCTAAGGGCTTTACCAACATGTAACAGAGAGACAATCAGTATACACGTTAAGGTAAAGAGCAACCAGATAGCATACTATCATGTCGAGCAAGAAAGTCCTCCCTATATATGTCCCAGCATCCACTACAATATACATCCTATGTATAGTAATGGTCTCTAGGGCATACATATAACTAACAATCTCCCACTTGCACTAGGGCCATCTGTAGCAGTGGTTGTAGTATCTCATACTCAACCATCCCATAAAAGTCTCTCTCTGGGAACAGGCCTTTGTGAATGGATCCGCTGTGTTGTCCTCTGAGTCTACTCTCCAAACCTCGATCACCCTGGAGATCAACCATCTCCATGATCAGGCGATACTGCCTTAGAATATGTCTGGATCACTGATGGGACCTGCATTCCTTGGTATAAGCCACAACTCCATTGTCTCACAATGGTAGGAACGTAGTTCATCTCATGAACCAATATACACCCAAACAGCCTCTTTGGTAGCATCTTTAGTAGCGATGTATCCTGCCTTTATCGTCTAGTATGCCACGGTATCTAGCTTGGAACTCTTCCAACATACCGTCCCTTTACTTAGGGTAAAGACTATGCCTGTGACTGACATTCAGTCGTCTTTATCACCCTGGAACACTTCCAGTGATTCTCCCCAGGATCAATTGATACTATCTCACTACAACTAGTAAGAATGCTAACATCCAATTAGATCTATCTTATAGATCCAAAATCCAGGATTTAGTAGGTATCACTTTGATCCTATGCGGAGAATCTTTGTGATAAACGGAGATTGATCGAGCGTAGCATAAGAAACTCCTTTCTTATCAAGAGTATGTCATCCACGTACTCTACGAGGATCACCACCATACTCCCTACTACCTTTTTGTTTATACAAGGTTCATCTACCATTTTGATGATGTCAAACTCTTTGACTAATCCATCAAAACAGATGTTCCAACTCCGCGATGCCTGCTTTAATCCTATAAAGCATCTTGCACACGTTTCCGCTGCTCCCACTGTCTACGAAGCCCTCTGGCTGTGTACTTATAGACGCTCTCTTCTAAATCATCATTTAGAAAAGCAGTCAAGACACCCAACCACCAGATATCGCAGTCATGGTATGTAGCCGTGACAAGTAGGATCTGGATGGACTTAAGCATAGCTACTTGAAAAGGTTTCATCATTATCCACACCTGGTCAATGATGCAAACTTTTAACAAGTCTAGCTTTGAAAGTCTTAACTTTTCCATGTACACCAAGTAATCTTCTCAAGATATACCTGCTCCTGATAGGGATTTAACCCTTCAGATATAGCAACCAAAGTCCATACTTTGTTGGTGTATATGGATTCCATCTCAGATCACTAAGCATCCAGCCATTCTTACAGAGTCTTACTCTCGATGGCCAGCTCGAAACTAGTTGGGTCATCATCTCATGATGCAATCCTCGCTCCCACCGTCATAGAGAAACCGAAGTATCTCTCAGGTGGGTGAGGAACCCTACTAGATCGGCGGAGAGGCTGAGGTTCGTTGGAATCTACTGAATCCTTTGGTTCTATCAAATCATCAGCTGCAGTCTGTATAGCTGGAACATTTCCAGTTCTACATAACTTACCTTGCCTCGAGATTGTCCGGATTTTGCTTTTAGACATAGGCCGGACAACCCCAAATCCTAACTAACTTAAAACATGGGCTCTTCCCTTTCCATATCATATATGAAGTGGTAGGCAACTGATTTGATTCGAACTCTATTCAATAGGTATGCAACTTCTCAAGTGCATAACACCCAATAGGAAAAAGGTAACTCAGTAGTACTCATCATAGAGCACACCATATCATATAGGGTGTGATTGCTCCGCCCCGATATACCATCGTGCTATGGTGTATACAGAGGAGTAATGCTGAGAGAGAATCTCATTCTCCTTTAGAATAATCCAGGATTTTCGTTCTCAAGTATTCTCCTCCTTGATCTCATCAAAGGACATAATACTTATACCCGTATTGGTTCTCTACTTCTAGCTTATATTCTGTGAATATCTCAAAAGGTTCGGACTCATATTTCAACAGGAACATATGACTGAATCTTGAGAGATTATCAGAGAATATAATGAAGTATAAAGAACCGGTCTTGGCATGTGTAGACAGGGGACCTTACATACATCAACATGTATCATCCCAAGAGTTCACTAACTCTTTCTCTGTTTCCAATAAACAGAGCTGTGGTCATCTTATCTTTGTGACATGACTGGCGAGTTTCACAAGATGTAAATTCAAACTAATTTAAATATGCATCTTTATGTAACTCTAGCTAGTCGGGTCGCATTGATATGACCTAGTCTACAATGCCTCAAGAAGAATTCGTTCATTTCTGAACTCTTCCTCTTGTGTGTGATCCGTATACTAAGAACTGTAGTTTGATTTAGAACATCAATGCTTTTAGATAACGTGCCTGAACCGATCAACTTTTGATATAGGAAATGTTCAAAACATTATCCAACAATACAAAATTATATCCTTTCTTCACTAATAAAGAGACTGATATGATTTTGTATATCAGGTTCGGTATCTAATAACATTCGTTCAGAATCAATGTATTTGGAATACAGGGTGACAGTGACCAACAGACTTGGCTGCAACACTTGCCCCGTTTTCTGCCTCATGAAACTTATCACCCGTTCTCAGTTCTCTACCTTTCTGTAGCCCTATGTAACATATTACATATCTGGGATCCTGATCTGGTATCACATACCCAGGACGTAAAGGATACTGAGAAACAGTTTTGTATAATGAACACACCCGAAGATAATGCATCAGCATGCACTCTCTTCGTTTGGGCGGCACGGGAATTCTGGTAATCCCCAATTTCCTGCTCTGTCTTATAACAATTATAAGTTGGAGCGGGACCAACGTTCCCCAGCTCAGTATAACAAGCGGGTTCGGTCAATTATCCGTATTATTATCTTGATTAAGGCGTGATATGGTCGCTACCTGGAGAGAGAGAGAAGAAAACACTCAGCGTGCGCTCTTGCAAGAATAGATTGGTTATTAATTTATCTAATCAGGATGGCTCCCACTGCTTTTTATCAAATCTTCCTTCAAACCCTAAAAGGAAAGACTAGCCGGGATTAATTACACACTACAAGTTCGCCAATCTTTCAGCCAGGCCAGTGTCGGTACTTTGAGGGAGGTCCCCCGTGCTTTCGCACGAACCTAATTAATGTAAACCTCGTTTTCCCAGAGGCGTAACCCCGTTGACACCTTTCTAGACACTTACTTGATCGGCTAATTGTAATATGTAAAACTCTCCCAGGAGTAACTCTTACTCGCAGCGGGTATCGGGATCCAACTATCTCATAGAAGGTATGCAATCTCATTGCAAATTTCAACACTTGAAATTCCCAATAATGTTTTGCCCCTAGTGTTCTATGACCTTGACGAATACCAAACAACCCATAGTCCACTAGTCAAGTTCAACCCGTACATTTCTTGATCGAATTAAACCCACCCGCACGACCCTTGACGAATGCCAAACAACGCCGTACGAATACCCTAATCCAATCGCATCATATGCTCAAGCAGATAAATACTAGTTAGCTACCGTACACTACGCCTTGACGAATGCCAAACTACCGCAGCACGAATACTAACTAGTACATATCTGAAATGACGGAGGGCTACGACAGGTTTTTCTGAAAACCTATTGCGTAATGAACTTGATATCGTTGTAGGATCGAATGAATTTTGAAATGGAGTGTTTTTGAGGCTTTTCTAGTTTTGCTAAAGGAGTCACTCCCGATGAAGGGATCGTCGGTCCTTTCCTCGTCGAATGAGGTGCGGGATATATCATATATATCACTGTGCAAAGCAAAAACACTTAAAAGCAATCAAAAGACAAACCGAGGGTCGTAGCATCTGCCAGTTATTGCTAAAGGAGTCACTCCCGGTGAAGGGATCTCGGTCCTTTCCTTATCGAATAAGGTGCAGGATATATCATATATACCGCTGTGCAAAGCAAGAACTGTAGCTACCTGTTTTATTTTTTGAAATTCGATTCTACAACATCTTAGGTTTCTTTTACTTTCATTAATCACATTAATGAAGTCCCATCAATTATGTACCTAAACATCACAGATAAATACGACGTACACTTATGCCATCCGCATTCGCCTCGATGTCCCCTCGTGCACCGTTAGGTTAGGTAACTAACGGCAGAGCGGGGCAGGGCTAGCGCGGGTGTAAAACATAAGTAACGCCTATATAATATATCATATATACTATATACTGTATCTATCACAGAACATCACATGATCACATCACAGATATCGCAGCAGAAGAAACATATGAAATATTGGATATACTAGGACGTCCGTGTTTTCAATACGAGCCAGTATAAAACACGGATTCCACGGTCGTGATGAATAGCCAAACCCACACCCCTAGACCCCTACGAGAGCGGCAAGCAACCCTACCAATTCTGGAGTTAGGAGACCCGGACTCGACTCCTCGAGTTGGTCTCCCACTGGACTCCAGAACCCGGTTACTTGTGCCCTCCTCCTTGGGTCTATCCTAGTGCGGAAAAGTAAATAATATACATCAACGGTGACAACTTCCGCAACCTGGAAGTGCCCCAATAAAAGAATATTACATACAAGTTTTTACATGAATGAAAATGAAAAACACTCATCTCACATAAAAAACCCCGGCTATTCAAACACGACGATCCAATATAACATATCCAGCAACACATAACATCACATGTCATCAACGTAAGTAAATATGCGCATCCCAATTGTCGTTGGCATATAGCAACGAAACCGGCGATATCACATATTACACTTACGGTCACAGAAAAGAAAGTGTAAAACTACAACATTTGGAATCCGCAATCACCTCAGACATCGCATGCCTGACCAAATGAATTACTTAGACATCGCATGCCTAACAATTATAAACCCCGCATTTTAGTCTCAAAATCGAAAACACTTTTCAATATCAAGTCGGGCAATTCAACAGGATTCCCGACATCCTGATCGAATGCTCGTCGCAAACTTCAGTAGACGGCCGCACCCCCGATACCGTCGACGAAGTGCACCAAGGCGGAACACCGCTGCTGCGAGCACCCGAACGGATGCTTTCGGCGACGGGGTTCTCCTACAGTCACTTGGTCGGGGCTATGGAGTGAGGCTGTCTATTAAGTTTACCCGGCGAGTATCCGCGTACGCTACGTGATTGCGACGGACTTTTGATCACATCAAAATTCCGTGGCAACCGATCAAGTGAGACTAAAGTGCTATGTTTATAACATTCATTCGGTTATCTCATAACTTATGTGAATTCCAATTATTGTATCACATTCCAGATAATTAAAAAATGTTAGACTTTCCGATCGAACAATCGAACACCCAAGTTTTCCCGGTACAGCTCAACACATGAAATAAGTCTAACAACATTCAGTTCGTGCCTCAGTACCAACGGTCCAGCCGTAGAAGGGTCAAGCCAACGCCTCACATGTGGCACGCCGTACTGCCCCAAACCCGAAGGTTCAAAGGGCAGTTCAAGACGGTCACATAATCGAGTTAAGGTTTGTTGTCTTCTAGAGGGTCCATCGAGTTACTTGCACTACTTAGAACGTCGGTAAACTACGGAAAAATCCAACACTTGGAAATTTCCCGACAGGGGAAAAATTGGGTATTTATATCCGGTCGAACTTTTTAACATATTCTAAAAATTATCCGGAAAGCCACATAGACAAAATCTGATAATCCGATCGAACATTCGAATCCCCAAAACAACCCAGAAAATTCTACTCTAGAAAAAATATTAAAAATTTCCAGAATACTCAGCATTACAAAACATGAATTACTGTGCAAGCCACGTGGTGTAACTCAACACAGTGGCCGCGGAACCGCCGCGAGTCCCATGGTGGGGGCCGCGGTTCCGCACCTCTGTAGTCGAGTTAGTATCACGTGCTTCACAGTAACTCATCCAATTACCTGCTGAATTTTTTGGTAATTTTTAATCTGGAAAAACTCACTGTTTTCAAAAAAGTACAGAGAGCATGAACGGAATTGGGTTTCGGGTTCGTTCGGACTTCAAATTCCGTCTAGACTTCGCCTAAGGCTCTAGCTAGGCTCTGATACCACTGTAGGGTTCCTAGGCACCCTAATGAGGTCTCACAAGGCATCAACCATGCCAATTTCAAAAATTCTAGGTGCCGAGAAACCCGACTACGGATCGTTTGCTAGAAATCTAGGCGAAAAGGTAACAAGTTAACACTTAACTAAGAGAATACGGAAATACAACCTTTGTAGATCCGGTCCTCCACCTCCACGGCTCCGAGATGAGGTCCTCTCCGCTGTCCAAATCAAATCCGGGCTCTAGCGTCGGCTTCATCGGAGAACGAGCGGGCAAGGTCGTCGGCTTCGTGCCGAAGATGATCTACGTCGAGGCATCGCTAGATCAAGCTCCGACTTCACCAAGTCAAGAAACTTATGAAGAAAACACACTCTACTACTTGGCAAGAGGTAGAGGATGAAGAAATAGGAAGTGGGTAGACTTTAGAATTGGATTTCTCACTCATTTCCATCAATCACCATTGATGGAGCTTGCTTTCTTCACTTGAAGAAAGGAAGAAGAAGATAGAAATTGTTATGATAAGTTATTTTAAAATCAAAAGTAAATCAATACTTATCATAATAATAACCATGGTCAAGTGTAGAGAGTTAATCATGGTTGAATGGAATGGTTAGGGTTAAGCATGAGACAAAATGGTCACTTGGTCAAAGTCTTCATGAAGCTTCAACAAGCTTCCAAAGAAAGCCACCATTTTGCATTATGCTTATCATTTTCCAATATGAATAAACAAATAAATAAATAGATATGAAAATGAAAACCCTAACCATTACATAACCATGGTTTAAACTTTACACAAAACACAAGTTAGCATGCATCATCAAACATGATACATACAAGTGCACAAAAATATATCACATATACAATGTGCACAAACCAAGTGAGAAAATCCATTTAAAGTGAACCAATACTAGTTAATGCAAAGTAATATATCAAATATATAATTATGCATTAAATCATTAAATCAACACTTGATTCAATGATCCGGTCATGTCGCACACAACCGACTAGTATACAATGTATCGGCTTATCGAATCAATCCTTGATTCGATAACTAGGTTATATCGCATACAACCATTCGACACATTCATCGCGAGAATAGAATACGGTATCACATACACGCATTATTCTCGGTCCCGCACATATCTCATATGCGCTCCTATTTCGTTTCGCTTGAGCCAGGAAACCTCTGTGTAGGACTCTAAAGACTCGTCAATACGCCGGCAGCAGGTGATGATCATATCAAACACCCACAAGCCGCAAGCGGTCTGCTAAACGTAACGGCCACCCGGGTATTGAGCGATCTGAAGATCGACGAGCAAGCCCGCTCACACTCCAGTGAATCCAACCAGTAACACTACCGTACAGTCCGGTCTGATCGTCTGATATGTCGCATATCTCGCCTAGGGGTGGTAAACGTCAGACCCCAATAGCTCGATAAGTCGTGTCGATATGAGGTCTATAACTGTTCGAGAAACTACTGGTAACACTTACCAGTAAATCTCAGCAACCCTGGCCAGGGATTTCCTGTTATAGCCAATCGAACACAGCGCAACATCAACCCCCTATACCGGGAGAGACGAATCCCCTCCTATCGCTCATTGCCTCCATGTGACTCGGGACTGTACCCAAAAACCACCGTTTTGCACGCCCTCTTGGACGTGGTAAGATGGAAATCAAAGCACAGTGGGAACCACACAAGACTCTATGACGATCTTGGGTCAACAGACTACTCTGTACCAGTGTCACCAGAGAACTGCCATCTGACGTGAGGTATAATACCATCTGGGAGTTCTCGGCGAGTCCGTCCAGTGTACCCAGTCTCTACTGAGCACCCGTATATCATCTCTGATGTCAAACACCGATGGATATGGGATCATCCATCGCCCATCTGTATGGGTCGAGAAGGTATACGCTAGTCTACTCTGGTATATCGATGCCCCGTCTCGATACACCCACGACTAGGGACTTTGAAGGATGTACTTATGGACTACCATGTCCCCACTAGTATGATCCGCATCATAGTCCAGGTAGTCAAGCACACATCCTAAGGGCTTTACCAACATGTAACAGAGAGACAATCAGTATACACGTTAAGGTAAAGAGCAACCAGATAGCATACTATCATGTCGAGCAAGAAAGTCCTCCCTATATATGTCCCAGCATCCACTACAATATACATCCTATGTATAGTAATGGCCTCTAGGGCATACATATAACTAACAGTTTCTAGGTCTACAAACCCATCATGTTCTCATTTAATGCTCTCAAATCAACATTTTACAAAAAAAACCTCATTTTACATCATTTTTCCATTAAATTTCCAACCCTAAAACCAAAAGTTTGCAAGTCTTGATATAATTTTATTAACACCCTATTTTAGCTTATAAAAACTCCTAATTATGAAATTTACCTAATTAAATTTGTATTTATCCCTAATTTAATGTATTTAAAAAGGCTTAAAATAATAAAAAAAATAATTAATTACGAATTTTTTTTTATTTAACTAGAAAATTATAAGTGACATTTTAGTGACAAAATTATAGTAATATCTTATCTAAATTTTGTATAATTATATCTACAATGAAAAATACCTATTTTGACTTTTTACGGAAAAAGCCGAAAAATTAGCCGATTACCGAAAAACTGCCTAAACGATTTTTTTTCGAAGGGTTACAATCTTCCCCCCTTAAAGAAATTCGGTCCCCGAATTTAGAATATAACTACGCGTACCTTCAAAAAGATGGGGATATCTCTTCCTCATCTCGACCTCGGTCTCCCAGGTGACCTCCTCGCTGTTCGGGCCACGCCAAAGGACTTTGACGGACGGTATAACCTTCGACCTCAATTTCTTCACCTGCCGATCCAAGATGACCACCGGCTGCTCGGTGAAAGAAAGATCATGCTCTAGCTGGATCGTCTGGTGCTGAATCGCCTGGGAAGGATCATGAAGGTACTTGCGGAGCATCGAGACATGGAATACGGGGTGAACATCGGGGAAGCTGGACGGAAGAGCTAACCGATAAGCGACTGGACCAACACGCTCTAGGATCTCGAAAGGACCAACATATCTAGGACTCAGCTTCCCTTTCCGCCCAAATCTCATCACAACTTTCATCGGAGAGACCTTCAGGAAAACATGATCGCCAACAGCGAACTCGAGTCGGCGACGGCGCCTGTCAGCATATGATTTCTGCCTGCTCTGTGCCGCTCTCATCCTGTCCCGAATCAGCTGTATCTTCTCGGTCGTCTCCTGTACGATCTGCGGCCCCAAAATACTGCTCTCCCTGAGCTCTATCCAACATACAGGCGATCGACATCTCCTCCCATATAAAGCCTCGAAAGGTGCCATCTGAATCGTCTCCTGGAAGCTATTATTGTAGGAAAACTCGATCAAAGGCAAATGACGATCCCAGCTACTACCGAAATCTAAAACACAAGCTCTGAGCATGTCCTCAAGAGTCTGAATAGTACGCTCCGACTGACCGTCAGTCTGCGGATGAAAGGCTGTGCTAAAACTCAATCGGGTGCCCAAAGCTTCCTGTAGTTTCTGCCACAATCGGCTGGTAAACTGGGTGCCACGGTCGGACACGATGCAAGTCGGAACACCATGCAGTCGCACTATCTCATCAATATAAACCTGGGCGTACTGAGAAAATCCAAAAGTGGTCTTCACTGGCAGGAAGTGAGCCGCTTTCGTCAGTCGATCCACAATCACCCAAATAGAGTCGTACCCTCGACTGGTCCTGGGTAGACCCACAATGAAGTCCATGGAGACCTGCTCCCACTTCCACTCAGGGATGGGCAAAGGCTGTAACTCGCCGGCTAGCCTCTGGTGCTCGGCCTTGACTTGCTGACAAGTCAGGCATCTCGACACAAAGTCTGTAATATCCTTCTTCATCCCGTCCCACCAGTAAACCTCTCTCAAATCATGGTACATCTTGGTGGAACCTGGATGCACACTGTATACGGATCTATGTGCCTCCTCGAGAATATCACGCCTCAGTCCCTCTGAATCTGGCACACACAGTTGAGTCCCAAATCGAAGTATCCCCTGATCATCGATCACGAACTCAGAAACTCTGCCCTGCCGAATCTGCTCAATAATCTCTAATGTACGGGCATCGCCGGACTGTGCCTCGCGGATACGGTCAAGTAACTGTGGGCGTGCTCTGAAATGGGCCAGCTGTCCCTCTGTAGGAGTAAACTCGAACTGCACTCTGCTGTCACATAACACCTGCCAATCCGCCGACGACTGCATCTGCACTGCGCTCAAACAAGATAAGCTACCTCCGGGCCTTCTACTCAAAGCATCTGCCACCACATTCGCCTTGCCCGGATGGTATAAAATCTCGCAGTCATAATCTTTCGCCAACTCCATCCAACGGCGCTGTCTCAGGTTCAAATCTCGCTGCTGGAAGATATACTTCAAACTCTTGTGGTCAG
Organism: Agapanthus africanus; assembly: GCA_030015575.1. Lineage (NCBI taxonomy): Eukaryota > Viridiplantae > Streptophyta > Magnoliopsida > Asparagales > Amaryllidaceae > Agapanthus > Agapanthus africanus. Next base: position 850,479,135 of record JASDDO010000024.1, read on the forward strand.
TGAATATCTGGCACGACTCACCGTATAGGTAATGTCTCCAGATCTTAAGTGCAAATACCACTGCAGCCATCTCTAAATCATGGGTGGGGTAGTTCTGTTCGTGTTTCCTCAGCTGCCGAGAAGCATACGCGATAACTCTGTCGTGCTGCATCAATACACATCCCAGCCCCACTCTAGAAGCATCACAATATACCACGAACCCGCCTGATCCTGAAGGCAATGCAAACACTGGTGCAGTAGTCAGACGAGTCTTCAACTGCTGGAAACTATCCTCACATGCCTGGGTCCAATCAAAAGGAGCCCCCTTCCGGGTCAACCCGGTCAACGGTGCAGCAATGCGGGAGAAATCCTGGACAAAACGTCGATAATAGCCGGCCAGACCTAGAAAGCTGCGAACCTCTGTAACTGATACTGGTCTAAGCCAACGCTGAACTGCCTCGATCTTCTTCGGGTCCACACAAATACCATCTCTCGTCACCACATGACCCAAGAAGTCGACACTGTCTAACCAGAATGCGCACTTGGAGAATTTGGCGAACAGCTGATGCTCCCTCAAAGTCTGCAATGTGATACGTAAGTGCTGCTCATGTTCCTCCCGGCTCCGAGAATAAACCAAGATGTCGTCGATGAACACAATGATGAACTGGTCGAGATACGGCCTGAATACGCGGTTCATTAAATCCATAAATGCTGCCGGGGCATTGGTGAGCCCGAACGACATCACCAAGAACTCGTAATGACCATAACGAGTACGGAAAGCGATCTTCGGAATATCCTCCTTCCGAACCCGCAACTGGTGATAACCTGACCGTAAATCAACCTTCGAGAAAAACCCTGCACCCTGGAGCTGATCAAATAAGTCATCAATGCGGGGTAGGGGATACCTGTTCCGCACAGTAACCCGGTTCAGCTGACGATAATCAATGCATAAACGCATACTTCCGTCCTTCTTCTTAACAAACAGGATGGGAGCACCCTAAGGTGACACACTCGGTCGGATAAGCCCTTTGTCCAGCAAGTCCTGTAACTGATCCTTTAGCTCTCTCAGCTCCGCCGGGGCCATCCGATAAGGCGGTACAGAGATAGGCCCCGTGCCGGGGATCAAGTCAATACAGAACTCAATCTCGCGCTCTGGTGGCAGACCAGGCAGCTCGTCAGGAAATACATCAGGAAACTCTCTCACAACAGGGACCTGGTCCAACGAAACCTCTGTGGAGCGAGTATCACAAATATAGCCTAAGAATCCCTGACACCCTTTCCTTAAGAGCTGACCAGCGCGAAGAGAAGAAATCAAGCTGGGAAGGGTAGCACTACGATCTCCCTGAATAATAAGAACCGGCTCACCAGGAAAACTGAATCTGACTGCTTTCTCACGGCAGTCCACGGATGCATAACAGGTGGCTAGCCAGTCCATACCAAGAAGAACGTCAAAGTCTAGCATATCGAGGAGAATCAAATCAACTGAAGAATCTCTCTCCCCGATACGAACGGAACACGATCGGTACACAAAACGGGCAACAAAAGACTCGCCTACCGGGGTAATAACGACAAGCGGCTGATCTAACGGAGAAGACTCTCGGCCCAACCTCGGTGCAAAATACGTGGAAACATAGGAATGTGTGGAGCCTGGATCAAATAATACCCGTGCATCAAAAGAACATACTGGCAGAGTACCTGTCACGACGGCATTGGATGCCTGTGCATCCTGAGGAGTCAACGCGAACACTCGGGCCTGCCCACCACTAATAGCTGGCTGTCCTCTGCCTCTACCTCGGCCTCTGCCTCTACCTCGGCCTCTGCCTCTGCCTCTGTCGCCTCGTCCTCTCTGAACCGGACCGCCACGCCTACGGCCTCTAGAAGCATCTGGCTGGCGTGAAGCATCATCAGGAGTAGGAAGTAAAGCTCTCTGAGAAGGTGGTGAGGGTGGTAAAGTCACATGCGGGACTGTCGCCGCTCCCTGGCGTCCCATGGTACAGTCTCCGACACGGTGATACTGACTCCCGCACCGAAAACATCATGGAGACGACTGCTGGGACTGTGGATATGAACCAAATAACTGACCTCGTCTCAATCCTCTGCCTCCACCATCTCTCGGAAATAATCTATCACGATGTCTGCCCATCTGCCGCTGAGCTGGCGTATCAGTATGGATCCTCTTCGGCCCAGAAACGACCGGAGTCTCAGAAATACGCTCCTCCAAAAGTAAGGCTGCATCCATCGCAGCAGCGTATGTATCAAAGTGCTGGGTGCCGATGGCAAGGAATAGCTGTGTATCAAGCCCTCGTACAAACCTCTTTATTCTCTTCTCTTCTGTGTCAACTAGGTACGGAGCATATCGAGACAACTGGGTAAACTGTATATCATACTCCGACACTGTCATCCCAGGAGTCTTGCACAAAGACTCAAAACTACGGGCTCGAGCATCTCGGACACTCTCCGGAAGAAAACGGGCAAGAAATGCAGATGTAAACTCATCCCAGGTCATAGAAGGCAGACCTGCAGCTCGGCCTCTCTCTACTGAGTCGTACTATGTCTGGGCAAGACCCTCCAGACGAAAACTCGCAAACTCCACCAATCTATCATCAGAACACCTCAACGAACGGCAAATCCGAGCCATCCTATCAAGAAATGCCTGTGGGTCCTCTGTCGCATCTGTACCGGTAAAAGCTGGAGGTCTCAATCTCATGAACTCCTGTAGTGAAACAGGGATAGTCTCCGTAGTAGCAGCAGGAGTGACCATCTGTGCAGCAGGTACGATCGTGGTCTGTGCGGTAGAAGGAACATCCTCGGATCTCTGTGCCCGGCTGGACTCAACTAAAGATCCCATCATCTGCCGCAACTCTTGCATGCCGGCCTCTAGTCTGGCAATACGGTCTGGATAAGGCGGATCAGTATGACCCTGAGGGGCAGGCGTATCCTCCCGCTCGATCCTCGCCTCAGACGAGCCCGCTCGAATCTCATCCCTAGCGGCAGCCCGCTGAGCTCTCGTAGTCTTTTGCGGCATCGAAGCTGGAAAAAGAAACAGGACTGATAAGGACATTGCAATTGAATCAAGGAATGCAAGGAATCAAGAAAGGAAATACAAGCAATTATGTCCTAAGGTCACTTAGGCGGAGTACCGTATCGTAAGTATGCCGCGGATCATACCCACGCTACGCCACTCTGCTTAAGTCACCTACTCCATCTACCAAGGTCGTCCTACACTCAGAAAGGTAAAACCTACGCTCTGATACCAACTTTGTCACGACCCGAAAGTACGGAACGCGACTGGCACTTAGATTACGAGACGTCTAAAGGCGTACCGTAACCTAAGTCAGCCAAAGCCCAGAAGAATCTAAACCAAAATCAAAAGAGAGTGAAGGAAAACCTTTAATGAAAATGGTTTTTTAAAATCATTTAAGTTGCATAGAATCCCTTTTTAAAACATCATAAATTTCTGAAAATTTCGGCAGAGTCTCCCCTGTATTTTCTATCCCCCAAAATGGGTACAACAAGATAATAAACCTGTAATCATAAAAATGGCATCCCCAAGCGGGAGCTAGCTCTTCGCCCAAGGCGGATCACAACCACATGCAATATAATAGTAATATCAAGAAAAGAGCATAAAGAAACGCAAAATACCAGAAAACACACGTCGGCTCAAGGGAGCTCGACCCAAAAGAAACCACAAATATACAAATCTCTCAGTCTCATCACTAGGTCGCATATACAATATAAAGTGGTAGATGGAGAATACTAGATACAATGATAAAGCAAAAAGAAATAAAGTGTGCTCGCAACCCACCTACGGACGATGTCGCGAGTCTGAGCAAAAGGAACTGATGATAAGATAGCCCGCCGCTACAAGACTGACGGGTCCGACCTGCAGGACACTGTGGCACAACGGGGGTGAGTTGCCAGCTCGTGAGTAAATATAACATCTAATAAGGCAATCGTAAGAATGCACGCAATGCACCACAACATGCATGTCCATATGTGATATAATAGCTCTAGTATGCATGCACATGTATGCAATGTCATTTCTAACTCTTTAAGTGTTTTAAATGCTAAGGGTACTGCGTTCTTAACTTTTAGAAAATGAATATCTGCATAATAGCTAAGTACCATCAAGAAATCATCTGAAAACCCGTGTCAAGCATCGACACCAAATAGGAATCATATCTGTCTCAATATCGGGCTCCGTCAGTCCGGATCGGCCCATATCATAAATCTCACGACAACGGTCGGTATCCTCCGGATATCCGCCGCGCCAGACATCACCGGTAGGTAGTCTTCCCCTGCCAGGCTCATCGTCTACAACTCGATCTTCTTGTCCCGGGGTACCATACCGGGCCCACCATGTACCTGAGACGGTTCATCCACTCCTCGAATCGGGTCTCGAAATCCAACAGAAAATATGAAAACTCATGGTGGACGACACATACATCACGAGAAAACCGCAACTTTGTTTTTAAAAATGATAAATACAAGCTTTTGTTAAATTCTTGCGGTTTTCCCCAAAAATCCAGAAATCACAGAAAAACTGAAATCCTCAAGAAAATCATAGTGCCCACATGTTAAATATGATAAATGTCTATGATATCAATGTATATGATGTGAATTTTGGATAGAATCTATGTAAATATGATGATAATGCGAGGTATAAGCAAGCTATGCAATTTCATATATCATGTATGAATGCAAGTGGCGATACTAAGTTAAACAGGTTCTATAGTGCACGTGGCATGGCAATTACCAAAGGCGTGTGTGTCACATGAATAGTGCACGTGCAGCAGATGCCAATGGTAACGGTGTTCGTGTCCTATAAAGTGTTATCGCATATGTGCATATGAATGATATATGAATGTCCATGCAATTTAGTATACGGTTAGCTGTGAGGGTATGCAATGCAATAAAGGGGTAAGCTATCTAGCAACACAAGTCTTGCAAGAAATAGGGTAATCCTAACTAGGGGCGCATCGCGCCATCCAGACGATTCCCCCATAGATGAATACATCCACTCACCTGAAAGCCTCGCTAAACCGATCCGACCACCGCCTTGCCTTTACGCGCCGTGTCCGAAGTTTCCCCGACCGATCCTATAATTGCACAATATCAAGCATAAGATTACAAAACCTAAAACGATGCAAGTCACAATATACAATTATCGACACTCTCGAATTTAACATAACATACACTCGGTGCGCGGGAAAACGCACGAAAATCGCTAAACTTTAACTAGAATCGTCATTTCGGGGAAATCGACAAAACTAAAACCCGACTAGACGAAACCCCGCGTTCGCGCACTCTAATAGTCCTATGCGAAGCTAATTATATCGCTAACATAACGCAATTTGATCGCATTCTAATTTTCGTAAAAATCTAGTAAGCAAATTCAATACCGATTCGATGCAAACATCGAAATTTAATCGATTTAGCGAGCATATCATTACACAATTAACCACTCTAATCAATTAGATAACCAAAACCCTAACTTAATTCTAACAACCATGTTTCAAACCCTAACTCAACATCAAAACCCATTCTTGAAATTTCAAAACTAACCATTACAATGAAATTAATCACTTTAAAATACTAACTAGCTTTATTAAACTACAAATTAGCAAAAAGATTAGAATCTTCACCTCACAAGCTTGAACCCTAGCTTGATCAAGTCACCAAGAAGCCTCCATTCATCAAGTTTTTGAACTAATTTGGGTTGAAGAGAGAATGGATTAGGGTTTAGCTTTGAATGGAGAAGGAAATTTATGAATTTTTAATGAATTTTGCTATGAATTTGAAGCAAGAATGAAGTGAAGAAATGGGGAAAAGCTGCTGTTGAGGCTCGGCCAGCAGGTGGGGAAGGCAAATGGGTTTTTTTTGGAGAAGTTTCTAGGTCTACAAACCCATCATGTTCTCATTTAATGCTCTCAAATCAACATTTTACAAAAAAAACCTCATTTTACATCATTTTTCCATTAAATTTCCAACCCTAAAACCAAAAGTTTGCAAGTCTTGATATAATTTTATTAACACCCTATTTTAGCTTATAAAGACTCCTAATTATGAAATTTACCTAATTAAATTTGTATTTATCCCTAATTTAATGTATTTAAAAAGGCTTAAAATAATAAAAAAATAATTAATTACGAAAAAAAATTATTTAACTAGAAAATTATAAGTGACATTTTAGTGACAAAATTATAGTAATATCTTATCTAAATTTTGTATAATTATATCTACAATGAAAAATACCTATTTTGACTTTTTACGGAAAAAGCCGAAAAATTAGCCGATTACCGAAAAACTGCCTAAACGATTTTTTTCGAAGGGTTACAATGTCGATAAGAAGGCCGATGAGGAAACCCATCCGAACTCCTACTGAGCCTGATGTGACAATCTCCGTATAGTCCGGTCTGTTCGTCTATAACTATCGCATATCGGGCCTAGGGGGCGGCAAGCGTCAGTCCCCTAAAAGCGGTATAAGTCGTGTCGGAGTGAAGCCCATTACACCTTGAGAAGCTACTGGAAATCCTACCAGTAAATCTCGTTTGCCCTGGCCAGGGACTTTGCGTAATGGCTCTCCAAACACAGCGCGATATCAACTCCCAATACCGGGAGAGACGAATCCTATCTAACCGCAACTGCCTCCAAGTGCTTCGGGACTGCACCTAACTGCTACCTGTTTGCACGACTCCTTTGAACCGTGGTAGGGTAGCAATCTAAGAACAGTGGGAACACACTCGAGACGAAGCAGCAATGTCAAGTCTGCGGACTATGCTGTACTCATGTCACCTGGGAACTGTTAACTGATGACGGGTATAATACCAACCAACAGTTCCCCGCGAGTCCTGTCCGGTGTACCCGTAACCCAACGAGCACCTGTATACTATCTCCAGTACAACGTACTGATGGCTGTGGGACAGACCATCTCCCCGACTGGGATGAGAAGCGTACACACTAGTCTACTCCGGAGTATCGATGCCCTGTCTCGATAATTCTACGATTAGGGATCTGAAAAAGAATGTGCTTGTAGACTACCCAGCCCGCACTAGTGTGACTGCCATCACAACGCTGGTAGTCAAGCATGATCCTAAGGGCTCTATCAATATGTATTCGCGATATGCTAACATATACACATATTAAGATAGATATAAACCAAGTAGCATACTACTATGTTGAGCGAGACTATTAATATAACTGTGAATATCCCAAGCTTCCATTAAGTAATATACAAACTAGTATGATACAATAATGACCCCTAGGGCATATACACTAACAGCTACGTGTCGTGATATGAGGAATTCCCACTTATGAGCATCATCATTAGCCCCCACTCTCGTTCCGACCTATTTATAGATCGGGTCGAGAGTGGTCTTCTCGGTTTTCTCTGCTCAGCTTGGTGCCGACAATTCTTCATGATGGATTGTCCGGGAACGACATGGCGTTTGGCGGTTGCGTCTTTTCGATCTCCGAGTCTACATGGCATCTCACCGTGCGCCTTAATTTTCACGCATATCCCCGATGACGTCAGTGGATCACCGAAAGGGCGGTGCCATAATGGAGACGTCACTTCGTCTGTTTGGGCCAGCTATCGACCGAACTTGAGTTTTATTTACTTAGGCTATGTTAGGAGTTTGCTTACTTCGGGTACTTGTGCCGGGTAAAGGCCTGCCTGCTGGTTTAATGTGAGGCTTAAGGATCCACCGTTGAGGCCGAGCAGGAAGATATCCGGCGGCCTCGTGACAAGGGCTTTTAGATCCATGGCGATGTTGGGCAGGAAGCTACCGCGGTGGACGGGCCGAGCAAGAAGCTACCCAGCCGCCTCGTGATGAGGGCTTTAGATATACGTCTTTATTGGGCAGAATGCTACCCGCGGTGGATGGGCCGAACAGGAAGCTACCCGGTCGCTTCATGATGAGGGCTTTTAATCCACATCTTCGTTGGGCAAGAAGCTACCCACTATGGATGGGCCGAGCAGGAAGCTGTCCGGTGGCCTTGTGATGAGGGCTTTGGATTCACAGCATTATTGGGAAGGAAGCTACCCGTGCTGAATGGGTCGAGCAAGAAGCTACCCGGCCGCCTCGTGATGAGGGCTTTAGATCCATGGGTCTTCGTTGGGCAGGAAGCTACTCAATGTGGATGGGCCGAGTAGGAAGCTACTCGGCCGTCTCGTGATGAGGGCTTTAGATCCATGTCTTCATTAGGCAAGAAGCTACCCGCAGTGGATGGGCCGAGCAGGAAGTTACCCGGTCACCTCGTAATGAGGGCTTTAGACCCACGTCTTCCTTGGGCAGGAAGCTACCCGCGGTGGATGGGCCAAGCAGGAAGCTACCCTGCCACCTCATGATGAGGGCTTTGGATCCATGTTTTCGTTGGGCAGGAAGCTACCCACTGTGGATGGACCGATCGGGAAGCTGCCCGGTGGCATCATGTTGAGGGTTTTGGATTCACGTCTCCATTGGGCAGGAAGCTACCCATGGTGGATGGACCGAGCAGGAAGCTACCCGGTCGCCTCGTGATGAGGGCTTTAGACCCACGTCTTTGTTGGGCAGGAAGCTACCCGCGGTGGATAGGCCAAGCAGGAAGCTACCCGGCCGCCTCGTGATGAGAGCTTTGGATCTACGTCTTCGTTGGGTAGGAAGCTACCCGCTGTAGATGGACCGAGCAGGAAGCTTCCGGCGGCCTCGTGTTGAGGGCTTTAGATCTACGTCTTCATTAGGCAGGAAGCTACCCACGGTGGATGGGCCGAACAAGAAGCTACCCGGTTACCTCGTGATGAGGGCTTTAGACCCACATCTTCGTTGGACAGGAAGCTACCCGCGGTGGATGGGCCAAGCAGGAAGCTACCCGTCCGCCTCGTGATGAGGACTTTGGATCCACGTCTTCGTTGGGCAAGAAGATACCCACTATGGATAGACCGAGCAGGAAGCTGCCCGGCGGTCTCGTGTTGAGGGCTTTGGATCCACGTCTTCATTGGGCAGGAAGCTACCCACGGTGGATGGGCCAAGCAAGAAGCTTCTCGGTCGCCTCATGATGAGGGCTTTAGACCCACGTCTTCGTTGGGCAGGAAGCTACCCGCGATGGATAGGCCAAGCAAGAAGCTACCGGCCGTTTCATGATGAGGGCTTTGGATCCACGTCTTCGTTGGGCCGAAAGCTACCCACTGTGAATGGGTCGAATAGGAAGATGCTCGGCGGCCTCGTATTAAGGGATTTGGATCCACGTCTTCGCTAGACAAGAAGCTACCTACTGTGGATGGGCCGAGCAGGAAGCTGCCCGGCGGCCTCATGATGAGGGCTTTGGTCGGCTACCTATAGGCACATCCAAGCTTCGTTTACTTGAGTGAAGGGCTGGTCTTTGCTTTGACGGGCAGAAAGCTACCCGCCGGCTAGTTTAAACTCTCCTACATTGAATGACCTGATTCTGTGGGTATTCTTGTTGCTCGGACTCGGGTCAGTCGATGACGACCATGATCTACCCGATCGTCAGCTCTCCGGCTTCAAATTGGTCGGCTTGCCCCCTATCTGCTTGACGTTTGTCTCGTAGGTATTTTGCCAAATGACCGGAGTGGATCAACTCCTTAATATAATCACGTAGCTATTTACAATCCTCGGTCGGATGCCCTTGCGTCCGATGATAGGCACAAAACGGGTCACGGAGTCGCTTGCCCGGCTTTCGTGTCATCGGTGGCAGCTTGAAAAATCTTTTGCTCCTTGCCTCCTCTAGCAACTCGGCCTGCGAGATATTGAGAGACGTGTACTCATGAAACCTCGGCGTATAAGGTTTCGACCAATCGGCCTTCTTCTTGTCTTCTTCCAGGCCCCTTTTCTTTTGGCATGTCTGGTATCCTCGGGAAAGGTGAGCGTTAACCTCAGATTCGAGTTGGATTTCCTGCTCGGTCAAGACCTTTATCTCGGCCAGGATTTTAGGTTGCGCCAATGCAAAAGAGCGGAGCCACTCTTTGTGCCTAAGACCATACCTCAGGGCGGTTATGACCGTCTCGTCCCGGTCTTAGGTACCTCTAGAAGAGTATCGTAGAACCGGGTAATATAGCTTTTGAAAGATTCCCTGTCCTCACACTTAATGGTGAACAGGTAGTCAATCGATCTTTTCTATCGTCGGTTGCCGACGAAGAGCCCCCGGCGATTGAGGGCGCACCTTGCTGAGAAACTGAGTAGCTAGCTCGTCAAAAGTTGAGATTGAGCGTGGAGTCAGGCCGCGGAACCGGTCTCGACCGGCCCGGATGAGAGTGGTGGGGAAGGCTCGGCACTGAGCCATGTCCGAGTTATCTTGGAAGATCATACCAACCGTAAACGCGTCCAAGTAGTCCTTTGGGCGGACTTCTTGTTGAAGAGGGCCACCTTGGACGGTTTGTTCCGATACAAGACCCGCTCACTTGGTAACTACTCCGTGAAGGGCTTCGTGAGAGAGTCCAAGAAATATCTCATCGACCTCTCAGGTAGGCGAGTGGCAAGCTGCATGTCCTCGATCTTCTTCTCGAGGACCCCGACTGGTTGTTAGTATCCCGAAGATTCTCCCTGGTCGAAGTCCCTGCTATACCCGTTTCGGACTTGGGCGACGGAACGTCTTTTGCTTCGCTCTATCATGTTCCTTAGATACTCGGGTTAGACCCTTCTTGGTTCTCCCCAGCGACCGCCATGGGCAAAGCCTTGGTGATGAGGGCAATGTAGGTCGTTCCTGAAATCAGGTGTTTTGACCGATGTCGCATCGGAGGGCGAGAGAGCGCGGTGAGCGTTAAAGTGATATCTCAGCGTTGAACTGTTCGGCGCCAAACGAGTCATGGAATCATTCGTCATATGGGGGTTGTGATTGCCGGAATCGGCTCGCCAGCGTTCTGTGGTGTCAGAATTGACACGAGCGAGGCCGAGAATTTGAGTGCGATCATCCGCTGTCTCGTTCCCGCCACCATCCTGGGGAGCAAGTGTAATGGTTTGCTGGACCTGGGTGGCAATTTGAACGCAAACGAGTGCACCCACCATCGCTGCCAGTCGATCGATCCATGCCATTAGGGCTTCGACGACGTCTGGAGGTGGAGTGGAACCACCCCCGCCTCTGTTGCTAAGCAAGGGATGGCTCACGCTTAGACCCCTATTATGATGGTCGCTGGTTATTATATCGAAGACGGAAGATCAACTTTTATGGTTGAAAAGTCTTTCGTTTCCCACAGACGGTGCCAACTGATGGATGTCGGAATCTCCCTCGGTAGTTGTCCTCCGTCGATCTTGCTGCAAGCGGCTCTGAATGGTTGAGATTTGGTGTGAGGTTGAACGTGTGGATCTCAGTGGGTTATCGTTGACGCCGAGCTACCTGCAAGCGAAGTCCCGGGGTGGGTAACCACCGTAGGGCCCTCCGACGATCAAGTAAGTACCGAGGAATAATGACAGGGTAGCAGCGTATTGGAATGAGTTCGAGTTACATGAGTCGTCTGGAAGAGAGGGTTTGTATAGCGATCGCATGGAGCGAATCGGCGCGAGATTCTCGCCGTCCGTTACGCCCCCGTCTCACGTTCACGTTGATGATGGGATACGTCCATTAATAGAGAGATGCTCATTAATGGAGAGAAGCGCCAGCGTGGGATGCGGCACGTGGAGTGGAGGAGATTTCGTTTTGGCGAGATACATGGAGCCGTTATGGGGACGCTTGGGCTCCGCGCTCTCGGTTGAACAGGGAAGCCGAGGAAGCTCAACTCGGTGGAGAGCTCGGAAGCGAGCGAGGAGGCCGATGAAGCTCAGCTCGGTGGAGAGCTCGGAGGCGAGCGAGGAGGCCGAGGAAGCTCAGCTGTAGGATTGCTCGGAGGCGAGCTGTTGGCTGGTTGCTAGGCGAATAGAGAAGGTGCTCCGAAGAGGTCTCCAAAAGGTCGGATGCAATCTCGGAGACGAGATGCCGAAGAATATCCCCAATGCATCATACTTATTCCAGCTTCGTAACTCCCAGAAATCTAGCGGTGTTACGTGGATGACACATCATCCGCTACGTGTCTTGATCTGAGAAATTTCCACTTATGAGCATCATTATATTCGTTAACGCAAAATTTAGTGTCACTTAGCGCAAAACTCCAAACCTGCAGGACATTACTAGCACACTAACAGGAGCATGATGTATTATAGTAAGACTAGGTTTAATAAAGTGAAGCACGCTTTTAAAAAAGGTGCAAATGGAAAAATCAATAGGATTCCTATAGAAGTTTGAAAATATACAGTAGATGTATTTAGTAGATAAAAGGTTTAATCGTGGTTAACAAAATTATTTTATAAAATTAGAGATAAAAGAAATATGCAACTGAGACCAATTAATGTCTCGGTTAGAAGAAGTGACAAAATTCTAGTCAATTGCACTATGAGCAAGGATAGTAGACCTAAATGAACACGCACGGAGGCAATTAAAAATCCTATGGTAATTTTTAATCTAATCCAACAATATACAACATTTTAAGTAATTTACCTAAGAGAGATCCAAAACCCTCTTCACTGGAGCATCGCATTTTAATTGCATTGCTGTATTGCTATATCTAATTGGCTCATACATACCGCAAGCAAATGCATACATATAAAAATCAGATATAATAGACAACTATACAGATACCGTTTGCATGACTTTTTTGAAAATTGACTTTTTCAAAGGTTTTCCGTTTCGGAGGAAGGAGTGTTTTGCCGGTACGAAAACTTGCCTTGGTTTTTTTTTGACAATTTAGACATTAATCTACGAGTATGGATAGTCTATGGTATTTTAGTGCATAATTTGCCCTTTGTTTTCGTCATCATCACCACCCTCACCTTATTCGTCTCTCAATCCCCAAAATCTAATCAGATCTGTGTGTCGATTGAAGAGAGAGGAGGGGAGAGAAAGATGTACCAATGGAGGAAGTTCGAGTTCTTCGAAGAGAAAGCAGGCGGCAGCAAGAGCTCCCCTTCTCCTCCGACGATCCCCTCGGAGATCACCGGCGACATCCAGTGCTGCTCCAGCGGCAGGGGCCGCATCGTCCTCGGATGCGGCGACGGCACCGTCAGCTTCCTCGATCGATCCCTCAAGCTCTCCTTCACCTTCCAAGCTCACTCCTCCAACGTCCTCTTCCTCCAGCAGCTCAAGGTCCTCTCTCTCAAACTCTCTGAATTTTGGTACCAAATTGATCTTGCTAGGGTTTCCTTTTTATCTGTAAACACTAATTGAAACACTAAATTGATAAATGATTCGGTTAATTTGATGCGAGAGTGCGTGCGGCACAACCCCTCAAAGTAGTATAGATGTTTGATTGCTGCTATCCCGTCTATGTATATCATGGTGTTTACACCTCGGCCGATTCCGATTTTAAAATAGCAATCTGATCCCAAAAATAATTTTAAACTTTTGTTGCTAGGTTCACCAATTAATTATTGGGTTTATTTGACATCATTAAATACTCAACTATGTCAAAAAGTGTTTACAGCCATCCTTACAACATGTATATACCATTAATTTCTAAGAGGACATGTAAGACTGCTTATAGCCATAGAAATGGCCGATTCCAATCCCAAAAATGATACCGAGATTTTAAACATTGATGAATATTTATTTTAGCGTAAGCCGTGTGAATTTAGAGTGAGTTACCCTTGGAAGTAGTTATATCTGAACTTTTGCGTGAGGAGGAGGAGGAGGAGATTTTCTTTTTCCTCCTCAAAATGTTTTGAACCAGTCTGCTTTTTTCCGCAACATGTTTGTGCTGATGCTATTATTTATTTATATATTTTTTCCCATTTGTTTTGGTGACCAACCAGCAAAGAAATTATCTAGTAACTGTTGGAGAGGACGAGCAAACTTCTGTGCAGCTATCCTCGCTTTGCTTGAAGGTGTTCGACCTTGATAAGATGCAACCAGAAGGTTCGAGCATGACAGCTCCTGTTTGCATTCAAATTCTACGGATTTTCACTAATCAGTTTCCTCAAGGAAAGGTATGATTGAATACTTCCCCCCTCTTTAAAGGGAAAGTTTTTTTTTCTTTACTTTAACTTATTTAAAGTTGTAGTCAGCCCAATTTATAAGCTTAACCTATGATGGCACTTGTTTTGCAGATCACATCATTTTCGGTTCTTGAGGAAGCTCCTCCAATATTGCTCATCTCCATAGGTTTAGACACGGGTTTCATCTACTGCATCAAAGGGGACATTGCGCGTGAGCGTATCACACGTTTTAGGCTCCAAGTGGAAGCTGCTTTGGAGAACAAAATATCTCCTATTAATGGGCTAGGTTACCGAGTTGAAGGGCAAGCGCTACAACTTTTTGCTGTAACTCCTACTTCTGTGAGCTTGTTCAGCTTGCACGACCAACCACCTAAGAGGCATACACTAGATCAAATTGGATGCGATTCTAATGCTGTTACTATGAGTGATCGCTTGGTATACAAATTAAAACACAGACTTTTCTTTTAAAAGTTTGAAATTAAATTTTTTTTATCATCTAACATCAACTCTCGTGTTAAATGTATTAGGATCTGATAATCGGTCGGCCTGAAGCTGTATATTTTTATGAAGTTGATGGTCGAGGTCCTTGTTGGGCATTTGAGGGTGAGAAGAAATTCCTTGGCTGGTTCCGCGGATACTTAGTATGTGTCATTGCGGATCAAAGGAGCGGCAAAGATACTTTCAATGTTTATGATTTGAAGAATAGATTGATTGCCCACAGCATGGTGGTAGGGCAGGTCTTGCACATGCTTTACGAGTGGGGTAATATTATTCTTATTATGAATGATAAAAGGGTTTTGTGCATAGGTGAAAAAGACATGGAGAGTAAGTTAGACATGCTGTTCAAGAAGAATTTATATACCGTTGCAGTTAATCTTGTGCAGAGCCAGCAAGCCGATGCTGTGGCTACTGCTGAAGTTCTGCGTAAATATGGTGATCATTTATATGGAAAACAAGATTATGATGAGGCTATGTCTCAGTACATCCACACTATTGGTCATTTAGAGCCTTCATATGTCATCCAGAAATTTTTAGATGCACAGAGAATATATAACCTCACCAATTACCTAGAAAAATTACATGAGAGAGGGTTCGCTTCGAAAGACCACACAACTCTGCTTTTGAATTGCTATACCAAATTGAAAGATGTAGAAAAGCTAAACAAGTTCATCAAAGGTGAAGATGGGGTTGGTGAACACAAATTTGATGTCGAAACAGCCATCAGAGTCTGCCGCACTGCTGGATATCATGAGCATGCAATGTTTGTTGCAAAGAAAGCTGAGAAGCATGAATGGTATTTGAAGATTTTGCTTGAAGACTTAGGTAGTTACAATGAAGCACTGCAATATATCTCAAGTCTGGAGCCAAATCAAGCTGGTGTCACCATAAAAGATTATGGTAAAATCCTTGTAGAGCACAAGCCGGTTGAAACTGTTGAAATACTCATGAAGCTTTGCACTGATGCTAGGGAATCAGCAAAGAGATCAAGCTCAAATGGCAGATACTTATCCATGCTGCCTTCTCCCATGGATTTTATCAATATTTTTGTGCATAGCCCTCAATCTCTTATGGTTTTTCTTGAAAAGTATGTCAGCCGGGTGAAGGACTCACCGGCTCAATTAGAAATCCATAACAGTCTTTTGGAGCTATACCTCTCTGATAACTTGAGTTTTCCATCAATTTCACTAGAAAATGGTGGTGACAGCGATGATGCTTATGTTAACGGCTCAAGAGAAATGGCTAATGGGTCAGCGCCAGAGAGCAAGGAAAAATCGAGCGTCGCAAACAAGGCTAGTAAGAGAGAGGAGGATCGACAAGAAAGATGCCAGAAAGGTTTGGCTTTACTTAAAAGCGCATGGACGTCTGATATGGAGCACCCTTTGTATGATGTTGATCTTGCTATTATTCTTTGTGAAATGAATGTTTTCAAAGATGGTTTATTGTTCCTGTATGAGAAGATGAAGCTTTACAAGGAAGTGATCGCTTGCTATATGCAAGCCCATGACCATGAAGGATTAATAGCTTGTTGCAAGAAGCTTGGGGACTCAACTCAAGGGGGAGACCCAACACTTTTCGGTGATCTGCTGAAGTATTTTGGTGAGCTTGGAGAAGATTGCTCCAAAGAAGTGAAGGAGGTTTTGACTTACATTGAAAGGGATGATGTCCTGCCACCAATCATTGTTCTGCAGACACTATCTAAGAACCCATGCTTGACGCTGTCAGTTGTCAAGGACTATATTGCTAGGAAGCTTGAACAGGAATCTAAGCTGATAGAAGATGACCGCAGATCTATTGAAAAATACCAGGTTAGTATCTTGAGAATGCTGTATATGTCAGGAAATTCGTTACAAAATATCATACACTCTCATTGCAGACTGATTTGCAACATCTTCTAATCAGTGGACCATCATGTAAGCATTTTGGAAAGAACATTAGTAAAGTTTTTGTTATTCTATGTCAATAATAAAGTCTTTGGTTCTTTGAAAACACAAAATACAGAATACATGCTATGAAAGATCATTGAATGTTTGACAGCTGTGGAGTACCATATTCCGAGGGCCAATCTTTAGATTGGTGGGCAGTCTTAAAATTTTCTCCCTGTGCTAATAAAGATAGCCCTATTTTAACAGTCAAAGTCTTGGAGTAAGATGACAGTGATACAAAGTGAGCTCCTTCAGTACATTTTTTATTTTTCACACTGCCCCATAATGAATTTAAGTATTTAGCTTTCAGTATGCTGTTCCTCCCATTTCTCATATGAATACCTTAGGTTGTCTTAAATCCATAAATACCGCATGACCTTTTCCATAGGTTCACGATAGTGGCATTTCCCCCCTTTTTTGCAAAGGAAATACAGAGGTTTAACCCAAAAAAGATATGGGCATGTTGCAGAAAACCCCTGTATACTATGGAGGCAACAAATTCCCTTATTGTATCTCCATCACTATGAACCATGATTTATTAAATTTCATAAATACACCCTACAATTATGTTATTTATTTTTTTGCAGATATCGTAACTGTTACGCAATTAGCATAGGGGTTGTCTACAGAATCTAATAAACTGTGGAGGGTCATCCTGAGAATCTATTTTTTTTGGGCCGGGGTGGGGTGGGGTGGGGGGTCTGTTGTGTTGCATCACTGGATAATCTATGTTTTGTTAAGTTTCATAGATAATCCTCTGTTGCATCTTCTTTATATATTCGTATCTCTTCTATCATGGAAATAGGCCTTTGTTAGGTGCTCTTTGCCTAACTTTCACTTCTTATGAATTGCCTGTATTTTTCTGTTGATTTCCAGTGATTTAACATGAATATACAATGCCCCATTGGCTTGTATGTGTTGTTGTCTAGTTAAATATGTCATGGAATTTAATTTGACATGGATACGATGGCCCTCTGGGTTAATTTGTATATTTATTCTTTAAAATAAATGTAATTGCCCCCTTACTTAGTTTTAGATTAACTATACCAAGTCATTCAATCCTTGAACATACATTAAACTATATGGATTTTAGTGCATCCATGGTGCTCTATAGTTTACATGTTTGGTCTTTTGCCACTTTATGACAATTGAAAAAGGGGGAGAATTTTTAGTTTTATTATTTTTTGCGGCGGCGACGTGTGTGTGTGTGTGTGTGAACTTTACAGGAAGCAATCTATGTTACATAATTTACATTTCATGTTTGGTTATGCAGGAAGATACTGCTTCGATGAGGAAGGAAATACAAGAGCTGAGGACTAATGCAAAGATATTTCAGCTAAGCAAGTGCACAGCTTGCACTTTCACTCTTGATCTTCCAGCAGTGCATTTCATGTGCATGCACTCATTTCACCTTCGATGCCTTGGCGACAATGAGAAGGAATGCCCAGAGTGTGCACCTGAGTACAGATCCGTCTTAGAAACTAAAAGAAACTTGGAGCAAAATGCAAAAGATCAGGATCAGTTTTTTCAGCAAGTGAAGAGCTCTAGGGATGGATTTTCCGTGATTGCCGACTATTTCGGCAGGGGCATTGTGAGTAAAACAAGTATTGTCCCGCCAGAGACTGTACAAACCGGCAGCAGTTGAATCTTGCAAGGTTTGGATTACACTAGTAATTTGATGCAGCATCTTGTTATTTCAGTGTTTCTGGCAAAATCCTTTGGTGTTTCATCTGCTTCCCTACTTGTTTGTGGGTAGAGACGAGGAAAGGCACTTGGAAGTATCGGGCAGCCGAGTTATTCCTGGCAATTAAATGGTGGATTCAGCTTATATGCGAATGAAAAATTCCTAATGTTGATTGGTTCAGCATTGCAGATATTAAAGAAAAGTACTGGAGGCAGCAGCTCCCGTAATTTATGGCGATGTGTGGTGTGTATCTTGTAACGGGTGCCGTTTGCAAGTTTTGAGTTTCAGGTGGAGAAAACTGCAAGTTGATTGTAATTATTTGTTGAGTTATCTAATTATTATATGCATCCTTTTGCGTGTTTCGATCCTGTTATGAAAGAATATATGCATCCCTTTGACAATTTATTCCGTCGAGGATTTTTTTTAATTGGGGCGGGATCTTCTTTCGTTCCCAGTAAGCAGTAAGAGCATGTTCGGTAGCAATGAGCTGGTGTGAAAGAAAAGATAACAAGTTGCACAAACTGCTCGATGATATTTCTGATCGTGTTTCGAGTCAACTATTGTGCTCTTTTTTGATGTAAGAGCTGGGCTAAGCCTGTCTTGTAGAATTTTTTTTTATAAAAGAACGAAAACAGTATTTACAGCTAGAATTACATCACGTATGTTATTCATACCGTCAACAACCAGAGGTAAGAAGAAAAATAGAAGGTAAGAAAATAGAAGGGAGAAGGAGGTTTGAAGGGTTTGAAGAAAATTATACAAAGTTATTCAGTAGAGAATGGCTTCGGACTCCTCACTTCTTCATCTTGCAGCTCCAGATATGAATCCTAGCTCTCAATTTCCCCAGCACTTGATAAAAGCAAGCAGACTTTCTCTGTACCCTCAGAAACTCTGAATGTGCATCTCTAGTTTCAGTTGTTTGCAAGCAGCCTTGTGTTCCCATTCACCTTATTTTTAACCTGCACTATTAAAAGTATCAGCAGCACTTGGCAACTCAAAAAATGATAATGCTGATAATATAATACAACCATGAGATTTTTTTTTATATATTTTAAATAGAGACTTGCTACCACCAGGAATCAAAAGCCTGGAGAATGAACCAATTAGGCAGGCTAGTCATAAGAGGCAAAAGGAACTCCCACCAAGTCATAAACAGATCATCAAAGCTCTTTTTTTTGTTGTTAAAAACCAAGATAAACATACTCAAGTTAAAAAATAGAAAAGGTACCACCTAGTAGATTCACAAAATCTCAAAGCAAATGAAAATAAAGAGATATCCTCCAGGTGACACTTTCCGTTACGGTGCAACCCAAGGAGTCGCTTATGTGCCACTTCACTAGAGTCCCTATATCATAAATAAATGACAATGTAAATTATGAAGCCCCATATATATATATATATATGCATGGGGCTTCATAATATATATATATATATATATATATATATATATATATATATATATATATATATATATATATATATATATATATATATATATATATTGAGGTCGGTGCTCATTTTATAAAACTAGGCCAACTTTTTAAACTCATAACCTCTCATGTTTTACATCGATCTAGGCTAGTCATCTTAATCTACATGTTTTAAAAATCTCACGTATCAAATTTCATAAGATTTGAAGAGTTCTATCATATCCATCTAGTGATCATATTTTTCACATACTGACAAACCGTTAATTTTTTTACTTTACCTAATGAATGTGCTAGAGGTCTTCAAATCTCATGAGATTTAATATATAAGCAATCTAAAATGTATAGATCATAATGAATGGTTTGGATTTGTGTAAACCCAAGGAGTTGTGTTTTTGAAAAATTGGCATCATTTCGTAAAATGAACATTGGCCTCAATTGATTATATATATATATATATATATATATATATATATATATATATATATATAGAAAGGGGTATGAGCTGGCGACCCCCTTTTTTTAAAAACGAGCTCTCGCCCCAAAACACACATCCCTATGTGTTTCACACGTCCAAACCGGACATCTTGATTATATACAAAAAAATCTCTTGATTTAAAGACCTTTAACGCGTTTATCAACCAAATAAAAAAATTAACGGTTTATCGATATAGAAAATTGCGGCTGTTTGATGAATGTGTTAGAGCTCATTAAATCCAGAGATTTTTTTATATATAAGGTTTCATAATATGTAGATCAAGATGGCCGGTCGGATCGGTGAAATACACGGGGATGTGTGTTTTGGGGCGATAGCTCATTTTTAAAAAAGGGGCCGCCGGTTGCTTGATGAACACGTTAAAAGTATTTAAATCTAATGATTTTTTTGTATATAGAGGTTTCATAATATGTAGATCAAGATGGTCGGTTTGGATCGGTGAAATACACAGGGTATGTGTGTTTTAGGGAGAGAGCTCGTTTTTAAAAAAGAGACGCCGACTCATACCCCCCTCTCTCTCTACACACACATCCAGATAGAGGATAATGGAGGAAATCTGCAGTAGGAGGGAATTTCCTTCTAAGGCGTCGAAAAATATACCCTTCATGATTTGTTTCGATGATCAGCATCTATCATCTTTATCTTTATCATTTAAGATGTAGATATATCAAATTCATGTGATTCTACCACTTTTTCACTGTTGATTTAGTAGGTGCCAAATTAACGGTTTGCCAATAATATAACTTTTTATATTGCTAATTCAACGGTGGAAAATGGTAGAATCATATGAAATTTGGTGTATCACATTTCCGATGATAAAGATGGAAATGATGGATGCCGATCGTCGAAAATAATATGAAGATTGTATTTTTCGACTCCATAGAAGGAAATTCCTTCATATTGCCTCTTTTCTTCATTATATATATATATATATATATATAGAGAGAGAGAGAGAGAGAGAGATGCCATAGAAGGGAAATTCCTCTTATGGCGTCGAAAAAATACATCTCCATAATTTTATCCGACGATCGGCATCCATCATCTTTATCCTTATTATTTAAGATGTGGATAAACCAAATTTCATGTGATTCTATCAATTCTTCACCGTTGAATTAGCAATGTAAAAAGTTCTATTATCGGTAAACCGTTAATTTTGCATCCACAAAATCAACAGTGAAAAAGCGGTAGAATCGCATGAAATTTGGTGTATCCACATCTTAGATGATAAGGATGAAAATGATGGATGGCGATCGTCGGAAAAATTGATGGAAGGTGTATTTTTTCGACGCCATAGGAGGAAACTCCGTCCTATGGCCTCTTTCTTATATATATATATATATATATATATATATATATGAGTGATTCATTGCAAACCGGTTCGTGTTTTTTAAAAATGGGAACTCCCGATCTACGGCATATTTTAACGATCTGATCCCTTCAAGTTGATCCTCTTACCCTCAATTATATGTGTATGAAAAATCAAAGGATTTAAACATCTTTAGCTTATGCATCGGATGTCATTTATGTTGCATTATCGAAAGACATTTATTTTCGCACCCATCGATGTATAGACCAGCGATCTTTAAATCCTTTGATTTTTCATACACATATATTTGAGGGTTGGATGATCAATTTGAACGGATTAGATCATTAATTAAAATATGCCGTAGATCGGGAGTTTTCGTTGTTAAAAAACGTGGTCTGATTTGCTATGGATCACTCCTATATATATATGAGAATAATGGAGGAAAAAGGCTTTAGGATGCTTTTTGCGTTAGGCGGCGGCATAAATCACGTTCTCCACCATTTTATTTGACGATTTGCACCGACCATCTTGATTTTCATCATCTAACATATCGATACACCAAATTTCATGTGATTCCAATATCTTTTCACCTTTGATTTAGCGGGTGCAAATTAACGGTTTACCGACAATAGAACTTTTTAAATTGCTAAATCAACGGTGAAATGGTGTTGTAATTATATGAAATTTAGTGTATCGACAATTTCAAGGATGAAGATCAAGTTGGCCGGTGCCGATTGTCGAACAAAATGATGGAGGACGTATTTTTTGCCGCCACCTAACGCAAAAAGCCTGTTAGAGCTTCTTTCCTCTATTATTCTCTCTCTCTATATATACATAGAGAGAGAGGCGTGCGTGCACGCAAAACAATCCTATGTATAATATGTCTATTTCTACCAAAAGATTACAATAAGCTTTTTCATCCAACCTACAACAATAACAACTTCTTACAATCTCCAAGATCTTTTCTTCAGCAAAATCCTAAGAGAGTGTTAGTCTCGGGTAATTCAAGAATCTTGAATTTCAAAATCATATGATAGTTCCTTCTCATTTCAAAATGTCAATCATTTGATTTTAAGTTGTTCACCGCCGAAAGACCGGACCGAGACATTGGGACGTCTGGCCAGAATTTATGGGCAGATGATATTTGGACTTATCCATCCACCTCTTTGAAGATACCAAGTTGATTTATGGCACCATATATCGAAGGTTTGGACAGACGCGACCGTTGTAGTGTGACTTTATCAGATTCCCCCTCATTTGCGAGGGGTTTTTGATTGTGGGGACGCTTTTCCCTACAGGCGCAAGCCCTTGCAGGCGCAAGCCCCTGCAGTAATTACGTTACCGCATTGCGATAATTTCTTTCTCCTTCTCCAGCAGTTCACTTCGCGTCGTGTGTATTTTTGTTTATCTTGGTTGCCCGTGAATTGTATACGAAGACTAGTTTATGTCGTCGTCCGTAGGACGCGGGTTAGTCCAAATCCGTATATATGTCGGGTTTAGGTTAAGAATTTGCTTGACGGGGGTCCACGTTGGTAGCTTAGTTTGCCAACGGGAATGAACTTAGGATGCAGATCTCATATAAATAAGGTCCATCAATTCATGGGATATTTAGGATCGTTAGTCATATTTGAGACTAAGATCAACTTAGAAACAAATGAGCATATGTGCACAATTATATTAGTTTAAGGACATCACGGTCCATTGTCGCCATGTTTGGGGCGAATATTAGTTTAGAGACATTTCGGTCCAACATTCCCATTTTGGGGACGAATGTTAGTTTAAGAACATTTCGGTCCATTATTCCCATTTTGGGGACGAATGTTAGTTTAAGGACATTTCGGTCCATTATTCCCATTTTGGGGATGAATGTTATTTTAAGGACATTTCGGTCCAACATTTCCTGTTTTGGATGAATGTTAGTTTACGGACATTTCGGTCCAACATTCATCTTGCGCGCACGTGTATTTGTTACGTGGCGAAGTGAACGATGGTGATATGGAATGCGTCCAGTTTGGGGTACGATCCGATTTGAGGTGTGCACGTCAATTTAGAAGTGCATCAATGTAGAATGAAAGGAGTTGTTGATGTTGGGATTTCCTCAACACCTAGCCTAGGGTTTGCAAGCATCAAACATGCCACAACAAAAATTTTAGGAGTTGCTAAGCAAACATCCAAGGAATTATACTAGAAAACTAGGGTAACATAACATGTAATCAAACATTACATAATGAAGTGAATAAGAGATACAACCATTGTAGATCGGTCCTTCACTTCAATAGCTCCGTGTAGTCGTCCCTTCGCTCCAAGTATCGATCTCCCGGACTCAAGTTGGACTTCACAAAGCGTAGTGAGCAAGCATGCTTGAAGACTTCGAGGCCAAAAATGATTTACGTCGAGAGAACTCAAGCACAAGCTGGCTCTTCACAAAGTGATAAACTTTGTGAAGCAAACACCCTAAACTAAATGGCAAGTAGTAGAGGATGATGAAGTAGGAATTTTGCTCACTTTGGATTTGATTTTCTCACTTGGATTCTTCATCTTTCAAAACCCTAGAAAGCTTTTTTACATGAAGATGAAGATGAGAACAACAAAAGAAATGAGAATAAGGTTAGATTTGCAACCATGGTGAGTTTTGTGTCATACACTTAACCATTGTAGAGACTTAATCATGGGTTATGATAAGTGATTGGGTTTATAAATATCTTTAATAAAACAAAAGAGTGGACTAAGTCAATGAAACTTTACAAGCTTCTACAAGCTTCAAGCCATGACTTAATCTCCATTAATTTGAATTACTAAATATAAATAAAACCCTAATTCTTATCATAGTCATGGTATGAGTCCTACATACACAAGTTGCATATATAACCTTGCATGATACATAATATATATCACATATATAAAATGCATACATAAGTGAGAAAAAGAAAAAGTCAAGTGAGCAATATTAGTTAATGTAAATTCATATATCAAATATATAATTATACATTAAATTATTAAATCAACACTTGATTTAATGATCCGTCTATATCACATATAACCGACTAATATCAATAATATCAATTTACCGAATCAACACTTGATTCGATAACCCGGCTATATCACATATATCCGTCCGATATCACATATCGCGATATTACAATACGGTATCACATACTCATAATCTCGGTCCCGCACATATCACATATGTGCTCCTACTCTGTTTCTCTTGAGCCAGGAAACCTCTGTGTAAGACTCTAAAGACTCGTCAATACGCCGGCAGCAGGTGGTGATCATATCAGTCACCCACAAGCCGCAAGAGGTCTGCTAAACGTAACGGCCACCCAGGTATTGAGCGATCAGAAGATCAACAAGCAGTCTTGCTCATACTTCCGTGAATCCAATAAGTAACACTACCGTATAGTCCGGTCTGTTCGTCTGATATACCGCATATCTCGCCTAGAGGTGGTAAACGTCAGACCCCAATAGCTTGATAAGTCATGCCGATATAAGGTCTATAACGGGCGTGAAACTACTGATAACACTTACCAGTAAATCACATCTACCCTGGCCAGGGATTTCAGTTATGGCCAATCGAGCATAGCGCAACATCAACCCCCAATACCAGGAGAGACGAATCCCCTTTCTATCTCTCATTGCCTCTATGTGACTCGGGACTGTACCCAAAAACCACCTATTTGCACGACTCAGTAGAGCCGTGGTAGGGTGGAAATCAAAGCACAGTGGGAGACACATAAGACTCTATGGCGATCTCGGGTCGAAAGACTAACCTGCACCAGTGTCACCAGAGAATTGCTATCTGACGTGAGGTATAATACCATCTAGGAGTTCTCGGTGAGTCCGTTCAGTGTACACAGTCTCCACTGAGCACCCGTATACCATCTCTGATATCAAACACCACTGGATATGGGATCATCCATCGCTCATCATATGGGTCGAGAAGATATACGCTAGTCTCCTCTGGAATATCGATGCCCCGTCTCGATATTCCCACGACTAGGAACATTGAAAGATGAACTCATGGACTACCCAGGCCCCACTAGTATGATCTGCATCATAATCCTGAAAGTCGAGTACACATCCTAAGGGCTTTATTAACATGTAATAGAGAGACAGTAAGTATACATGTTAAGATAAAGAGCAACCAGATAGCGTACTATCATGTCGAGCAAGAAAGTCCTCCCTATATATGTCCCAGCATCCACTATAATATATATCTCATGTACAATAATGGCCTCTAGGGCTAACAATCTCCCACTTGCACTAAGCCCAGTTGTTGTAGTATAGCATACCCAACGTCTTATAAATGTCTCTCGCAGGAAAAGCCTCAGTGAGTGGATCCGCCGTATTAACCTCTGACTCTACTCTCCTAACCTCGATCTCTTGGAGATCAACCATCTCCATGATCAGGTGATACTGCTTTAGAATATGTCTGGGTCACTGATGGGACCGGGATTCCTAGGCCAAAACCACATCTCCATTGTCACACAATGGTAGGAACCTTGTTCATTTCATGAACAAATATACACCCAGACTTCCTCTTTGGTAGCATCTTTGGTAGTGATGTAGCCAGCCTTTATCGTCTAGTTTGTCACGGTATCTATCTTGGAACTCTTCCAACATACCGTCCCTCCACCGAGGGTAAAGACAATACCTGTGACTGGTATTCAGTCGTCCTTACCACCCTGTAAGCTATCCAGTGATTCTCTCCAGGATCGATTGATACCCTCTCATTATACCTAGTAAGAATCCTAACATCCACTTAGATCTATTTCATAGATCCAGAAACCAGGATTTAGGAGGTATCACCTAGATCCTATATGGAGAATCAATGTGATAAGAGGAGATTGACCGAGTGTAGCATAAGAAACACCTTCCCTATCAAGAGTATGTCATCTATGTACAATACGAGAAAGACCACCTTACTCTCTATTACCTTTTTGTATATACAAGCTTCATCTACCATTTTCATGAAGTCAAACGCTTTGACTATCATATCAAAACAGATGTTCCAACTCCACGATGCCTGCTTTAACGCATAAAGCAACTTGCACACATTTCCGCTGCCCCCACTGTCTACGAAACCCTCTGGCTGTGTACTTATAGACACTCTCTTCTAAATCAGTATTCAGAAAAGCAGTCATGACACCCAACCGCCAGATATCATAGTCATGGTATGTAGCAAATGGCAAGTAGGATCTGGATGGACTTAAGAATAGGTACTGGAGAAAAGATTTCATCAAAAACCATACCTGGTTAATTGCGAGAACCTTTTACAACAAGTCTAGCTTTGAAAGTCTTAATTTTTCCATCTACACCAAGTAATCTTCTCAAGATATACTTGCTTCTGATGGGGATTTAACCCTTCAGATAAAACAACCAAAGTCTATACTTTATTGCTGTACATAGATTCCATCTCAGATCGCTTAGCATCCAGCTATTCTTACAGAGTCCCCACTCTTGATGGCCTGCTCGAAACTAGTTGGGTCATCATCTAATGATGCAATCCTCGCTCCCACTGTCATCGAAAAACTGAAGTATTTCTCAGGTGGATAAGGAACCCTACCGGATCGGCGGAGAGGCTGAGATTCGTTGGGAACTACTGAATCCTCCGGTTCTACCAAATCATCAGCTGTAGTTTGTATAGCTGGAACTCTTTCCAGTTCTACCTCATGACCATAAATTTCTTTCATAAAAAATTCATTTTCTAAAAAGGTGGCATGCCGAGAAATAAAACACCTTTTTTTTCTCAGTGCGGTAGAAGATATTCCCTTGCGAATGCTCGGGATATCCAACAAACTTCCACATAACTGACCTTGCCTCGAGCTTGTCTGGATTTTGCTTTTAGACATAGGCCAGACAACCCCAAATCTTAACATGCTTAAGACATGGGCTCTTCCCATACTATATCTCATATGGAGTGGTAGGCACTGATTTGATTGGAACCCAATTCAATAGGTATGCAGCTTCTCAAGTGCATAACTCCCAAAAGGAAACAGGTAACTCAGTAGTACTTATCAGAGAGCGCACTATATCTAATAGGGTGCGATTGCTCTGCCCCGATACACCGTTGTGCTGTGGTGTATACGGAAGAGTAATGCTGAGAGAGAATCTCATTCTCCTTTAGAATAGTCCAGAATCTCCATGCCCAAGTATTCTCCTCCCTGATCACATCAAAGGACATAAATACTTATACCCGGTTTTGGTTCTCTACTTCTGACTTATATTCTTTGAATTTCTCAAAAGGTTCAGACTCGCGTTTCAACAGGAACATGTGCCCGAATCTTGAGAGATCATCAGCGAATGTAATGAAGTACAAAGAACCAGTCTTGGCATGTGTAGATAGGGGACCACATACATCATCATGTATCAGTCCCAAGAGTTCACTAACTCTTTCTCTGTTTCAAGTAAACGGAGTTATGGTCATTTTATCTTTGTGACATGACTGGCAAGTTTCACAAGATGCAAATTCAAACTAATTTAAATATGCATCTAAATGTAACTTAGCTAGTCGGGTCGCATTGATATGACCTAATCTACAATGCCTCAAGAAGGATTCGTTCATTACTGAACTCTTCCTCTTGTGTGTGTTCTGTACGTTAAGAACTATGGTTTGATTTAGAATGTATATGCCATTAGATAACGCGCCTGAACCGATCAACACTTTGATATAGGAAATGTTCAAAACATTATCCATCAATACAAAATTATATCCTTCTTTAGCTAATAAAGAGACTGATATGATGTTGTATATCAGGTTAGGTGTCTAATAACATTCGTTCAAAATCAATGTATTTGGTAATACAAGGTGATATCTGCCATCTGATTTGGCTGTAATAATTGCACCATCCTCTATACTTAGAGACATATCACCCTCTTCTCAGTTCTCTACCTATCGGTAGCCCATGTAACACATTACATATGCGGGATCCTGATCCGGTATCAAATACCCAGGACGTAGAGAATACCGAGAAACAGTTCTCGGTAATGAACACACCCGAAAAAGACGTATCAACATGTACTTTCTTCGTTTGGGCGGTCATGGGAATCCTCGTATTTTCCTATTTCCTGCTCGGTCTTATAAAAATTATAAATTGGAGCGGGACCAACGTTCCCCAGCACAGTATAACAAGCGGGTTCGATCAATACATCCATATTATTATCTTGATTAAGACGTGACATGGTCGCTACTTGGAGAGAGAGAGAGAGAAGAAAACACTCTGCGTGCGCTCTTAGAAGATTAGATTGGTTATATATTTTATCTAATCAGGATGGCTCCCACCGTTTTTATCAAATCTTCCTTCAAATCTTAAAAGGAAAGACTAGCCGGAATTAATTACACCCTACAAGTTCGCCAATCTTTCAGCCAGGCCAGTGCCGATACTTTGAAGGAGGTTCCCCGGTGCTTTCGCATGAACCTAATTAAAATAAACCTCGTTTTCCCAGGGGCGTAGCCCCGTTGACAACTTTCTAGACACCTACTTGATCGGCTAATTGTAAAGTGTAAAACTCTCCCAGAAGTAACAATTACTCGCAGTGGGTATCAGGATCCAGCTATCACATAGAAGGTATACAATCTCATTGCAAATTTCAACATTTGAAACTCCCGATAATGATTTTTACCCCTAGTGGCTTATAACCTTTGTAGGGCCCCCCTCGACGGCAGCAAGGTTTCGGGAGGCATCTTCCATGCCATTTAAAAAAATTTGCCGTCAAAGGGAACTCTAAACTAGAATCGTTGGCTATAATACAATACAGAAACATATGTAAACTATTTTACATCTAAGTGAAATCGAAATACAACTGTTGTAGATCGGTTCTTCACTTCATAAGCTTCTTGTAGTAGTCCCTTCGCTGCGATCATGTTGCTCCCGGACTCTTGGACGGCTTCATGAGAATAATGCAACGGTTTTGCTTGAAGTCTTCGAGGCCGAAGATGATCTGCGTTGAGGGAATATGAACTCGAGCTACCACTTCACCAAAGTGAAGCAAACACCCTATACTAAAGTGCTAGTCTAGTAGAGGATGATGAAATAGGAAGTGGGTACACTTTAGAATTTCTTTTCTCACATTATTTCTCTTTCTTTATCAAACCCTAGCAAGCTTTTTGAAGGAGGAAGAAGATGAGCTCAAGAAAAATGAGAATGAAAACTAATCAAGAGAGAGAGAGAGAGTGAACCATGGTGAGTGAGTATCATATACTAACTCATGTAGAGACATAACCATGGCTAATGCAAATGGTTAGGTTAACAAATATCTAAGGTAAAAATAAAGTTAGTGGACTTTGTCAAAGCATAACAAGTTTCTACAAGCTTCATGCACTTTTCAAATATCCACTAATTTTGTAATTATCTTAAATAATTATAACCCACCATTATAAATAGAATGGTGTGTGTCTCATACACCCATGAATTATGTATCAACAACCATGATACAAAAAGAAAACACAATTTTATATATATCACATATATATTAAAGTTGTGCACATGTGAGAAAAACAAATGCTTAAGTGAACCAATGTTAGTTAATGTAAATTAGTATATCGAATATACAATTATACACTAAATTATTAAATCAACACTTGACTTAATAATCCGGTTATATCACATATAACCGACTAACATCCAATGTATCGACTTATCGAATCAACCCTTGATTCGATAACTTGGTTATATCGCATATAATCGATCGATACAAACATCGCGAGAATAGAATACAGTATCACATACACGCATTATTCTTGGTCCCGCACATATCACATATGCGCTCCTATTTCGTTTTGCCTGAGCCAGTAAAACCTCTATGCAGGACTCTAAAGACTCGTCAATACGCCGGCAGTAGGTGATGATCATATCAAGCACCCACAAGCCGTCAGCGGTACTAGCTGGACGTAACGGCTATCCGGGTATTGAGCGATCAGAAGATCAGCAAGCAAGCCTGCTCCAACTCCTGCAAAAGCCTGACAGTGACACTACCGTACAGTCCGGTCTCCTCGTCTGATATGTCGCATATCAAGTCTAGGGATGGTAAACGTCAGACCCCAATAACCGATAAGTCATGCCGATATGAGGCTCATAACTGGTCGAGAAACTACTGGTAACACTTACCAGTAAATCTCTAAACTAGCCCTGGCCAGGGACTTCCCTGTTATGGCCAATCGAGCACAGCACAACATCAACCCCCAATACCGGGAGAGACGAAACCCCTCCTATCGCTCATTGCCTCCATATGACTCGGGGCTGTACCTAAAAACCACCGTTTTGCACGCCCTCTTGGACGTGGTAAGGTAGAAATCAAAGCACAGTGGGAATCACACAAGACTCTATGACGATCTTGGGTCTACAGACTAACCTGTACCAGTGTCACCAGAGAACTGCCATCCGACGTAAGGTATAATACCATCGGGGAGTTCTCGGCGAGTTCGTCCAGTGTACCCAGTCTCCACTGAGCACCCTTATATCATCTCTGATGTCAAACACCAATGGATATGGGATCATCCATCGCCCATCTATATGGGTCGAGAAGGTATACGCTAGTCTACTCTGGTATATCGATACACCGTCTCGATAAACCCACGACTGGGGACATTAAAGGATGTACTTATGGACTACTCTGTCCCTACTAGTATGATCTGCATCATAGTCCAGGTAGTCAAGTACACATTCTAAGGGCTTTACCAACATGTAACAGAGAGACAATCAGTGTACACGTTAAGGTAAAGAGTAACGAGATAGCATACTATCATGTCGAGCAAGAAAGTCCTCCCTATATATGTCCAAGCATCCACTACAATATACATCTCATGTATAGTAATGGCCTCTAGGGCATACATATAACTAACAATCTCCCACTTGCATTAGGGCCATCTGATAGCAGTGGTTGTAGTATCTCATACTCAACCATCCCATAAAAGTCTCTCTCTGGGAAAAGGTCTTTGTGAGTGGATCCGCCATGTTGTCCTCTGAGTCTACTCTCCTGACCTCGATCCCCTGGAGATCATCCATCTCCATGATCAGGTATACTGCCTCAGAATATGTCTGGATCACTGATGGGACGGGCGTTCCCAGGCATAAGCCACAACTCCATTGTCACACAATGGAAGGAACGAAGTTCATCTCATGAACTAATATACACCCAGACTGCCTCTTTGGTAGCATCTTTGGTAGCGATGTATCCAGCCTTTATCGTCTAGTATGCCACGGTATCTATCTTGGAACTCTTCCAACATATCGTCCCTCTACTTAGGGTAAAGACAATGCCTGTGACTGACTTTCAGTCGACCTTATCACCCTGGAAACTATCCAGTGATTCTCCCCAGAATCGATTGATACCATCTTACTACACCTAGTGAGAATCCTAACATCCAATTAGATCTATCTTATAGATCCAAAATCCAGGATTTAGGAGGTATCATCTTGATCCTATATGGAGAATCCTTGTGATAATATGAGATTGACCGAGCGTAGCATAGGAAACTCCTTCCCTATCAAGAGTATGTTATCCATGTACTATACGAGGATCACCACCATACTCCCTACTACCTTTTTGTATATACAAGGTTCATCTACCATTTTGATGAAGTCAAACTCTTTGACTACCACATCAAAACAGATGTTCCAACTCCGCGATGCCTGCTTTAACCTGTAAAGCAACTTGTACACGTTTCCGCTGCTCTCACTGTCTACAAAGCCCTTTGGCTGTGTACTTATAGACACTCTCTTCTAAATCACTATTTAGAACAGCAGTCATGACACCCAACCACAAGATATCGTAGTCATGGTATGTAGCAATGGCAAGTAGGATCTGGATGGACTTAAGCATAGGCATTAGAAAATGTTTCATCATTATCCACACCTGGTATATGACGAGAACCTTTTGCATCAAGTCTTAGCTTTGAAAGTCTAAACTCTTCCATGTACACCAAGTAATCTTCTCAAGATATACTTTCTCCTGATGGGGATTTAACCCTTCAGATAAAGCAACCAAAGTCCATACTTTGTTGGTGTACATAGATTCCATCTTAGATCGCATAGCATCCAGCCATTCTTACAGAGTCCTCACTCTTGATGGCCTGCTCGAAACTAGTTGGGTCATCATCTCATGATGCAATCCTCGCTCCCACTGTCATAGAGAAACCAAAGTATCTCTCAGGTGGGTGAGGAACCCTACCAGATCGGCGGAAAGGCTGAGGTTCGTTGGGAGCTATTGAATCCTCTGGTTCTACCAAATCATTAGCTGTAGTTTGTATGGCTGGAACTCCTTCCAGTTCTACCTCATGACCATAAATTTCTTTCCAAAATAAATTCCTTTTCTAAAAAGATGGCATGCCGAGAAATAAAACACCTTTTGTTCCTCGGTGCGGTAGAAGATATTCCCTTGCGAAAACTTGGGATATCCAACAAACTTCCACAGAACTGACCTTGCCTCGAGTTTGTCCGAATTTTGCTTTTAGACATAGGCCGGATAACCCCAAATCTTAACTGACTTAAGAGATGGGCTCTTCCCATATCATATCACATATGGAGTGGTAGGCACCTGATTTGGTTGGAACGCCATTCAATAGGTATGCAACTTCACAAGTGCATAACCCCAAAAGGAAATAGACAACTCAGTAATACTCATCATAGAGCACACCTTATATCATATGGTGCAATTGATCCGCCCCGATACACCATTGTGCTGTAGTGAATACGGAGGAGTAATACTGAGAGAGAATCTCATTCTCTTTTAGAATAGTCCAGGATCTCCAGGCTCAAGTATTCTCCTCCCTGATCACATCAAAGGACATAATACTTATACCCGTTTTGGTTCTTTACTTCTCACTTATATTCTTTGAATATCTCAAAAGGTTCAGAATTGTGTTTCAACAGGAACATATGTCTGAATCTTGAAAGATGATCAGTGAATGTAATGAAGTACAAAGAACCAGACCTGGTATGTGTAGACTGGGGACCTACATACATCATCATGTATCAATATCAAGAGTTCACTAACTCTTTCTCTGTTTCCAATAAACGGAGCTATGGTCACCTTATCTTTGTGACATGACTGACAAGTTTCACAAGATGTAAATTCAAACTGATTTAAATATGCATCTTAATGTAACTTAGCTAGTCGGGTCGCATTGATATGACCTAGTCTACAATGCCTCAAGAAGGATTCGTTTATTTCTGAACTCTTCCTCTTGTGTGTGTTTTGTACGTTAAAAACCGTGGTTTGATTTAGAACGTATATGCTTTTAGATAACGTGCCTGAACCGATCAACTCTTGATATAGGAAATGTTCAAAACATTATCCAACAATACAAAATAATATCCTTCTTTACTAAATAAAGAGACTGATATGATATTGTATATCAGGTTCGGTATCTAATAACATTCGTTCAGAATCAATGTATTTGGTAATATAGGGTGATAACTGCCAACACCTTGGCTGCAACAATTGCACCGTTTCCAACTCTTGAAATTTTATCACCCGTTCTCAGTTCTCTACCTGTCTGTAGCCCATATAACATATTACATATATGGGATCCTGATCCGGTATCTCATACCCAGGATGTAGAGGACACTGAGAAACAGTTCTCAGTAATGAACACACCCGAAGAAGATGCATCATCATGCACTTTCTTCGTTTGGGCGGCACGGGAATCCTGGTAATCCCCATATTTCCTGCTCGGTCTTATAACAATTATAAGTTGGAGCGGGACCAACGTTCCCCAGCACAGTATAACAAGCGGGTTCGGTCAATACATCCATATTATTATCTTGATTAAGGCGTGACATGGTCGCTACCTGGAGAGAGAAGAAAACACTCTGCGTGCGCTCTTGCAAGATCAGATTGGTTATTATTTATCTAATCAGGATGGCTCCCACTGTTTTTATCAAATCTTCCTTCAAACCCTAAAAGGAAAGACTAGCCGGGATTAATCACACCCTATAAGTTCACTAATCTTTTAGCCAGGCCAGTGCCGGTACTTTGAGGGAGGTTCCCCATGCTTTCGTATGGAACTAATTAAAATAAATCTCGTTTTCCCAGGGGCGTAACCCCGTTGACACCTTTCTAGACACCTACTTGATTGGGTAATTATAATGTGTAAAACTCTCACAGGAGTAACTATTACTCGTAGTGGGTATCGGGATCCAACTATCTCATAGAAGGTATGCAATCTCATTGCAAATTTCAACACTTGAAATTCCCGATAATTTTGCCCCTAGCGTCCCATGACCTTGACGCAGGCCAACAAACCACAGTCCGCTAGTCAAGTTCAACCCGTCGTTTCTTGATTGAATTAAACCCACCCGCACGACCCTTGATGCAGGCCAACAAAGTTGCACGACTACCCTAACTCAATCTGCATCATATGCCTAAGCAGATAAGCATAAATAGCTACCGCACACTACGCCTTGACGCAGGCCAACAAACGTAGCACGAATACTATGAAGTACTTATCTGAAATGATGAAGGGCTACGACAAGTTTTTCTGAAAACCTATTGCGTAATGAACTTGATATCGTTGTAGAATCAAATGATTTTAAAATGGAGTGTTTTTGAGGTTTTTGCTAGTTTCGCTAAAGAGATCACTCCCGGTGAAGGGATCTCGGTTCTTTCCTCGTCGAATGAGGTGTAGGATATATCACATATATCACTATGCAAAGCAAAAACTATAAAAGCAATCAAAAGACAAACCGAGGGTTGTAGCATCTGCCAGTTATTGCTAAAGGGGTCACTCCCGGTGAAAAGATCTCGGCCCTTTCCTTATCGAATAAGGTGCAGGATGTTCTACAAGGAACATCGCTATGCAAAGCAAGAACTTTAGCTACCTTTTTTTTTGAAAATTCGATTCCATAATATCTTTTAGGTTTCTTTTCTTTCATTAATCATATTAATGAAGTCCCATCATTTAAGTCACCTAAACACCACAGATAAATACGACGTACACTTATACCATCCGCATTCGCCTCGATGTCCCGTCATGCACCGTTAGGTTAGGTAACTAAAGGCAGAACGGGGCAGGGCTAGCGCGGGTGTAAAACATAAGCAACGTCTATATAATATATCATATATACTATATACAGTATCTATCACAACATATCAAATGATCACATCACAGATATCGCAACAGAAGAAACATATGAAATATTGGATATACTAGGAGGTCCGTGTTTTATTTTGAGCCTGTATAAAACACGGATTCCACGGTCGCGATGAATAGCCAAAACCCACACCCCTAGACCCCTACGAGAGCGGCAAGCAACTCTACCAATTCTAGAGTTAGGAGACCCGGTCTCGACTTCTCGAGATGGTCTCCCACTGGTCTCTAGAACCCGGTTACTTGTGCTCTCCTCGTTGGGTCTATCCTAGTGCGGAAAAGTAAATAATATACATATGGTGACATCAACCTCAACCCGGAAGTGCCCCAATGAAGGAATATTACATACATTTAATTTTACATGAATGAAAATGAAAAACTCTTATCTCACATAAAACCCCCCGGTTATTCAAAACGCGACGATCCAATATAACATATCCAGCAACACATAACATCACATGCCATCAACGTAAGTAAATATGCGCATCCCAATTGTCGTTGACATATAGCAACGAAACCGGCGATATCACATATTACACTTACGGTCGCAGAAAAGAAACTGTAAAACTACAACATTTGGAATCCACAAACACCTTAGACATCATAAATCCGAAATATCACATACTTCGCATTTCATGCCTAACAGTATGAATTCCACATACTGTATCACATTACAGAAAAAGCTAGACGATGTTAAACATTCTAATCGAATCATTAAACACCCAAAATTACCCAGAATGCTCAACACTTAAGCGTAGTTTAAAGTAATTCAGCACACGCCACAGCACCAATGAACCCAGCCGTAGAAGGGCCAAACCAACCTCACATGTGGCACCGCTGGACCACCACAAACCCGAGGGTTCAGTGGCGGTTCTGACGGTCACATAATCGAGTTAAGGTTTTGTTCTTCTTGTTAGTGTATATGCCCTAGGGGCCATTATTGTATCATACTAGCATGTATATTACTTAATGGAAGCTTGGGATATTCACAGTTGTAAATAACAGTCTTGTTAAACATAGTAGTATGCCACTTGGTTTGAGTCTACTTTAATATATGCATATGTTTCTTGTAACGTATCACTTATATATATTAGTAGAGCCCATAGGATCTTTGCTTGATTACCAGCGTCGTGATGGCAGTCACACTAGTGGGGGATGGGTAGTCTGTAAGCAACATCCTATATAGGTCCCTGGTCATTGGATTATCGAGATAGGGCATCGATATTCCGGAGTAGACTAAGTGTATACGCTTCTCATCCCAGTTGGGGAGATGGTCTGTCCCACAGCCATCAGTACGTCGTACTAGAGATAGTATACAGGTGCTCGTTAGGTTACGGGTACACCGGACATGACTCGCCGGGGAACTGATTGGTTGGTATTATACCCATCGTCAGTTAACAGTTCCCAGGTGACATGAGTACAGCATAGTCTGCAGACTTAATACTGCTACTTCGCCTCGAGTGTGTCCCACTGTTCTTAGATTGCTACCCTACCACGGCTCAAAGGAGTCGTGCAAACAGGTAGCAGTTGGGTGCAGTCCCGAGCACTTGGAGGCAGTGGCGGTTAGATAGGATTCGTCTCTCCCGGTATTGGGAGTTGATATCGCACCGTGTCAGAGAGCCATTACGCAAAGTCCCTGGCCAGGGCAAGCGAGATATACTGGTAGGTTCCAGTAGCTTCTCAGGGCGTAATGGGCTTCGCTCCGACACGACTTATACAGCTATTAGGGGATTGACGCTTGCCGCCCCCTAGGCTTGATATGCGATAGTCTTAGACGAACAGATCGGACTGTACGGAGATTGTCACATCAGCCTCAGTGGGAGTTCGGATGATTTACCTCATCGGCCTTCTTATCGACATCTACCTGGGGACCGTTACGTACAGCTAGTGCCGCTTACGGTCTGTGGTTAAACCCACTGCCAGCGTAGTGTCGAGTCTTTAGAGTCCCACACAGAGAGTTTCCCTGCTCCAGGCGAAATGATATAGAGGTCGTATGGTTTTACGACAAGGGTTCGAACGCGTACGCGTGTTTACGCACGTACGAGTTTTTCGGACAGTTTTTACTAGCCGGCTTTGGTTAAGCAAGATTCTAGTATCAGGTTATTGGATTTATACAGTCTAAAGTTTTTCCGTGTTTTCACGGATTGGAGGGGTGTTCTCGTAATTTGTCGGGAAGGTTCTAGAAGAGTGGTGACTAAGGGGTTAAGGTGGCATGAGCATTAATTGCTTAATGACTCATTTGTGTGATTCATGCTTTGTATTAAATGATTCATTAATGAGTTAGTGAGTCATATGATGAATCACACTAGATGAATGAATCTAACCATGATGATAAATCATTTATATTATTTATTTGATTTATTGTTATGGTTGATATATTCATATGAGTTCATTATTATTTTCATTATCATTCTCACCTTCTCTCTCCTCAAGCTCACTCTCTCTTGAAACCCTAACCCTAACCTCTCATGTGTTGAGATCAAGGGTTAGATAGACTAAAACATCCATAACCTCATTCTATATCCTCTAGGTAGCTTAGATTAGCACTTTAAGCAACCTAGTTATCTCAAGTTTGAGATTAAGCTTGGCGTAGGAGCTTTCAGGTGGATCGTCTTTGATTTGAGGAGGCCGTGAAGTTGCCGATGTTCCAAGGAGCCTACGAGGAGTGGAGGACGGCGATGAAGACCCGAAGGACACGGTTCTTGAGGTATAATCATTTCACATAGTAGTTTAGAACTTCTATGACTGTTGTTAGTTATCGTTTAGCTTCGATTCATGCGGTTAGTCGATGTTTAAGCAAAGAACAAGATCGTTTTTCATATTTCCGCCTCCCCGCAAGTCGTGGGGTGTTGCACATCGACTTACAGTGGTATCAGAGCCTCGCTAAACAATAAATAACTCACTTGCAAAATTGTATGAATTTCGAACGAAGAAAACAAACCGGAAAACCCTGATATCATGAGTTTTCTGTCGATTTTTAAATGAGGTCCAAAAATTTTTCAGGGACCTTCAGAAAGCCTTAAACGATAGTATAAGAACACCCAATAAATTTGGGCTCATGAATCGGCCAAAGCGCCGCGGAACCGCGGCCGATCCCACCGATCCGCCGCGATTCCGCCGCGCTTTGGAGGATTCATCAGCCCAATTTTCCTGTGTGGGTCCTCTGTGATATTTGGTATTTTCTGGAATTTTTTAATTTTTGCTCAGGTTTCATATTTACAGAGAAGTATTGGAGCAAAATTAAATGTGTTTAATCGATCGAAATTATACGGTATTTGCTTGTTGGATTATATCTGTGTTTGTATAATGTGTTCGTAAACCTCCCCTAACTGCTAGTATGTTGGTTGGCAGGGGGTTGCATATTTCTGTAATGGATTTTATCTGTTTGTGTATATGAACTGTGTTGGACTGTTGTGATGTATAGCCGGGGTTATGTGATGGGTTATTATTTAATTCATTTGATGTAAATGTAATTTGTTGTAATATTATTTTGCGGGGCACATCCAGGTTGCGGTTGTTGCCACCGTTGTATTATTTCATTTTACTGTTTTTTGCTCCTAGGACAGACCCAAGGTAGGGTGCAAAAATTGCCGGGCGGGTAGTTTGCCGTACCCGTAGGGGTCTTGGGTGGGGTAATGGCTATTCATCACAACTGTGTAATCCGTCTTTTGTTGCAGGCTCAAAACAAACACGGATTGCTTGCAAATCCAATAAAGTTCATCTGTGATCTGGAATGAATATTATTGCGTCTGACGAATGTACAATATCTATATATGATAGCTATTAAGACGTCACTTATGTTTTACACCCGCGCTAGCCCAGCCCCCGCTCTGTCGTTAGTTAAGTAACCTAACGGGTGATGACGGGACCCCGTGGCGAATGCGGATGGCATAAGAGGACGTTGTATTTTCGTTGTTTTCTGCAATGATAGGTTAATGATGGGACGCATTATTTATAATGCAAAGAAAATAAACCAAAGCTTAATCGTTGGAACAAATTTTAAAGAAACCACTCGGTTATTTTAAAAGAGCAGAATTTTTAATTGCGGAGCCTTAACCACTCCTTTTAAAAAGCTATCAGGTTCCTTCGATTATATCAAGTTCACTACGTTCACGGTTTCGCCAAAACCAGTCGTAGCCCTCCGTCATTTCTTATGGATGGTCAGTAGTATTCAAGTTATGTATTTTGACCAACGCCAAGGCATAGTGTTTGGTAGCTGCTGGGTATTCATTTGTTGCATAGATAGATGAGTTAGTTTGGGACAGTCGTATTATCATTTTGGCCAACGTCAAGGATATATACGGATGGGTTCAAATTAACCTGGATAATGACGGGTAGAACTTGACATGTGACTTATGACATTTTGACCAACGCCAAGGTCATAAGAGCATGGGGCAAAAATATACATTAGGAATTTCTAAAGAAACTGAAATTTGCAGAGAGATGCATACCATTCTGGAGTTTGATGAATGTTGGTAGGATTCCTTCAACATTATCATACGATGATATTTTGGATCCCGATCCTACTGTGAGTATATACTACTTATCAGGAGATTCGTCACTTAACGATCAATGCTATAAACCAAGTAGGTGCCTAGAAAGGTGTCAGCGGGGTTACGCCCCCAGAGAAAAGAGGTTATTTAATTAAGGAACTTCGCGAAAGCGTTGGAAAACCTCCCTCGAAGTATCGACACTGGCCTGGCTGAACGGTTAAGCAAGTATTGTACGGTGAGAATTGTCCTGGCTAATTCTTCTTTTATGGTTTGAGGAAGGATTCGAGAAACAGTGGGAGCCATCCTGTTTAGATAAACTTAAAACCAATCTAAACTTGCAACATCATCATGCTAAAATGTTTTCTTCTCTCTCTCTTAATTGCAGCGACCTTGTGACCACACATAGGTTACATCTAGATAATAATTTGACTGAATCTG
This sequence comes from Agapanthus africanus, assembly GCA_030015575.1. Classification (NCBI taxonomy): domain Eukaryota; kingdom Viridiplantae; phylum Streptophyta; class Magnoliopsida; order Asparagales; family Amaryllidaceae; genus Agapanthus; species Agapanthus africanus. The sequence continues at coordinate 850,519,428 of JASDDO010000024.1, forward strand.
ACTTATATGACTGGCAGAAGTCTGTCCAGATGTCCATTGCCTATGACAAGCTGGACCACCCTATTACTACTTAAGATCCCGCCGTCCCAGGTCCAGTTTCCACTGTCGCGGATATGGATATCCGTCAGACAAGGGAAAAAGATAAAGCGAAAGCCAAGTGCCTCGTGTTAGCTTCAGTTGATGGTGTATACCAGAAGCAGCACGAGAAGATGGACTTAGTTTCCATCTTTCTCCATAACAAAGATTTATATGGAGAGCAATCTCATATCACGAGATATGAAACCTCGAACGAATTAATTCAAGCGAGATTGGCTGACGGGTCATATGTAGGGGACAACGTCCTTACAATGACTAGCTATATTGATGAGCTCCAGGACCTGGAGACCACGTTGCAGAACGAGTCAAGTACTGACTTGATTCTACAGTCTCTACCTTCTACCCTGAAAGAAACCAGGGAAGTAGAAGGAAAGAGAAGGGCAAAAGTTTCGGGACTTAAAATAGTAAAAGAAGGACGTTCCTATTATAGGATTGGGCATAGACAGAATGATTGCAAGGCTTTAGAAGCCAGTAGCCAAGATACAAAGCATGTTGTGGCTTCAGCCTCAAGTGTATTTGTTATTGAGAACTGTTTGTCAATTAACTCTACTTTCTGGGTATTAGATACTGGAGCAGGATCTCATATCTGTAATTCATTACATGCTTTGAGAAACAGTAAATTTATAAAGGTAGGTGATTGGTCTCTCAAAGTTGCAAACGGAATGACAGTGAATGCTGAATCCATGGGAGAATATCGCCTAGGTTTGACAAGTGGGCAGATATTGATTTTACGTAACTGTCTGTATGTACCTAGTATGACTTGTAATATCATATCAGTGTCTTCACTTTCAAGAGAGGGATATAATTTTACATTCGAAAGCGATGTAGTAAACATCCACCTAAATCAAGTTCTGATTGGGTCAGGTACATTAGATAACGGCATATACGTATTAAGTCAAGCACAGGTTTTCAATATCCAGAATACACTTAAAAAAAAGTCTCCGGAATTAAATCAGGCTTTCTTATGGCATTGTAGACTAGGTCACATCAATGAAAGAAGGTTGACTAAGTTACATAGAGAAGGATATTTGAATCCGTTCGAATATCAATCTTATGCTACTTGTGAATCTTTTCTCATGGGTAAGATGACAAAGACTCCGTTTTCTGGACATGGAGTAAGAGCAAGCGAGCTCTTGGGACTCGTACACAGTGACGTGTGCGGTCCAATGTCTACACATGCGCGAGGTGGTTATTCCTACTTCATTACTTTTACGGATGATTTCTCTAGGTATGGATATATCTTCTTAATGAAGCATAAATTCGAGGCTTTTGAGAAATTTCAAGAATACAAGAATGAAGTGGAAAAACAAACCGGCAAAAGTATCAAGACACTGAGATCTAATCGAGGTGGTGAATACTTAAGCGCCGAGTTCCTGGGTTACTTAAAAGAGAATGGAATTCTCTCTCAGCTTACTCCTCCATACACACCACAACACAACGGTGTATCAGAAAGGAGGAATTGAACCCTATTAGATATGGTTCGTTCCATGATGAGTAACGCTGAGTTACCGCGATCATTCTGGGGATATGCACTAGAATCAGCTGCATATCTTTTGAACCTAGTTCCTACCAAGACTGTGCCTACCACACCATATCAGATGTGGAGTGGGAAGAAACCCTATCTTCAGTATCTAAAGATTTTGGGATGTCCGGCTTTTGTTAAAAAGCAGCATGCGGACAAGCTCGAGGCACGATCAATACATTGTAAGTTTGTGGGATATCCAAAGAACTCCAAGGGGTATCTATTCTATTACACAGAGGAACAAAAAGTTTTTGTTTCTCGTCATGCTCACTTTCTGGAACATCAGTTTTTAGAAAAAGGAACAAGTGAGAGCGTAGTAGAACTGGAAGAAATTCCAGAACCACAAGCTGTTACTGAAAATATGGTAGAACCAGAGGTTTCAGAGGAAAGGGACATCCCGACGCCACTCCGCAGGAGTAGTAGGCAGTCTCATCCGCCCGAGAGATACTACGGTTTTCTCATAGACGGGGATAGAGAGGATTGCACTATTGATTATGATGAGCCTACTAGCTTCCAGCAAGCCATTCAGAGCGGTGACTCGGTAAAATGGCTAGATGCAATGCGGACCGAAATAGAGTCCATGTACACCAACAAAGTATGGACTTTGGACATTGCTCCAGATGGGGTAAAACCCGTAGGATGCAAATGGATCTTCAAAAAGAAGATTGGTGTAGATAGACGGGTTGAAACCTATAAGGCTAGACTTGTTGCAAAGGGTTTCCGTCAAAGACCTGGTTTGGACTATGACGAAACCTTTTCTCCAGTGGCTATGCTTAAATCTATTCGGGTCCTTCTTGCTATTGCTGCCTTCCACGATTATGAAATATGGCAGATGGACGTAAAGACGGCCTTTCTAAATGGAAATTTGGAAGAAAGCGTCTATATGGATCAGCCAGAAGGATTCATTCAGAGTGGGAGCAGCGGTAAAGTATGCAAGTTGCTTAAGTCCATTTATGGACTAAAGCAGGCATCACGGAGTTGGAACATCTGTTTTGATGATGCTGTCAAAGAATTTGACTTTATCAAAAATCCAGATGAACCATGCATATACAGTAAGATTGTAGGGAGAGCTGTAGTATTCCTCGTCTTGTACGTGGATGACATTCTACTAATAGGAAATGATATTCCTATGTTACAGTCAGTCAAAAGATTCTTGTCACATAAATTCTCCATGAAAGACCTGGGTGATGCCACTTACATTCTGGGAATCCGGATCTATCGTGATAGATCAAAGAGGATGTTGGGACTTTCACAGTCCACGTACATAGACACCATAGTGAAGAGATTCAGTATGGATGATTCTAAGCGCGGTAACCTACCGGCTTGTCACGGAATCACCCTCTCCAAAGAGATGTCTCCCAAGACTGATTTGGAAAGGGATCGCATGTCTATTATACCCCACGCTTCTGCGGTAGGCTCTATAATGTATGCGATGTTATGTACCAGACCGGATGTAGCATACGCATTGAGCGTAGTAAGCCAGTATCAAGCAAACCCAGGGGAGAAGCACTGTATAGCAGTAAAGAACATTCTCAAGTACCTGAGGAGGACTAAAGAGATGTTCTTGGTGTATGGCGGAAAAGACCTACAGATGGAGGCCTTTGCCGACTCCGGCTTCCAGAGTGACAAAGATGACTCCAAGTCCATGTCGGGTTATGTCTTTACCCTCAATGGAGGGGCGGTCTGTTGGAAGAGTTCCAAACAGGAGACCGTTGCTGACTCAACGATGGAAGCAGAGTACATAGCTGCTTGCGATGCCGCAAAAGAAGAAGTCTGGATGAAGAAGTTCCTCACAGAACTTCAGGTGGTTCCTACCAGTGTTGGTCCAATACCTCTGTATTGTGACAACAACGGCGCTATAGCTTTAGCGAAGGAACCCAGGTCCCATCAGAAGTCCAGACACATCTTAAGGCGGTATCACCTGATCAGGGAGATCATAGATCGCCGGGAGATCGAGGTGAAGAGAGTAAAGACAGAGGATAACATTGCTAATCCATTCACAAAGGCCATTCTTCAGACGCAGTTCGAGAGGCTATTCGAGATGATAGGTCTACGATATGCCAACTCATGGCCCTAGTGCAAGTGGGAGATTGTTAGTGTATATGCCCTAGGGGCCATTATTGTATCATACTAGCATGTATATTACTTAATGGAAGCTTGGGATATTCACAGTTGTAAATAACAGTCTTGCTAAACATAGTAGTATGCTACTTGGTTTGAGTCTACTTTAATATGTGCATATGTTTCTTGTAACGTATCACTTATATATATTAGTAGAGCCCATAGGATCTTTGCTTGATTACCAGCGTCGTGATGGCAGTCACACTAGTGGGGGCTGGGTAGTCTATAAGCAACATCCTATATAGGTCCCTGGTCATTGGATTATCGAGATAGGGCATCGATATTCCGGAGTAGACTAAGTGTATACGCTTCTCATCCCAGTTGGGGAGATAGTCTGTCCCACAGCCATCAGTACGTCGTACTAGAGATAGTATACAGGTGCTCGTTAGGTTACGGGTAACCGGACAGGACTCGCCGGGGAACTGATTGGTTGGTATTATACCCATCGTCAGTTAACAGTTCCCAGGTGACATGAGTACAGCATAGTCTGCAGACTTGACACTGCTACTTCGCCTCGAGTGTGTCCCACTGTTCTTAGATTGCTACCCTACCATGGCTCAAAGGAGTCGTGCAAACAGGTAGCAGTTGGGTGCAGTCCCGAGCACTTGGAGGCAGTAGCGGTTAGATAGGATTCGTCTCTCCCGGTATTGGGAGTTGATATCGCACTATGTCAGAGAGCCATTACGCAAAGTCCCTGGCCAGGGCAAGCGAGATATACTGGTAGGTTCCAGTAGCTTCTCAGGGCGTAATGGGCTTCGCTCCGACACGACTTATACAGCTATTAGAGGACTGACGCTTGCCGCCCCCTAGGCTTGATATGCGATAGTCTTAGACGAACAGACCGGACTGTACGGAGATTGTCACATCAGCCTCAGTGGGAGTTCGGATGATTTACCTCATCGGCCTTCTTATCGACATCTACCTGGGGACCGTTACGTACAGCTAGTGCCGCTTACGGTCTGTGGTTAAACCCACTGCCAGCGTAGTGTCGAGTCTTTAGAGTCCCACACAGAGAGTTTCCCTGCTCCAGGCGAAACGATATAGAGGTCGTATGGTTTTACGACAAGGGTTCGAACGCGTACCTGTGTTTACGCACGTACGAGTTTTTCGGACAGTTTTTACTAGCCGGCTTTGGTTTAAGCAAAATTCTAGTATCAGGTTATTGGATTTATACAGTCTAAAGTTTTTCCGTGTTTTCACGGATTGGAGGGGCGTTCTCGTAATTTGTCGGGAAGGTTCTAGAAGAGTGGTGACTAAGGGGTTAAGGTGGCATGAGCATTAATTGCTTAACGACTCATTTGTGTGATTCATGCTTTGTATTAAATGATTTATTAATGAGTTAGTGAGTCATATGATGAATCACACTAGATGAATGAATCTAACCATGATGATAAATCATTTATATTATTTATTTGATTTATTGTTATGGTTGATATATTCATATGAGTTCATTATTCTTTTCATTATCATTCTCACCTTCTCTCTCCTCAAGCTCACTCTCTCTTGAAACCCTAACCCTAACCTCTCATGTGTTGAGATCAAGGGTTAGATAGACTAAAACATCCATAACCTCATTCTATATCCTCTAGGTAGCTTAGATTAGCACTTTAAGCAACCTAATTATCTCAAGTTTGAGATTAAGCTTGGCGTAGGAGCTTTCGGGTGGATCGTCTTTGATTTGAGGAGGCCGTGAAGTTGCCGATGTTCCAAGGAGCCTACGAGGAGTGGAGGACAGCGATGAAGACCCGAAGGACACGGTTCTTGAGGTATAATCATTTCACATAGTAGTTTAGAACTTCTATGATTGTTGTTAGTTATCGTTTAGCTTCGATTCATGCGGTTAGTCGATGTTTAAGCAAAGAAATAGATCGTTTTTCATATTTCCGCCTCCCCGCAAGTCGTGGGGTGTTGCACATCGACTTACACTTCTAGAGGGTCCATCGAATAACTTGCATGATCTTTGAAAGCTTTTTAACTACGGGAAAAATCCAACACTTGGAAATTTTTTTAGCAAGGGAAAAAGTGGGTATTTGACATCCGATTGAACTTTTTAATATCATCTAAAGTAACCCGAAAACAGTTAAAATACGACTACGAAACACTCCGAGTTGTTATTATAGTAAATTAACATCACATGACAATTTAGCAAAAATAAACAACAGCTGAAGCACCAAAACCAATGTAACAGAACACTGGAGAAATTTGGAGGGGGGCTCGGAAATAGCCGGTATGGGGGGGTCTCGCCGGCCCAAAATTGGCCAAATGCCTCCAAATTTCACCAGTGTTCATATTATCATATATATATGACTCTGTACTTGTTTAAAAAATTTTAGGGCTCGTTTTAAAATCGACAGAAACATAGATTTTAGGGTTTCAAGTTCGGAGTTTGTTTCATGTTCGTAATCTAACATTATCCGTATAATTTCCTAGCTAGGCTCTGATACCATTGTAGGGTCCCCCTCGACGGCAGCGAGGTTTCGGGAGGCATCTTCCATGCTATTTAAAAAAATTTACCGTCAAAGAGAACTCTAAACTAGAATCGTTGGCTAGAATACAATACGGAAACATATGTAAACTATTTTACATCTAAGTGAAATCGAAATACAATCTTTGTAGATCGGTCCTTCACTTCATAAGCTCCTTGTAGTTGTCCCTTCGCTGCGATCATGTTGCTCCTGGACGGCTCCATGAGAAGAATGCAACGGCTTTGTTTGAAGTCTTCGAGGCCGAAGATGATCTACGTCGAGGGAATACGAATCGAGCTACCACTTCACCAAAGTAAAGCAAACACCCTATACTAAAGTGCTAGTCTAGTAGAGGATGATGAAATAGGAAGTGGGTATAATTTAGAATTTCTTTTCTCACATTATTTCTCTTTCTTTATCAAACCCTAGCAAGCTTTTTGAAGGAGGAAGAAGATGAGTTCACGAAAAATGAGAATGAAAACTAATCAAGAGAGAGAGAGTGAACCATGGTGAGTGAGTATCATATACTAACTCATGTAGAGACATAACCATGACTAATGCAAATGGTTAGGTTAACAAATATCTAAGGTAAAAACAAAGTTAGTGGACTTTTTCAAAACATAACAAGCTTCTACAAGCTTCATGCACTTTTCAAATATCCACTTATTTTGTAATTATCTTAAATAATTATAACCCGCCATTATAAATAGAATGGTGTGTGTCTCATAAACCCATGAATTATGTATCAACAACCATGATACAAAAAGAAAACACAATTTAATATATATCACATATATATTAAAGTTGTGCACATGTGAGAAAAACAAATGCTTAAGTGAACCAATGTTAGTTAATGTAAATTAGTATATCGAATATAAAATTATACACTAAATTATTAAATCAACACTTGATTTAATAATCCGGTTATATCACATATAGCCGACTAACATCCAATGTATCGACTTATCGAATCAACACTTGATTCGATAACCTGGTTATATCGTATATAACCGATCGATACAAACATCGCGAGAATAGAATACGGTATCACATACATGCATTATTCTCTGTCCCGCACATATCACATATGCGCTCCTATTTCGTTTTGCCTGAGCCAGTAAAACCTCTATGTAGGACTCTAAAGACTCGTCAATACGCCGGTAGTAGGTGATGATCATATCAAGCACCCATAAGCCGTCAGCGGTACTAACTGGACGTAATGGCTACCCGGATATTGAGCGATCAGAAGATCAGCAAGCAAGCCCGCTCCAACTCCTGCAAAAGCCTGACAGTGACACTACTGTACAGTCCGGTCTCCTCGTCTGATATGTCGCATATCAAGTCTAGGGGTGGTAAACGTCAGAACCCAATAACCGATAAGTTATGCCGATATGAGGCTCATAACGGGTTGAGAAACTACTGGTAACACTTACCAGTAAATCTCTAAACCAGCCTTGGCCAGGGACTTCCCTATTATGGACAATCGAGCACAGCGCAACATCAACCCCCAATACCGGGAGAGACGAAACCCTTCCTATCGCTCATTGCCTCCATGTGACTCGGGACTGTACCCAAAAACCACCGTTTTGCACGTCCTCTTGGACGTGGTAAGGTGGAAATCAAAGTACAGTGGGAATCACACAAGACTCTATGACGATCTCGAGTCTACAGACTAACCTGTACCAGTGTCACTGGAGAACTGCCATCTGACGTAAGGTATAATACCATCTGGGAGTTCTCGGCGAGTCCGTCCAGTATACCCAGTCTCCACTGAGCACCCGTATATCATCTCTGATGTCAAACACCAATGGATATGGGATCATCCATCGCCCATCTATATGGGTCGAGAAGGTATACGCTAGTCTACTCTGGTATATCGATACACCGTCTCGATAAACCCACGACTGGGGACATTAAAGGATGTACTTATGGACTACTCTGTCCCCACTAGTATGATCTGCATCATAGTCCAGGTAGTCAAGTACACATCCTAAGGGTTTTACCAACATGTAACAGAGAGACAATCAGTGTACACGTTAAGGTAAAGAGTAACCAGATAGCATACTATCATGTCGAGCAAGAAAGTCCTCCCTATATATGTCCAAGCATCCACTACAATATACATCTCATGTATAGTAATGGCCTCTAGGGCATACATATAACTAACAACCTTAACCATGGTCAACAAATCACAAGCACTAGTCAAGTTCTACCCGTCATTTCGTGATTAATTAGACCCACCTACATGACCCTTAACTATGGTCAACAAAGTCACATGACTGTCCTAACTGATCGCATTATATGCTGTGTAAGAAGACATCACTTAGCTACCGTACACTGTGCCTTAACTATAGTCAACAAACATAGCACGAATACTAAGTACTCTACTTCCTAAAATGACGGAGGGTTGCAGATGGTTTTTAAGAAAACCTTTAACGCTTTGAACTTGATATCGTTGCAGAATCAAATGATTTTAAATAGAGTGTTTTTGAGGTTTTTGCTAGTTTCGCTAAAGAGGTCACTCCCGGTGAAGGGATCTCGGCTCTTTCCTCGTCGAATGAGGTGCAGGATATTCACAATACCACTATGCAAAGCAAGAACTAGAAAAGCAATCAAAAGACAAAACCGAGGGTTGTAGAATCTGCTAGTTATTGCTAAAGAGGTCACTCCCGGTGAAGGGATCTCGGCTCTTTCCTCATCGAATAAGGTGCATGATATTCTACAAGGAATACCGCTATGCAAAGCAATAACTAGAGCTACCTATTTTTGAAAATTCGATTCCACAACATCTTTAGGTTTATTTTCTTTCATTAATCTCATTAATGAATGTTCCATCATTTAAGTTACCTAAGCATCACAGATAAATACAACATATGATTATGCCATCCGCATTCGTCTCGATGTCCCGTCATGCACCGTTAGGTTAGGTAACTAACGGCAGAGCGAGGCAGGGCTAGCGTGGGTGTAAAACATAAGGAACGTTTATATAATATATCACATTTACTATATATAGTATTTATCTCATCATATCAAATGATCACATCACAGATATCGCAGCAGAAAAAACATATGAAATATAGGATATACTAGGGTGTCCGTGTTTTATTTTGAGCGTGTATAAAACACGGATTCCACGGTCATGATGAATAGCCAAACCCACATCTCTAGACCCCTACGAGAGTGGCAAGAAACTCTACCAATTCTAGAGTTAGGAGACCCAGACTCGACTCCTCGAGATGGTCTCCCACTGGACTCTAGAACCCGGTTACTTGTGCTCCCCTCCTTGGGTCTATCCTAATGCGGAAAAGTAAATAATATATATCAACGGTGACATTTTCCTCAACCCGGAAGTGCCCCAATAAAAGAATATTACATATAGGTTTTTACATGAATGAAAATGAAAAAACTCTCATCTCATATAAAAAAAACCCGGCTATTTAAACACGACGATCCAATATAACATATCTCAGCAACACATAATATCACATGTCATCAACGTAAGTAAATATGCGTATCCCAATTGTCGTTGACGTATAGCAACGAAACCGGCGATACACTACATATTACACTTACGGTCGCAGAAAAGAAAGTGAAAAACTACAACAATTGGAATCATCACTGCCCTTAGACATCATAAACCCGGGATATCACATGTCCAAGATTTCATGCCTAACGATGTAAGTCTCGCATTTAAGTCTCACCCATGAAAACACCTTTTCAAAATAAACCGGATAATTCAACAAGATTTCTTATTATCCCCGAGACTGAAATGCTAGATTTACACGCAACATATAAATGTTGATTCCAATTATTAGATCACAATATACCAGACTATGTTAAACGTTTCAACCGAATCAACCAACACCCATATCTCCCTATGAGCTCAGAACTTGAGCGAAGTTAAAGTACCCAAAACGTGCCACAGTACTTATGATCCAGCTATAGAAGGGTCAAACCAACGCCTCACCTATGACACCGCAGAACTACGACAAATCCTAGGGTTCAGGTCGCGGTTCCGAGGGCATAGAATCGATTTAAGGTTTTTTTTCTTCTAGAGGGTCCATAGAGTTACTTGCATGACTATTGAATATAATTAACTTATGAAAATTCCAACTCTTGAAAATTTCAGTGGGGTGTCTTGACGTGGTGTTTGAAGTTGTTCGAATTGTTAAACATTGTCTAGGTTACTAATACAATGTCAAAATATACGACTACGAAACACTCCGCAATTAGCCCATAACACAATTATCATCACATGAAAATCTGGACTAAACAAACAATACCAGAAACCCTAAATCCTACAGAGAAGAGCACATATGAAATACGAAGTGGTTTGGAGCACACAGGGCCGGCGACGCCGGATTTTCGAGCTTCGTGCTCGGGTCATTTCCGAGCAAAAGTCCCCGTATTTCACACGAGTTCAAGGTGTATCACATACCATATTCTGCAGTTGCTTAAATAATTTTTAAACGACTTTTTAAAAAAATTCCAGAGAGCAAAATCTAGGGTTTCTAAAATCATATTTTGCGGAGTTGTTTCGGTTTCGTAATATCTTAACATCGCCTAGATTTCTACTTTGGCTCTGATACCATGTTGGGATTTCCTGAGCACCTACCCTAGGGTTTGCAAGCATCAAGCATGCCACAACAAAAATTTTAGGGGTTGATAAGCAAACATCCAAGGAATCATACTAGAAAACTTGGGTAACATAACATGTAATCAAACATTACATAATGAAGTGAATAAGAGATACAACCTTTGTAGATCGGTCCTTCACTTCAATAGCTCCGTATAGTCGTCCCTTAGCTCCAAGTATCAATCTTCCGGACTCAAGTTGGACTCCACAAAGCGTAGTGAGCAAGCATGCTTGAAGACTTCGATGCCGAAAATGATCTACGTCGAGGGAACTCAAGCACAAGCTATCTCTTCACAAAGTGATGAACTTTGTGAAGCAAACACCCTAAACTAAATGACAAGTAGTAGAGGATGATGAAGTGGGAATTTCGCTAACTTTGGATTTGATTTTCTCACTTGGATTCTTCAACTTTTGTAACAACCCTAATTTTCATATACACTTTTCTGTACAAATTTTTTAATTTTTTTTTAAAAATCCATAAACGAGTATTTTAATCTGAGCACAAGATATATATAATTAATTATTTTGTTTTTAAATAATTTCATTTTTAGTGAACATAAAATTGTTTTAAAATTAAAGTGTACTTGGGATATTTAGTGTTGCTGTTACCACTTTAAGTAGTTATTTTCCCATAATAATTACAAGAAGGAGCTTGTAGCTCATTGGTAATACCTTGCACTGCTGAAGCAAGCCACCAGAGTTCGAATCCCATGCCCCACATTATTTTTAGATTATTTTTCTTTAAAAATTCTTGGAAGCCCAACAGTCCACACGCCATAACTTCCAAATATTGAACTGAACCCCAAAAACGGAGTATACCAAAGTCTTAGTCGGAGAACCCCGCACCCAAACATCGCCGAATCCGGCCGGGATCGGTCAACTCGACCGGCCGGCCGGCAGAATCGGCCGGCGCCGCAGGCCGAGTTGGTCGGATGGCCGGGGTCCCAACAACAAAAGTGTGGCTTTTGGTATTCTGAAACCCCCTGCTAACTCCAATTTATTAGATCGGTTCTCAAATGTTAAATACAACCAATTTAATACAATTTTTTAATGCTTTTTATTTAATTTTTTAATAATTTTTTAATAAACAAAACCTTTCACCTACCCTACCATAGCTACCCTATAAATAGACCCCATACCCCCTACCTTCTCATTTCAAAACCTTAAAATTACTCTTTTGAAATTTCCACAAGAAAAGTGTGTTTTGAAACCGAGTTCACGGCGAAGCGCTGACGGATTCCGGCGACGTTCTTTGAAGCAACCGGCGACCAAACAACACCTCGGCCTTTTCTCTTACTCCTCTATACTCTTTAGAAGAGTTTGAAACCTGTAAGTCCCATTCTTCTCTCTTTTCTATTTCTTAAAATACGGAATTATGAAACCCGACGGAAATCGGAACAAACCGATTTCCGATTCGGTTTTTCTACAAAATCTCACTTGTCACCAATTCTATAATACCCAAACATATTCATGATGACTATTAATCACATAAAAATCAATTTGGACAAAGTTTCTCACATGAAATGATAGCTTTCTTGTAATATAGTATTCTTTTCACAATAATACCATAAAGTTTATTTTTCTTCTTCTAATCAATTCCCTCATTCCTAAACATGTTTATCTTGACCACTAAACTTGTAAAAATCAATTTGAATGAGTTTTCACACATGAAATGATAACTTTTACAAATACCGTATTCTTACACTTAAATACCCTCATGTTTAATTTATCATGTTTAACCCCTAAACTTCACAATACCTTAAAATAAGTCACGAGGTAATGACCTACCTCCACACACACGCAAATACAACCCTAATTAATATCATCAAAATTTAGAATTCGAAAATACAAGACTTTACATTAAAATACCATAATCTTCATAAAACCATTCTTAAAGATTTTAGATTTGTTACACTTTTTAGTAAATGGTTCTTACTAGGAAAATACGATAAGTTGTGGACATCGATCGTTTATCTAAACTGACTTTGTGGTGTCTAGGCTAGGCAAGTGAGCTTGGGTAACTTTAAAAGGCCCGCCTCACGATTCGTGAGCGGATCCCTCCCTCCTCACTTGTACTTACCTGGCCACAATTGGCGGTGAAGAGGCGATTTGAGGCTTCTAACGACTTGTCGTTTAGACCTTTTAGAAATAGGCTAGTTGGCTTAGGAAACCCTAGAATCTAAAATACGCAAAATTACACTTTTCAAATAAATACCTTATATTTATAAAACCGTTTTTCTAAATAAATAGTATTTGTAATACCCAGCCTCTTTTTGTACACCAATATCCGTATTTTATAAAAAGGGTTACTTACAAATTTATTTATTCATATTTATAAATTATTTGTAGTATTTTAAATTCCCAATCCTTTTATTTTCTATATATACATTCCCCCATTTTCCTTTATTCCAAAATTCTAATTTCCTATTAATCCTAGCCCATCACCTTTTATTAGTTACTCCTAAAATTTTCCCCAGCAGCCAAATCTCTCGGCCTTTTTCCATTTTCCCTCTAATTTATTCTTGCGGCCCAATATTAGTTTTTCCCCAGTCCATTCGTTTTTTCCATAAAGCTTAAACTTTTTTCCTTGGCCCAGCCGTCCCACTTCTTTTCTAATAAACTAAAACCCCGGCCCGTTCTCTTCTTAAAATCCTTTAATTATATTCTTTGGCCGACCCACATCCCTTACCATTTTCATTTATTTCCTCGGCCCGCTCCATTTCTTTCCCAATTAATTCCCTATTTTCTTGGTCTGGCCCAAGCTCTTTTTCATGCCGGCTCAGCCCAATCCCGGCCGTCTTTTCTTTAATTTCTTTTCATTTGATTTTCCCTTCAATCCCTGGCCCAGGATCTCTTGGCCCGGCCCTGTGTTCATTTCCCATAATCCTTTTTATAAAATATTTTTCCCTTTATTTAATCCCGGCCCAGTGCCCACCAAGCCCAGCACCCACTCCCTTGGCCCGCTCGACCCGACCACTGTACATCTCCTCCCTTAAAATTCTCAACGGCTATTTTCTCCCGCTCGCGACCGCGTCTCCCGCCGCGCTCCTCGCCTCCGCCGTCGCCCTCTCTCGCGCGAGCGTTACCCACGACTCGCGCGTTTTCCCCACGACCCGCTCCATCGTGGCTCACTCTTCTCTTC